>ML784877.1:512932-531784 GCA_009831015.1 Picea engelmannii | reverse complement strand
AAGGTCTTATTAATATTGACCTTTATTACATCCGAATACATTGATCTACCTATGTGCTTGTTAGGACCTTAACAATCTCTCTCTCTCTTTCTCTCTCTCTCTCTCTCTGACATCTACCCCTCTCCCCATCAATTTGTATCCCCATCCCTCTCTATCTCTCACTTTTCCCCCATTTATCTATTTACCTCTTTACCTCCCTTTTCTCTCTCTCCCCGATTCCTCTTACTCTCTCTCTCTGTTGTAGGAAAATCTCCCTGCGGACAGGTAGATTGCATCAAAGAGCTAGACCCTAACTCTAAGACAGAAAGTGCTTAACATGGACACTAACTTCCTTTCAGATCTACACAAACTAATACATGAGAAGGAAGGATGATAGAGGTACCTTTTAATCGACGCTTGTCCCTGCACGCTCCAAATCGAACTCTGAACTCTCGCTCCTCGCTGAGTCTTATAGACAAACAAAGTACGACCACTTCCTACTCTATTGACATTAGCTTGAAAACAGATATATCTATCAATGATAAGTTCATGTAAAATCAGACACAAACTAGAAAGAAACATGCCAAGCGTGTCATATTAATGAGAATAATGATAGCAGTACTTACAATGGCAGATGCGAATGCAACAGCTTCGTCATGTCCCCTTCGTCTAACCCTTGCTCAACAGATCCACAAACTAGATGATAACAACTTCACTGACCACTCTCCTTCAACTGACTGTGTGTTTCCCATGAGATCATAGGTTTCATGCTAGCAATTCTTCCCCCCTTTTCACCATCATAGAGCCTGCTTATATAGGTTAAGAGAAGCTTAACCTCTTGAGCTATCTTTATAACAAGTTGAAGAATTTCCTCCTTGGATCAGGGATCTCCTGATGGAACCAAGAATTCGAATGCAACTGCCTTCCAAACTTGAAAGATCCTCCCCTTATTCTCCTCAATGGGCCAACTACTACCTCAGATTAGACAACGCTCCCTCAAAAGGGGCATCGGGGCACTATAGCGCTCCCTAGGAAGCTTGAGAGGAGCGCCAGTGCTCCAAGGATGGATAGCACTCCTTCAGAGGGGAAGATGAGCGTTATAACACTCCCTACGACCTTATAGGGGAGCGCCAATGCTCCTAAGGCTGATGTAGAGAAGCGCTCACCTTCAAAACCTTTGTTTAAGAGCTCCTTTCAGGTGATAAGAGTTCCTTGACTTCAGTTAATCATTCTTCCTCCTCCAAATCAAGTGTCTGAGCTATTCTAGATGTCTGCTTAGTGTCATCATCATGGAAGTATGCTTTGTTTGATGTTTGTGACACTTGTGAATGACATGCGACACTTGCGAAAGTTGAGAGGATCATGCGACACTTATGACACTTATCGAAGTGAGCAATATTGAGGTGTAACAAAATGCCCCCCAAAGTATGAAGTTAGAAGACGCGAACTGATAACTGAAATGCTTTGTAGACTTTCAAGAAAGGGTATAGACTTGGAGAACCTGACGGAAGCTGCACACAAACATCCAACAAATATCATGACATATTTCAAAACCCAAGGCAGGCATACCTATGCTTGGGTGATCAAGACTTGTAAGATATGGCTGCCATAAAATACACTGCGGATCCATAATTATATTGATGAAAAGGTATAGTCACCATGAATACAACGTGGATCTATACTCTAATGACCTGAACTGATTGTAGCCGTGAAGAATACACAGTGGATCTACGAGGTGACAAGACATAGCCATGACCAATAAAAAGTGGATCTATGTAACAATGTATGCATCATTTTTTCCAAGAGAAACTCCTTCACAACCTAGGCAAAGCATATATCAAAGTGATGTCTCAACCCAGGGTCTTTTTACCGATCCCAATGTGGTACGATTCTAACCATGTGAATAGATGTCCTGATGTCGAACATGGTAGAAGCCACTTGATTACCAGCCAATAGTGTGAACCGTTAACAAGTGCGAGGGAGATCACCATTAATGTCAATGATTCCCAAGGTACCCTAGTACATTCCAACGAATGTGAATGGATGAGATGGAGTCGAACATCTGTGGAATCATCCGATCAAAGGTCAATGATGCAAACCTACTGTCGAATGTTGGGAGGCCTACCATTGAGGAATGTAGGTCCCAAAGTACTAACTGGTTTCTAAGCCTAATTCCCGGATAATGTGTTGAAGTCGACAGGAATAATCTCGTCGAAGGAGGGCCTTTATGTATCCCCCATCAATGACACGAAACAGACATAGAGATGTAATTGGTGGATCAAATGGACATGGACTGAGACAGGTTTTGAGGCAAGATATTTGGGATGGCTGACTCTAGAGGTGGATACTTCCCTTGAACACTGAGGCATAATAGCAGAAACATGACATGGACTAAAAATTGATGATGCAGTGGATGCCGTGAATTGCGTCAGGTGACCCAAAGGAGTGAAAGAAACTCAAAGGATTGGCTCAGTGCAGAGGTTCAGTGGGTTATAATGAGTGCAAAAGACAAAGTGCCGTGTTCAAGGGCGACTCTAAGAATTGCTTGATGATGTTCTCAAGAGACTGCTTGGCTTGTTTCTTTCAATTTTTTCCCCCATCTAGATAGACGAGTACCTCTTTTTGATTTAATGAGCTCGAGGAGGATAACACATGCTCGATATAACTCACCTTTGGTAAGTTCCTCTTCCTTTGTTTAACCAACCAAAATAAGTAAGAGTTCGATCCCATATGGGCCTATCGATGTGTGCTTTAGCGAGTCTAAGGACAAAAAACTCGAAGGTTTTTCAGGATTACAGAGTTTGGAAAAACACTTAAAAGAGAACTCTCTCAGTTCCTTTTTTGTACATTAGTCCAACGAGACCGAAAAAGAGATAAACTATCGCTCGAAATACACCCTTTCAAACCTTTTAACGAGCGTGAAAGGAAGCAAGATCACTCGACAATCTTTTCATATTTAGAGAGTCTGAAAAGGGTTTAAAGATGACTCTAGGGGGGTTCCTTTTTCGTGTGTCCATGTGGGTCTGAAAAAGAGATAAAAGTTTACCCGGTGCGTTCTCATGTTTTAGAGCTTGAGAACGAACCAAGACTATGCTCATAAGTGTGACAAGGTAAATAATTCATCAGAACTGCCAGGAAACCTGTGATGTCAAAACTACAAACCAGGGGTTTAGTGAAGCCATTATATTGTTAGAGAAACCCATAAATGACTATACCTTGTAAAAATGGAAATTTATAAATAGAAATACAATGAAAATTCCATTTACCATTTCATTTTGCAAGGATTTTGGAGTAGTGGAGATTCTCATTTCAGCAGCGGATCTTGTTTTGCTTGTTACCAGAGCTACGGTTGACCATTTCTCTTGCTGTTCGGACCAATTAGATATTCATCTCTCCTTCTTTCAATTACATGGTTTAACATTCATTTTCATACCAGTATTTAATTTAAAAATGAAGCCCTGAATTGCCCCAAAAAGATCAAAATCGACCTCTCTTAAAAATGATGAAAAAAGGGGATTCTTTTTGCAAAAACGTTTTAAAAGAGGATGGCCAAAATGCCAATGCTTCTATAGCTAATTGGATGGGTCGTTTTTGGCAAAGATCCCATGAAAAATACCCACAAATGCCCATGCAGCCATAAGGGAAATCGTTTTCATTAAAAAACGTTTCATTGTTGTATGATGTATGTTGAATGGCTAAGAGAGGGCGTGGTGATTGTAAAAGAGGGTGTGGTCTCTTTAAATGATGTGGGCATTAGATTTCATGTCTTTGGATTGCTTTTTGAAAATTGTCGAAATTGCCAAAACGTTGAAATAATTAATTCTTTATTCTTTTGTTTTGTAGGTGATTTCGGTGACCATGATCGAGTGGAAAGAACGAGAACATGAGATTGATGACTTGGATGCCTTGTGAAGTCCTCGCACACGGGCCACATTGCGAGCTTGTGGATTATTAAAATTCTTTAAATTGCAAAAAATGAAGAAGGAAATTTTGTTGCTTGAGCATATGATCGGCCTATGGGATGTTGTGGAGCAAGGATTCCAGATTGGCACACAACTTCTAACTATCAAGTTGGAAGACGTTTATTTCCTAACTGGCCTCTCGAAAAGAGGGGTTCCCATATCTTTTTCCAGGAAGGGGGCACTACCTGAACAAATGGGCATGTATCTAGCACATCAATGCGTTCTAGGAGAAAGACTAGTAGGGGGTAGAATCCCTATCAAGGATATACGAGAGCTACCCCTTTGGTCCATATTGTTTTCCATCACGAGCGTGATGGGAAGTACAAGCACGCATCTAGCATCAAGATCGTAGGTGGCTTATGGTGTTCAGTGTTTGGAACCAACACTGTTCAACTGGAGTGCAGGGTTCCTTCGAAATGTGAAGAAACAGGTTTCACGGTGTCGGATGGGATAGAAACAGTTTGGTTATGGTTCGTTTCTGGTCTCATTTTTCCTAGAGCACATCCCCCAGATGCAGCCTCAGATAGCACTGGCGGTGCAACCAGTGGATGAACCAAGGATAGAGAGGTGGACTAGTCTGTCTCCTAGGCTAGTAGTGAAGTCAGAGTTTCGTTTCACTGGCGATTTCTTTGCCTGGCTGAGATGACAATACCTATGGATAGAGGACTTCCCGTATGTTGAGGTAGATTTCTGCGGGAGCATGGATTTGATTTTACCCGTGGGGGAAGACTGGGATGTGTCAGGTAAGAGACTGAGCCATACCTTGTCTAGTTTTTTTGTTTTTTAATGTATATGTATTTTTTGGTATACAGAAGAGTTTTTTTTTTTTTTTTTAAAGATGTATTGTCTTCAACATGCAGACAAGGGAGCAGTGCACTCGGACGATATACCGATACCAGGACATCGCGGTGGTGCTCCAGTTGTAGCGGATCCGGGAGTACTAGTGACAGGCCTTAGGGAGGTTGAAAGAAACCTCCAAGGCCTCACGATGGGCATTCCTCCTCTACAGAGGGGAGAAGTGCCTTTACATCTGCAGAGGCACTGTGGGAGTGCCAGAGAATGTCAATTCTCTACTGAGATGCGTAGTGTGTGCAGTGATGTGTTACTCACAACACAATGTAGTGTCGGGAGATTAGAGTCTCTCTGGTGATCATATTTTTGTATGTCTTGTCAAGCGATGTTGTAGGGGTTTAAAGGCCTGACATTTTTCTCTTCTATATGTTTTGATGTCATCAAAAACATTTCAGTCACGCCATATATATATATATATATAGTTCCGAGTATTTACAGTACCAAATGATTTGTACATGATGATGTCTGTGATGTGTTTTAATTTCCATGTGATGTACAATTTTGCTTTCCTTAAATCTTATATGTGGGCGAGTTACCAATCCATGATGTAATTAGCTAACGAATCCGAAACACTATTAAGTTCTCTTGGAATGTGTCTATATTCAATGTAATCGAACATTCATTCAAGACGACAAACTTGCAGGTGGAGACGTAGCAGGATAGGATTACGGATAGCGTAGATACGGTTGAGTTGATAGAACACGAGTTGGGAGTCTAAGTAAACAATGATACGAGAGATACCTAGGGAGGAGGCTTGGGTCAATAGTCCGATGACAGCATGATATTCTTCCATGTTGTTGGTTGCTAGTCCTAAGCAGATACCTCCTGAACTCACCACCTCATCAAATTTGGTAAATAACCCATGCCGCCGAAGCAATGTTCCGGGTATGTCAACTTACGCCATCTGCGAACCCGAAAAAGATAGAAAAGGAAGACGTCATCTGCGCATGAAAACACAAGCACAGTCATGAGTGGCAATGGTAAAGACTCGAGCACGTGAAAGAAATAGACACACCAAACTAAAATACAATAATGTACAAAGTATCCATGCTGGGTAATCTAAACATAGTACTTTTTAAGGTAAAGCCCGTTTCGGGGCTCTCCCAGGGAAATTCCATCATGATATACTAATTCGTAGGTGCCTTTGTATAGGACACGCTTCATGATGTAAGGACCATGCCACAGAGGTTCTAACTTTCATGTCCCCAATTTATCATGAGCTTGGTCATAAACGAGGACTAAGTCTCCTTCTGCAAAAGTCTGAGGGTGGATGGATTTGTCGTATTGACTCTTAATTCATTTCTGATGCGCCTCATTAGTGAGAGCAGCATCACGACGTGTTTCGTCCAGCTTGGATAGATACAAGAACCGTTCTTCTTCAACAGAAGTATGGGGCAGGAGTTCTACTTTAAGTTTGAGTGATGGAATCTCACACTCGATTGGTAGAATGGCTTCAATGCCATACACCAACTGGAATGGAGTGAATCCAGTTGAGGTTTTCACAGAAGTACAATAAGCCCAGAGAGCGGAGAAAAGTTGTAAGTGTCATGATGTCTTGTTTTCCCCTACCATGCATTGAATCATGGTTTTTAGGACTTTGTTGATGGCCTCAACTTGTCCATTGGCCTGCGGATAGTAAGGGGATGAGTTTTCATGGTGAAAACCCAATTTGACATGTAACTCGCTCATCATCTGGTTCTTGAAGTGTGCACCGTAATCAGTGACAATGGTACGTGGTACACCAAAACGAGTTATGATGTGGTTGAAAAGGAACAAAGCTGCAGTATGACCATCGTTCAAGAAGGTAAGCATAGCCTCAGCCCATTTGGTGAAGTAGTCGACGGCGACGATTATATAACTGTGCCCCCCGGCTGAGGTAGGCTTACACTGCATGAAATCAATACCCCATTTGGCAAAGGGACCAATGGTGATAACGGGGTGCAACGTAGTAGGGTGGGTGTGTGCCTTCTTGTTAAAGATTTGGCAGGATGGGCATTTTTTGATGGCCTCGTTACAATCTTTGAAAATCAAGGGCCAAAAGTAGCCAGCACGTAGGATTTTTTGGGCTGTGGCCAGTCCGAAAAGGTGACCGCCACAGGTGCCAAGGTGACAATCGTTCAAAACATTTTCAGCCTCTTTGTGAATCAGACATCGTCGAAGGATGGTGTCTATACCATGGCGATACAAGGTATCGCCAATGATGAGATAACGACGAGAGTGGTGACGAATACGTTGACGCTCTTCATGAGAAATGTTAGGCTGAAAACGTTGGGTTTGAAGGTAATGGAGAATGTCTCCATACCAAGGATCAGAGGTGTTGATTAGGAAGAGAGATTCATCGAGGAGAGAATCTCTAGGTTCGATGTCTTCATTGGCATGAGGGAGAGCACAGATGAGCTCTGCAAACACCAGGGATTTTTTGTCTTTGACCTTCATAAATTCAAGATCGAATTCCTGAAGGATAACGATCCATTTAGAATATTTTCCCCCAAGTACTTGACGTGTCAAGACGTGGTACATGGGGTTGGAGTCTGCGATCACTGTGGTGGTACGTAACAAGATGTAATGGCGGAACCTTTGGACAACGATGACGGCTGCTAGAGCCAGTTTCTCAACATGTGAATATCATAGTTCGGGTCCAGATAGACTCTTTCTCAGGTAATAAATCACATGTTCTTCACCGTTGGGATCCTCCTGAACTAATACCATTGCGATAGTGGAAGTGGAGGCGGCCAAGTAAAGGATGTAATCCTTTGTATATTTGAGGGGATGTAACAAAGGGGCGTGGGTCAAAGTGTGCTTGAGAGCATTGAATGACCATTGGGCGGCGTCATCCTAGATGAAAGGGGTGTTCTTTTGCAGTAACCGCATAAATCCTTTAGTAATATCAGCATAGTTGCAGATGAAACGACGAAGGAAGTTTAATTTGCCTTGCAAACTTTGGAGTTGGGTTAAATTGGTAGATGGGGGTAAGGCTAGAATGGCCTTAATCTTTAAAGGATCCACCCTGATCCTGTATTTGGAGACAATGAAATCGAGGAGTCGACCGGATTCGACAACAAAAATGAACTTATGTGGGTTCAAGCGAACACGGTAGAACCGACATCGAAGAAAAATTGCCCGTAAGTGATCAATGTGATCGGATCGATTGGATGAGTGGGCGGATAAATAGTTGAGGTAAGGCTCTACGATATGCTTGATGTCGTGGAAAGTGTACGACATGGCCCACTGGAAAGTAGCACCAGCATTTTTAAGGCCAAAGGGTAGCTTTCGGTAGGCGAAAGTACCCTAGGGGCAGATAAAGGTTGTCTTATGTTGATCAACAGGTAAGATTTTGATCTGGTTATACCCAGAAAAGCTATCCATGAAAGAGAAGATTATGCTCCCTGTGCAGTTATCGATGATTTGGTCGATGAAGGGTGTAGGGTAGTTTTCCTTGGGATAAGCTTTGTTGAGATCTCGATAGTCAACACAAACACAGATGGTCCCTTGTTTTTTGGCAACCGGAACAAGGTTGGAGACCCATTCTGTCAAAGGGACGGGATAGATAAATCCATATTTTAGAAGTTTTTCAACTTCTGCCTTTATAGCTACGATTTTCTTGGGATGAACCGGGTGAAGCTTTTGTCGAACAAGTTTCACGTCAGGGTAAGTCTTGATTTCATGCATGATGATTGAAGGGTCGATTCCGGGCATTTCCTCGTAGCTCCATGCGAAGACATCGCGGAATTCCTTAAACAAAGCAGTGTAAGAGACCACTTCGTCGGGTGTGCAATTAGCACCAAGGTTAATGTTTTCTACGACACCTTATTTGATCGAAATGTCGATAACGATCGTAGTAGAGATGTTACCCATATTCCCCTCAGAGAGAGTATCTTGTGTGAGGATAGGAGATTGCGGAGCATAAGTAACATCAGGAGGGAAGACAGAGTGTATGTCTTGGTGGATTTCTTCCAAAGGCAGAAGAAACGAAGATTGATGATGGTTATCATCCCAAGGTAGATCGTCAATGCTAAGCATTTCCATAATAGATTCGTCATAAGGGAAAATTTGGGAAATGTAATCGACGACAGACGACAAGTAATCCAACCATGAAGGCATTGAGTAGGCATCAGGTGCCAATGAATGTGGGTTGTTTGGAGAGAGAGAGGCAGATTGAATAGCTACGTATGCGGCCTCGGATGGGCTAAGTGGCATGGTGTCACCAAGCACATCGAATTCCAAGGGACTAGGTACAATCCAGGGATCAGATGATTCCAAGGATTGATGAGGCATAGTCGAAATCATATTGATGGCGGCAATATGATTCATGGTAGGTGGAAGTGGTGTAGGGAAAGTACCCATAAGGCTAGAATCTTTCAACAGGCCAACACCAATGCTTTCATACGTAACTGGATGGTCTCCCAAAAAGGGAATGTTGTTGGTGATAGGGGCGTGAACATCAGGTGTACAGAAATCGAGTTGATCGATAGTGACAATTTTTCCTTGATGGGGGAATTGTACACATCGAAACACCGACGAGGCAATGACAGTCATAGTGTAGAACCAACTTCTTTCGAGTATTAAGTTGTAATTGAGGGGGGCATCGACCACCTCGACATCAACGGTAACAGTTTTTCCGCCCAACTGAACGGCTAAGGATTGTAATAATCCGTGAGGATGAAAACCTCATCCATCGAAAGCACGTAACATCATAGGGGATTTGTTAATGGTAGGTGATTTTAAGCCTTTCCAATAGGCTAAAGACATGACACAAGTAGAGGCTCCCTCATCCAATATAGTTCGGTGGATTTGTTGATTGTGAACAACAAAATCGATTTGAAAAGCTAACTGGTGGGAGAGTCATGGTTGATGATCATCCAAATTAAACATGAGGTTGTTTGATGACTCAGGATCAAAAGCACCGATAGCAGCTAAGAGTGTTCTGCGTTGGCTGGGACAGTGTTGTAGAACTTCCAAGGCGGACATAGCACACGGTGGTTGAGCCAAATCTTCTACAATGTTGTAGTTTTGGGCAGCCCGTGAATTAGGATTGAAGGTAGATTTCTGGATGGTTCTCTTAGGAGGGCGTAATATGGAGTCAAACGAAGGTATCTCAATTTGAAGTGGTCTGGATGGAGGGATGGCAGATGGAGGACTAACGGAAGATGGTAATGGGTCCGGTACAGAACCATTAGTTGTCTTCGGCTTATCAGGTTTAAATGGTGTGTCATATGTTGCAGAGCGAGTGGTCAGATTAACCTCATTAAACATGTAAATTTGGGAACTTGTCGAGGCCTCATCATGGGGTTGGTTGGAACTGCCCCCTGTAGTGGGGGTTTGAGCACCCAAAGATTGTTGCTGTGGAAAAGGCTGAGTAAGCACAACGGTTTGTGAATTTCCCTTGAAAAGTTTGGCCACTTCATCGCGATGTGGACAATATCGAGTGTAGTGATCATCACCACAAATGAGACATGGGAATTTCAGTTTTTGTTGTGGTTGTTTTCCGACAGCAGGGGTTTGTGGTTGATTTTTTGGTTGTTCATTGTTGTTGTTTTTCTTTGGTTTATTTCTTGTTTTCTTCTTGCCCCCAAGTTGTTGTGAAGGGGTCGATTGGACTGTATTCACCTCAAAGACCTGAGTTTGAGGAGGGGTAGAGGAGGGTGCAGTCAGGCTAGGAGCAGCCGTCGAAGTGAGCCGTTGAGTTGTCCCAGTCGACTGGGAAGTAGATTGGGTTTTGACGGAGCCAATAACTCCATCTGCGTGGGAAGCAGACGATGGTTTGGATGGATCATTAGTGGCATGGGTAGCATTCGGTATCAACTCGTACAGAGTATCGGACTGTGAATAGACCATGTCTAAGTACTGAGCTCGGGCAATAGCTTCTTCCTCCGTGACTACACCACCCATGGAAACATCACCAGCGGAATTGTGAACCATTCCGCTAACAATTGGTAAGGAATGACCTATTTGATTAGCCTTCGTCATCATCTCCACTCATGAATATGGTCGGAGATATGTACGGAAGTTGTCTGACGAAGGGAGGTTAATAGTTCAGTACCCGTCTCATATCGAATGGGTAGTTGGACGTGTGTGAGGAAGGACATGGCGAGGGAGTTGAAATTGTGAAAAGATGCGCATGGTAGTTCAATATACCATTTCGCCGCGGAACCCGTAAGTGTTCTTTGGAAAAAATGCAACCATATGGAATCGTCCATGATGGAGTTGGATGAACACCACAAATGGAAAGTCATCACGTGGTTGTTTGGGTCTTCTCCGGACTTTCTGTCGAATTTTGGGATATCAGAAGGAAGTTTAGCTAGAATAGCTGGCCAAACCGGAGAATGATAGATAGGATCATTCGTTAACTGAGACAAGTCTGGAAGATCCAGGGTAGCTAGAAAAGGTAGTTGTCGGTTAACCTATGGGTAATACTGGTGTGGCATGGGGACACCAGTAGGGCCAATCACTGGGTTATGCGGATAATTGTAACTAGTGGGCCCTCTTGTATGAGGTTGGGGTTGACCAGGGTACATAGGATTTGAGGTGTTTTGAGAAGTATGTGTGAGCGGAGGATAACTGGACGGGTTTTGAGGGTTATAAGATGGATTTGGAATTTGTCCATAAGGGGGTTGTTGTGGAGTTTGAGAGTTGTGTCCCGCCGAGAACTGTGGGTTCCCTGGAAAAGGGGTATTCCACGAACTAGGCATGGTAGACACATTTTGTCCCTGTAGTTTATGGTAGGCTCCAGATTGAGGTTTCCCCCCAGCATGAGGGTGCCCCCCAAATGGAATTTGTCCTTCGGTGGGAGGGTGCCCCCCGACTTGAGGTAGAGTTCTCAGAATTTGAGAACCAGACGTAAACGACTGACTGGTACCACCGGATGGGTTAACACTACCAAGACCGGTTCCTCCGGGTTGTTGGATAGGTATGGAACTTCCCGGCATAGCTTGAGTAGTAGAGGCAGTGGGAAAATTGAGTGCCCTATACCCAAAAGGGATTGATGATGTAGGTCTTGGTGTTATGGGTGTGCCAATAGTAGCTTGTCTAACCATCGCATTACCGGAAGGGATAGTCGGAATGTGAGGTACCATTGTAGAATGGGCCGTCTGGAGAGGAAAAGTAGACCTTGAGCCAATGGACGACATGTTCGGACCAACGAGTGGTGTGGTCGTAAAAATGGTAGTGCTGGTAAAATGGTTTAAAGGTACAGTGTAGGAGATGGGTGCATCAACACCTACCCCTGCTCCATAAAGGTCCCACACCATGAGCGGTGGACTTCGAACGATGTCTATAGTCCAAAAAGGGTCATCGGCTAAAGGGTTTTGATGAGACCCAGCCGGAATGTCAGAAGGATTGACGACGACAAATTCACCAGCTAGATTCAGTTGGAGGACAGGACGTTCATATCCCTCTGGAATGCGGAAAGCTTCCAGAGACTCTGAAACAATTCGAAAATTCTCCAGAGGAGTGGGAACTTCTTCTTGGGAAGTTGTGGTATCTTAAACCTCGCTCTGTTGAGGAGATTCCTCCGTAGAATGAGGGGGTAAGGGGGTGTTCCCTTCCATATTTTCTGGAGGAATTCCCTTTAGCCTCCGCGAATAGTGTGGAGGGTTGATGTTGGCAAAAAAGAGTCGGTGAAAGAGATCTATGGCCAACTACCGAAAAGAAACAACATATGCTAATAAAATCTAAGAATCACAACCAAGCAAACAGTACCTTCGCTCGATGACCACACTAGTTGGTGATGAAATCCAACGTCGCATGATCAAGTCAAGGAGGGGCAGGGATATGGTGGAATAGTTACAATGACAACCTGCTTAACGGACTTACACCTTGGTGCAAGCTTCCATGCAGTAATTGTGGATTTACCCTCCAAGGAGCCCGAGTGAGTTTGACCAATGTCTGCTCTAGGTACAGTGAGACTTCCCTTCATTGTCACCTTGTGTAATACCCTAAATATTATGGCTGCTAAGGTTACCAATTCACAATCAGCCCCTGGGCGGGTATAGTCGAGAGTCTGATCCGAACGTACGGGCAGGGTATCTAGCCCGAAATCGACTAAAAGGCTTCCACGCAGTAATTGTGGATTTACCTTTAAGCGATCCCCATAATACGATCTGACCACCACAATCAGTTAAACCACAGGGGGGTAATCTTCGTAGATCACCCGAATGTGACCTCATGCATAACCCCTATGTGAGAGGGGGATCCCAGGCAGACTTATACGATAATTGGGTTTGACTCTCCCTAACTTAGGATGCTAGTGTTTGTTTTGGAAACTTTGGAGAGTTATGCTCACAGCCTAATCCAAAGTACTAAGCCTAGTCTATTGTTGCTGGAGGATCCTAGAAAAGAAAATGTTCTAAATAATTTTTAATTAGCGTTTATTTTATAGCCGTTCTTTACTCAAAAGGGGTGCATGGAAGTGAAACGGATGGAATTATGACTCAGTCCCAAAAATGCATCAAATATGATAAGCAGTCATTTCTTTTCGATGAACATCTATCTAAGGGAGAGAGAGAGTTATTTTCACTAACAAGCACTAATAAGGAAATGTCCTCAAACAACTTTTCTTTAATCAAATCCTGATGTGATGCTAAAAATTTTGAGATGCCTTCTAATATGCGAAATCAATCATGAGAATGCCTCTTTATTGTTTGTATATGAATAATGATTAATTCAAAACAATGCTCATCTTGTTAATTATCTTTTTGGATCAATGAAAATTAGACCAACACAAGCAAGAATTGTACAAACAATACAACCTCTCATTGTGATCAAAACAAGAAGCGAAAGAAAAGAAACAATCAAAGAAAAAAAAGTAAGTTTACACCAAAAGAAATGTCAAAGAACAATGATCTTAACTAAAACCAAAATGAAGAGATTTGTAGGCCTTTGATGACCTTCACCAGAGTTTTTCACTCAGTTAAAAAAGAGAGAAAGACAATGCATGGGTTTCAAACTCCAAATGATAGAAAAAATCAAAACAATCAATAGTGAAGAAGGCTACAAAATCCAAATGTTTTGTCCTTCAAAAAGACAGATGTCAAAGTTGAAAGGGAAGAAACATTGACTCACAAGGTGACTCAGCAAGAGAAACACAGAGGTAAACCCCTGAAAAAAACAATTCTGGAAGGCTTTTTGGCCAAAAGAGGGTTGGCGCTCTGTTGCAAAGGGAAAAGAGCATTATAACGCTCTGTGTAAGGAAATTAGGGAGCGCTGGTGCTCTGTTAACACAGGGACAGGGGCACCAGGTCCAAAAATTCTTGAAAGTATCAAAAATCCAAAAATTGCAATTCAATCTCAACAATTAGGGTGAGTGTGATGGGGTAGGGAGTCAATCAGCTCATGAAACCAATCAAAAAGGAGGTGAACTAGGTATGAAACAATCAAGGGGTAAAACAAGGTCTATGAGGAGAAATCAAAACAAGAAGTTTTGATTTGATGGAATCTCCCCAGTGGAGTCGCCAGTTTCTGTTGTAGGAAAATCTCCCTGTGGACAGGTAGATTGCCTCAAAGAGATAGACCCTAACTCTAAGACAGAAAGTGCTTAACGTGGACATTGACTTCCTTTCAGATCTACACAAACTAATACATGAAAAAGGAAGGATGATAGAGGTACCTTTTAATCGACGTTTGTCCCTGCACGCTCCAAATCGAACTCCAAACTCTCGCTCCTCGCTGAGTCCTGTAGACAAACAAAGTACGACCACTTCCTACTCTATTGACATTAGCTTGAAAACAGATCTATCTATCAATGATAAGTTCATGTAAAATCAGACACAAACTAGAAAGAAACAGGCCAAGCGTGTCATATTAATGAGAATAACGACAACAGTACTTACAATCATAGATGCGAATGTGACAGCTTCGTCAAGTCCCCTTCGTCTAACCCTTGCTCAACAAATCCACAACTTGGATGATAACAACTTCACTGATCACTCTCCTTCAAATGAATGCGTGTTTCCTATGAGATCATAGGTTTCATGCTAGCAATTCTTCCCCCCTTTTCACCATCATAGAGCCTTCTTATATAGGTTAAGAGAAGCTTAACCTCTTGAGTTATCTTTAGAACAAGTTGAGGAATTCCCTCCTTGGATCAGGGATCTCCTGATGGAACCAAGAATTTTGAATGCAACTGCCTTCCAAACTTGAAAGATCCTCCCCTTATTCTCTTCACCGGGCCAACTACTGCCTCAGATTAGACAGCTCTCCCTCAAAAGGGGCATCAGGGCACAATAACGCTCCCTAGGAAGCTTGAGGGGAGCGTCAGCGCTCCAAATAGGGATAACGCTCCTTCAGAGGGGAAGATGAGTGTTATAACACTCCGTAAGGCCTTATAGGGGAGCGCCAGTGCTCCTAAGGCTGATGTAGAGGAGCGCTCACCTTCAAAACCTTTGTTTAAGAGCTCCTTTCAGGTGATAAGAGTTCCTTGACTTCAGTTAATCATTCTTCCTCATCCAAATAAAGTGTCTGAGCTATTCTATATGTCTCCTTGGTGTCGTCATCATGGCAGTATGCTTTGTTTGATGTTTGCGACACTTCTGAATGACATGAAACACTTGCGATAGTCGAGAGGATCATGTGACACTTACGACACTTATCGAAGTGCGCAATATTGAGGTGTAACACTCTCTACCCCCCCTCTTGGTCTCCCTCTCCCTCCATCTCACACTCTCAAAAAATCCCTATCTAACCCCCTTCTCTCTTTAACTCTTGCATATAACCCCCCTCTCTCTCTTTCAGGGAACTAACTTCCCTAACCCCTCACATACATAGAATAATATATTTTCCATGAAATAAAGGATGGGATTAGTTAATAAGGCATATTTAATGAATTTGAACAAGTCAATGTAATAAGACCTAATAGAATATTTCACTTCTATAAATATTTTCCTCTATAATATTCTTTAGAAGACATAATTAGTATAAATAAGAGTAGGAGGCATGAGAAAGCTTGTTGTTACCAGAAAAATTGGTCTTTGGAGACACTGACTGATTCCATAGACTCAGAAAACAAGACTAGAACAAAGAAGACAAAACATAGAACTTTCTCTAGGTTAACACAATAATGTTACCAAATAGCGAAAGATCCATACCTTGTAATCGAAGGTTTTCCTCGCTAGTTGTATCTTTGAGATGCTTTGTCTCGAGACTTATGTATGAGAACCTGCAAGAGACACAAGCCAACAAAGGTAAAAGAAACAAGTATACTTTGATGTAACCTATGCAGCTAATCAAGGAAAGATGCAACACAGATAATCAAATAAATACAATCTTTGTGGGAAAGAAACTATATTACTTTATTAATGATGAATGAAAATAGATTACAACCAAATTTTCCTTGATGTTGTGAAGCTCCTTCCAAAAGTCTCTCTTCTCCAATACCCACAATGCATCCATGAAATCCATCACCATCCACTGACTCCTCAAGCTAATATTGAATTCCTCAAAGCCAAATAATTACTAATAATCCTCTAACAAAAAACAAGGAGAAAAGATACCGATCATTCACTATTTACTATTAACTATTAGATTTTCCTCTTGAGAGAAGCCTCCTTTTATATATTGAAGAGGACAAGGGTGAGGAGGTTAGGATCCCCCAATATCAAGAGTATGGGTGTGGTCCAAACCAATCGTATAAAATCTCATCTCAAAGCTTATCTTCTAGAATCTTCATGAAATCCATCATTTTCTCCCCTATTAAGAAGTGTCACACCCTGTAGTTGAGCAACCTAAGACATTGTCACACTCTGTAGTGGTGCAACATGCAAAACTTGAGGGTGTCGCACCTTGCAATGATGCAAGCTACGCCAATCTCTTAAATTAATGTTTTAAAGGCCCTAACAACACGTGTAACCATTTTTTTATGCTTTCCTTCTCTCAAAGTAAGGTGTTTCAAAAACTTGATCCACCACAATTGATATATCATCAACAACAAAAATGGATACACTATAATCAATACATCAACATCATCAAAATTAGATCCACCAAAAATTATACATCGACATCATCAACCTGTGTCCACTTAGAAACTTGGTCCACATAAATATCATAGGTCCACATGGGTCCACATAAATATCCTATGTCCACATGGGTCCACATATAAAACCCGACATAACTTCTTAGATTTATCTCAAACACGTGTTTGGGACTAGTTTTTGGATTAGTCACAAACCCTAACATCCAACAAGTATAACTTTGTACTTGTAATGAATCAAGGTATGAAACTTATACCCAATATTCCTCGATATCTTCTTTGAGATTCTTCCAAGTTTCACTCCTTGAATCATGACTTAAAAAGATATATAGTGAATATGGAAGACCTTCCCTAATTCTTGCCTATTTCAGAGAGCAAATTTGTATAACATGCCACACACTCAATATTTGATATATGATTCTAAAATTCGCATAAAAAATACTATGAAATGTACTATTTCCAATTCAATTGATCTCGTATAATTTGGATCATATATGAAGAATTTATGATGGTTTTACCCGGAACACTTGTTTAAGGCTAGTTACAGGACTAGTAAAAAACCCCATCTTCCACAGAGTTTATGTCCAAAAGTAAAACGACCCAGAAGCTGAAATTTGTACCAAAGATACCTTGATATGTCTTCTCAACATCCTCCATGTTTCACTATATGAATAATTCTATAAAACAATTTATAGAAAATATGGTAATATGACCTTTAAAAAACATACCTTAGAACACATCATCACAAGACTTCATCTTCCCTTGGAATTTTGCCCTTCTTCACTTCATTTTCCCTCTGAAATTTGCTACCAAGATTGTGCTAAGAGATCAGAAGATTGAATGATTAAAATGATAGGTTATTAATGTTGAAAATTTAATTAATTAAAGTTTGAAAGATTAATTATTGCAAGGATAATTAATTATCGAAAAATATTAATTGTCAAAAGTTTAGATGTTGGAAGATTGGTTTTCATTGATGTCAACCCTTGAATGAATTTGCATGTCGAACTAAAGTGGTAGTAACAGAAGATAACAAGTTGCGTGTGAGTTTCATGTGAGTTGCATGTCATCTTGAGTTGCATGGCAGTTGCATGTCATTAAGAAATTTCTCTTTAAAACATAGAGAAGAGTCAATTGCAAATCACTTATGTGTATTCACTTCTAGGAATATAGGTTGGATATATAAGGTAGTGAGTTGAATACATAAAAGTCAAGTGAAGTAATAATTTTGCATGAGCCAAGAGTAGGGAGAAGGGGTTCCATACAGGTATTGCTTGAGTATATTTGCAGGTTTTAGAGGGAAAAGTGCAGACATCCGCGGGTTGCAGTGAGGAAAAGAACAGATACCTGTGGGAAAACAATGCATACAGTCATGGAACTATGAGGAAAAATCCAAGAAGATCAGGAATTTGGAACTCAGTTCATGTTCATGGTAAAGGTATGTCTTCCTGAGTGTGTCAGGGATTTATTCTAAAGAAATCCGGAACATGTATGTCTCAGTGAGTTATAAGCACTTGATTTGAAGAACTCTTTTGTGGATATTGGTATGAGATATGTGTCTGTGCAGTCTTGATGAGATATTGATATCAGTAGAAGTAGCAGGAATATCAGAGACAACAACAACAATAGGTTATCAGTGATAGAGGTAGTGACATATTGGTCTACATCTACATTTCAGAGTGATTGGATGAGGAAAGGAAAGAGGGTTGTAGCCTCCTTATGGTTGGAGCTGGATAAATTAGGGAGTTGGATATTCCTTTAGGTTGCAGGCTATAAATAGGGGGTTGGATCCTCCTTCTAGTTGTAGCTAGAGAAATAGGAAGTTGGTGCTTCCAATGAATGTACTCTTTGATCAATAAGAAAAGAATTATGTGGTTTTTTACTGCATTGGGTTTCCACGTAAAGTTATGGTGTACTTTGTTTATGTGATGTTTATGGTGTTGATGATATTTTGAATTCTCATAATATTCATTGGATTTTTTATATTGTGATTAAAATTACTAATTGTGCTCATACTGATTCACCCCGCCCCCCCCCCTCAGTATTCCAACAAATGGTATCAGAGTCGGTCCTTTAGGAAGCAATCTAACCACTCGA
>ML784877.1:444892-486966 GCA_009831015.1 Picea engelmannii | reverse complement strand
AATAGTACCTAACTCAAGCCACATTAGTTTCAATATTAATTTAAAGTATCAAAATACATAAAAATAACTTGAAACGTAAAAATACCTTGAGTAGCCCCATTGAGTGGTAAAGAGATGTCAAGTGTATCATAACAAGGCCAAAAAGGGTGGTACTGGGTATGGAAATGGAGGTCTTTGTGATATAATATAGGCAAAAAAATGATCAAAACTAGAGACCAATAGTCATTATTGTAAATCCTTCAATCTTATCCCAAGTTGTTCTTAAGGGGGATGTTAGGATATTTAGACACTTAGGAGTTAGTTAAGATCTACTTGGTCTAATATGTCGTTAGGTTAAAGTGTGTTTCTTTAGTATGCATTAGTATGCATTTGTAGTTAGGAAATCTGATGGTCACGATATGTTCCTGACATAGAGTGATCCGACGGTTCATACTCTCCTCGATCTTAACGGCCATTGATTCGTGGCTTAACACCCGATTGGTCCATGATCTCTATTTAAAGAGCATGGAGGGTCATTTGCCGATGATCGATTGTGAGAAACTCTCATGTAAAATCTCTCTGTAATATTTTTCTTTGCATTAATAAACTGCTCCAAGTGGCCGCGTTGGCTGGGGCCGTGGATGTTTCCCCATAGGGGTTTTACCATGTGAAAATATCGGTGTGTTGATCTTTGATTTGGTTATGTGAGTGGTTACTGAAGGTGTTCGTCCTCTGTTGGAATACTTGTGTTGTCGAACATTCTTCACGTAACATTCTGAGTGTTTTAAACTTAGATAGATAGTCTCCAAGGAAAGAAAAATCACTTGGAATTAAGGTCAGTACTTGATTTTCTAATTGTTGTTATTGAATAATATTGATTTTACCAAACACAGATTCAATTTTTTCCCAAGATTTATGGGGGTCATCAATTTCTTTAAGGTGAAATCTTAAATCATGAGAGATGGACATTCCAATTAGTCCACATGCTTCGTCACTTCTATTATCCCATTTGACTTTCTTATCATCATCAATGGGTGCTTTTTCCTTTCCCAAGGTAATCTAGTACAAGCCTTTACTTCTTAATAAATCTTCCATATGAGATTTCCATTGGAAGTAGTTGGTGCTGGTAAGATCTCGAAAAGTTTTGCATTTTTAAAAAAATGGCACTAAAAACGGACTCCATGTGTGAGAGTTATGCCATTTAAAAAAAAGGCATAAACGGTAACCAAATGATCATGTGATAGTGTAAGTTGTTTTATGAAGTGACCCACTTTTATAAAGAGAAGTGGGGATCACTTTTACAATGAAGTTACTTTATAAAAAAAAAACTGCATGCAAAATAAATAACTCTAAAATAAAATATTAAAGCTACTTATAGGGATTCACTTTTATACTTGAAGTGAAATACACTTTACAATTTGAGCATGAACTTTAAAAAAAAAAAGTAACAAAAGAGAGACTTGAACTCAAGACCTCTTACTTAATAAGGAAAATCTTAACCAAATGGTCTAGCAAAACATATTGTATTTTTTAGGAAGAGGATTGGGGGTGTTGTTGTGGAAGACGACCTTGGAGAGTGTTCTAAAAAAAATCTCTTTTCACACACAAAAATAAATCCGCTTCTCGATGACAACAAGGGTTAGATATCGGTTAGCTTATCCAAAATATGCACCTTTTCCTATATGTTTATGATTTTTCAAGATCGCATAGGGAGCAGGGAAAAGAGAATACATAGATCTAAATGAGTAGCACCCCAAAAATAAATAATATAAAACCAAAATGATACTCTTCAAAAATTTAAAAAATGTGTATTCGGGCTTTATACCTCTGGATCTGACTGAAATGGCTATATATTGGGAAAATGGAAACATTTTCGAGTGAAAAGAAAAGTGTTCCTAACTAAAATGAGTGCTCTTGACATAATGGAATAGTCCTCTCAGGACATAAATGCATGGAAATGACATAAAATGGAGATGAGGCAATCAACTTCATGATCTCGATCTACAACATGAGTGTGTCTTCAAACATGCTCTAATACCATGCTCGCCAACACAGGTATTCCAAAAGAGGACAAACACCTTCAGTAACCACTCACATAACTAGATCAAATATCAACACACTGATGTTTTCACGTGGTAAAACCCCTATGGGGAAACATCCACAGCCCCAACCAACACAACCACTTGGAGCAGTTTATTAATGCAAAAGAAAAATATCATAGAGAGATTTTACAAGAGAGTTTCTCACAATTGATCATCGGAAAATGACCCTCCATTCTCTTTAAATAGAGATCATGGACCAATCAGGTGTTAAGCCACGGATCAATGGCCATTAAGATCGAGGAGAGTATGAACCATTGGATCACTCTATGTCAGGAACATATCATGACCATCGGATTTCCTAACTACAAATGCATACTAAAGAAACACACTTTTACCTAACGACACATTAGACCAAGTAGATCTTAACTAAATCCTAAGTGTATAAATATCCTAACATTTCATGTCCCAAATCATGGTGTATTGAATGATTTTAATGGTTTATGTTTTGACATTCTAACATCTAACCCTCATTTGCATATGAATAACATGCTTGCATCTTTTTGTTTGACTATTTTTGAATGAAGTCCATCCTTGGGAGGAGGCGTGCAGTCAGGGAAGCTTTCAAGTGTGAGAGGATCATCACTGAACCCAGAGTAGAGGTATAGTTACCCGATCCATCTCATCTTTGTTTTTCTTGTATGATTTTTGGTATGTTTGGGGTAGTTATATAAGTAGTTGAATTTCAGACGGTTAATTGATCTACTGACATCCTGAACCCTAGTGTAGTCATAAGGGGGGGTTTCCTGCTAGCTGAACTGGTGACCATACTAGGGAAGCCTCTAGGGTTTTAGGGGATTTTGGGTGTCTAATTGGTTTTTATGCCTTTCGAGTTTCTATTGAGTCTTCTGAATATTTTAAGGGATTTTGGTCATCTTCAGGTGCCATACTAGTTCTCCCTGCCCTTTAAGTCTTTCTAATTTTTTTTATGAGGAAGTATAGAGGTGTATGCGCCCTACTTTGGGTTATCATGTGTACATATGTGCCCTATGCAGTGAACAACCCGCATACATACGCAGGTTGTTGAAGCACCAATAGGGTACCTGGTTCAAGAAACTGTTTTTGAAAAAGAGGTAACCAATATCTTTCCTGATTGAGGTTTATACTTCTCAGGGTTTCTTGATAGAGTTCAAAGTCTTTGTTTTTATAGTCATATCTTGGGTTAGATTTCAGTTTGCTTGTCTTTTTGAAGTTTCTTGTGTTTACTTCTAAAAGGGTTTTAAGCGAGTCTTTGAATTTTTTATTGGCCTGTTTGGTGTCTTTAGTGATTCCCTGCAATCCATAGTGGGACAAAGGTCTGTTTCAGTCTTGTCTTGTAGTTCTTTTTCCTCCTTTCATTTGCTTTGGAAAAAGAGAAAAAAATGTTTATTTCAAGTTTTTCATGTTTGAAGCATTTAAAAAAAAAAAGATTTTTCATTCTTTGTTTGGTAAAGTAGTTGGAGTTAGTTATTTTACTTGAAAGGAAAAAGAGTTCATTTTTTAAGTTCTTTACCGATTTCTTGAAGCTTAAGTAGCTTTTAGTCAAGCGAAATTTCATTTTAGGTCTTATTTTTAAAGATATTGAAAAAGTTAGTTATGAAAAAGTTGGTTACGAGCTAGTTGTAAATCTTTATTTTTGACTAGAAGTAATTTTTCTTTCAGAGTTTCGTCTTTTTATGTTCTTTTCCTCTCTCATAAACATCACTAGTTTCACTGCCATATCCTTCAAGTTAAACAAGCCATTAAAATGAACGCTAAATCTAAAATTAATTAGACTTTTATGTTTGTAGGGTCAACCAACTAGTTTAGGGTTAGGGCCTTGAATTAGTTTGGATAGGAAACTCGTCAAGGCCAGTAAACAAACATTGGAGTCAGAGCTAGAAAGTGTTAAAGTCCAGCGACATGAAAGTTATCTGGGACCCCCCTCTAACATAGGGGCTAAACATGAGGTCATGTGAGGAAAGGAAGTGGAGATAACCCCTCCAAAGCCAAACTAAACATAGTAGGGAACACATATTAAGGATCTGTTGTGGGATACTATCACTCGGATTTTCCTATGAAGCTTCGTGGACCTCGAATCCATTCGAGATCCTCTGTTGTCTTATGGACCAATTGATTTCTATACCCTCGGTAGGTTTCGAACTTGTTATCCTTCTCATTGCAGTCCAACTGACTATTGACTGTACCCTCCTGGTGACTATTTGCGAGCTGGAAACTTAGTTGCATGTATTCTAGGGACTTACACAGGTGACTGTCGGGGTATACTGCGATACCTAGGGAAGATGTTGGGTCACACTTTGTAGAGTATACTTGGAGGGTGCTTCCATGTTCAAGTTTCACTTGCACTGGTAAGTTTCTCTAGTGTTGGCTAGTGTAACTGTTTTTCCAACTAGATAGTGGTTTTCTTGGTTTATCTTATAGGAATTTTTCTAATGTGTGCTTGGTTTTAAATGTTAGTTAAAGCCTTACTGTGTCGTTGATATTTTCACAAAGTGGAATATCAAGAGATCTGTCGGTTGCGAGGGCTTCAGGTCCTGCCGCCAATTTCATTAGAGCCACCACCGCCATCGTTACAGTGAAGACTTGACAAACAAGGGTCATTCGAAGCGACCAGGCCACAAGAAATTGTGTCTGAGCTTACTCCGAGAGGAGATTAATTGAATCTGGAGGAACCTAATATTTATGACCTTGGATTGGAAGCTCTCAATCCATACAACCCTCCAATCACTGACTTGGCGGCACTAATATTGGTACAAGTTGTCCCTCCGAGGGTAACACCTTATGAGCGTCAGATAGTTTTATAAGCAGTTGTTGGCACAGGGGCAGACCTGGGGTACAATGCTATGACAATGCACCAAAAAAACCCTAATTATGAAGTCTCACTCGAGGTAGAAGCAAGGGTGGTTGTGAGAATCAGGTGTCTGCAACTTTAGCTGGGACACAGGTCTGTGATTATATCTCTTACAGAGCACTTAGAATTGATCATTCATCAATATTCAACCCTTATTATACTTCATAGATTGCATAGAGCATCACAACATTCACTTAGATCTAAGGTATCTTAGTACTTAACAACAGTAAAACAGATCAGATCTAGTAGATCATCACTAAGCATCTTCATACATATCAGATCTACTATTCATACACATCTAATGAAGCACAAAGCATAAGTATATCCATATAAATATATCAAAGCACTTTGCAAAAGAAGGGATAAACACATCAAGTCAAAGCACAAATCATAACACACAAATTTACGTGGTTCACCCCCACACTGGGGCTACATCCACCAACTCTTCTTCTTTATTATCATCGGCCAATCGGTTACAAGCACAAAGCCATAGAAACCCTTACTTCTCACAGGATAGAATATCTACACAGCTTGCTAGATCCTTCTTCCTTGCCTTCAGCACAAAGCCTTCTATATCTTCACACAGGGACTTTCACTAAGCTCTGTAAGTCTACACAGAATGCGCAAAACTCTCGATCACACAGATCCCTTCTTGGCACTTAGCCTATATCACATAGATACAATACAATACCCTACTAGATGCCTATATGTCTATTTATACATTTACAAAAGTGGTCCTAAGTGTGGGTGAACCCACGGGCCGACATCCCTTTCCCATTACATATTCCCAAAATCCAAAATGGGCCCAAAAGTAGGCCGAGATTCTGTAATATCCACTTCTTCTAGTGCTCCATATTCGACAGGTTGTCAAAGTCCCAAAACTAGTCAAATATGACCAAGTATTCCCAAAACTTGTTCAAGGGCCAAGAGGCCCCCAACACTCACCTGTGACTCGTCCCAAGTCACTCTGGTTTGAGAAATTCTGCCTCGAATTCCTCAAGCTTGGCTTGAGATGCTTCGACCTACTGTAGTGTTGCAACCTCTCACTCAGTGAACTCCTGGATGAGTGCATCATTGACTGGTCCTTCTAAGCATTGTTATGCAATGATGACAACCTGTTCAAGCTTTGTTTCTTGGATTTCAACTTCAGTGAACAGTTGGCATGCCTTCTCTTTCACTAGTTGAAGTCATTGACAGACTTCCATCACTTTGGTCTGGATCATGTGGACCTATTGATGGGTTGTACGCTGCTCTAGAAACCTCTTCATTCTTTCAACTAGTGTTAAGGCCTTCAGCTGCACCTGTAGCATATCTGCATGATGCTTTTCTTCCTGGAGCTGTGACTCCAACGCCTGTAACTATGGATTTTCTATAAGGTTTTCATATGTCTGAGTGCTCATGGAGCTCAACTTCTTGCACTCCAAGGCAAGGGATTTCAATCTGCCAACTGTGCTATGAGTAGTTTCCTCCCATAGGTCTCTTATATCTTGAGCGGTCTCGGGCACAGTATGAAGTTCCATATTTGCGATGCATTGCTGAAGTTGTTAGATCACTTCTTGAAGCTATGCCACCTGCTGTGGAATTAGTTCTTCAAATCTCACTTCTATGACAGTCACAGAGAGAAGTGCTATGTTGACCTGTTCCTTTACTTCTAGCTGTTCCACGATCAATTGCTCCTTGCTCTACTATAGATTTTCTTTCTCTTTGTCCCACTGTATTTGAAGAGCAATTTTTTCTCATTTGGAAGCATTGCACTGCTCAGTAAGTACTCCCTGTACCTGTGTCAAAGCCTGGGTGGATTGAGTTGTGTCTTCTTGAGCTCGTCGAAGGCGAGCTTTGACCATATCAACAATCTGTTGGAGTTGAGTTGGCTCATCTCCCGGTTCTACTGTTCCTGCTATCAGAGGTGTAGTGGAGACTACACAGCTAGACTGGAGTGCTTGTTGCACTCCTTGGAGTTCAATCTCGATATGATTATACATCTTCTCCTGCTTCTTTAATATCTCATGTGAAGCATCGTTCACAACTGCAATTATGAAATTAAAATCATCCAATGTGAGGGTAGTCTGCATCTTGGTTACAGGGGTTCTCGGTTTCTTCCAGGAGGAAGATTTCAGAGGCGAAACCTTCCTTTTCTTCGAAAAGTCCTCTTTGTCCCTAGGTGGTCGTACTTTTCCTTTCTATTGTTCAATTTCTGTGTTTTCTATCTCTTCATCGTCATCCCTTTCGTCTGGCGTGATAGAGGCAGTCCTTATATATGCACTGTCTACATCGTGAACCTCTTTAGGCTTCTTCATATTTCTTGGTCCTAGTGTATCCGGCACAGTTTCTGGGCTATCAATATCGGATAGTTCCACGGGGTTCACTGGAATGAGAAGGTCTGACAACCAATCCTTGGTGATCTCTTCGATGTCTTCCTCGGTCAACTTGTAATATGACTGCAACTATTGCTTGTGCTCATCAGCGTGCGTTGTTATATAAAGGAAGTGGCGGTCCGCGCTAAACTTCATTAAGGACCGAAACCTATGGAGGGTATTCGAGGTCATCCAAGGCTCGAACTGGATGGTGTTGTTCAACTAGTTGTAGTAAGTATGGAAGACGGCATTGGATTTCCACTCCTTGTTCATATTATTAGATTACCACAAGGTGATGAACTTCGTAGTCAAAGATTCAAAGGGATCTATGTCCGGGAAGGTCGCACCTTCCGGAATATCCCATGCGATGAAAGCAATCAATATGAGAAGCCAACTGAAGTGGAACTCATACCCTTGGTCTTGTGCTTCCCTGCAATCCAGTTCCAGCTGATTTACAAGGTACTACACCCAATTCATCTAAAGTCCTTCTGCGTACTTCCCTGTGAGATCAACTACGAATCCCGTCACTTGGGTGGGTCAGTTCTTGCAAACTAACTTGCCTACGATCAATTGACATGAAATGTGCACTACGTCACTCTAGATAGAGGCTACCTTGTAACTTTGCGTGCCCTTCTTGACATCACCATAAGTTTCTTTGATTCTCTGTGCTAATGCTCAGTTTGAGGTCTTTCCAGGGTACAATTTTTGTGGGTCAGGGTCTTTCATACTAAGCCTTGTGATCCACAGTGATGCGATGTTTCAACCATAAGTATCCTCCATGGTAGAAGGACAACAAAAACAAGAGATCTTCATCACATTGAACAGTGTGCATTGCGTGAGGTTCTGGGTCGATGAATGTGGGATAATATTTGAATTCTTTCCTTTAGTTCTGGTCAAATACTTTTGTGGGGAGAGCATGCTGTAAGCCTTACTGTCGCCAAGGTTGACTGAAATTCAATGTCGTGAGCTTATCCTGGTTGGCTCAAACTGTGCGTATCCCTTTCGGGAGGTACACCGTGACCAAAGCATAGTAAAAATCTTGGGGCACGATGTCTCGGTTGATGATGCCGCTTAGAGGGGGTAGGTAGGAAGGTAGAATGCTCAGAATCAGCTTGGCATTCATGATATCGCCTATGTGTTTATTAAGCTTCTGATCGGCCTGTCGGGATGGTCTAGCTTGAGCAGTGGATGGAGAGGCTTCCAATCCTCTCGTCGATGATGCTTGAACACTTGTGGATAATCCTCTTTCTGACATGACTCTCTCAGTCATTAAATAAAGCAGAATTTATGTTATGGATTCTTCGACATTGGTGAACTCGTCAGAAATACGCGCTCGGGATAAATTATCGGGGTCACAATGATCTTAAACACTGTATAGGAATGAGCAACAAGGGTGTTATGATCAATGTATACACTTGCTAGTATGCGGGCTTCAAATTCTCAGTTGGAAAAAGTGTTCTTCGGGCATGGTGCGATGAGATATGTAGGCGATCTTGGCAACGGTTTTATTTGCAATGGGCATGAGCCACATTAATTCATGTTCTGTCTATTATGGCGTGGTCCAATGGTCTGGTGGCGAGCCATAAATGCTTTTTGATCTGTTCTGGGAGGAAGTCGAATGGATATATCAGCCTCTAATGGCTATATTGCTTCGCCATGGCGAAGTGGCCTATGTCACTGGTCTGATATCTCGACAAAGTTCAAATTCTGTGAGTTTTCCTTCTGTGAGGATCCCTGTGGAATATTCTGTAGTCTATTGATCTTAGCTCCCTTTTTACTTAGGTTCATAGCCTTCTTTCTAGTGAGCTTCATCTCAATAATTCTCTTCCCATTCTGATTCTTATTTTCCTTAGACATAGTCACTTCGCGCTACTGAGATTCTCTCCTAAGACTAAGGGGTAATAATTATTCTTTGTCTAAGAAAGATACTTCAATCTTCTGTGAGTCCTCTAATTCTCTTGTAGATTTGAAATATGGGCTTCTAGTGTCAAATAGCTTCGATTTGTTTTCCTATTCTTCAATCAACTATGCGATCCTTCTAGTCATGAAATATTATAACTCTTGTTTTCGTGATTCCAAAACTTCTTCTTCTTCCTTTCATCTAGCTTGATCATTATCAACCCAGGGCTTTCCTAGCAGCATGGTAAATGGGGTGTTGTCCTCAATAAATTTAATAATCTCAAAATCTTCTTCAGTCGAAGTTCCATTGGTAGTCATAGATATCTGAGTGAGCTTTCCACATAGGGTTACCAATTCTCCTCTGAATATCCCTATTCCTCTTAATGAAGGGATCAAAGAAAGCCTTCCTATAGCTTCCCAAGTTCTCTCTAGCATAATGTTCACTTGTGTTTCTTCATCAAGAACACAGTCAATTTCCAAGTCTCCTATTCTTACCTCGATACATTCTTTTTCTTTAAAAATATCGGATAGCCTAACATGTCGGTGATCATTCAAGGTGTCTTTCATCTGTAGCAATACCTTCTCTAATTCCTTCTGGAGTTCTACTATTTCAGGATCATCCTTAGGTTTTTCTTCATTCAGATTCATTCTTTCAAGCTTAGCAATCATTCTATGGCAATCCAATGCTTCATGGTCCGTAGTTTTGCAATAGAGACAACCAGGTCTTCCACTAGGGAATTCCTTAGCTAGATGGCATGGTTTTCTGCAACTGTAACATAGGGTTAATCCTCTCTTTATTTTAAATGATCCCCAACTTCTTTTATGCTGTGCACTAGGATCATGGTAGCTAATATGCAAAAAAATATTTCTAGGATCTTGCATCCATTTGTTAGTCCAAACATTTTTTCTATGCATAGGTATAACATATCTATCACTATTCTTATCAGATCTACTCATATCAAACCTTCTTTCATCTATCAGTGCCCTATTTTTTAAGCTAGGACGGAATATATCAAACATACCTAGATCCATTCTCTAGAAACAAAAACAAAATTCCACTTATCTTACTTCTAAAGAGAACAAAGCTTCCAAATCTAATTTTTTTTAATTATTCATACCTTTATTAGAGCACAAAGCTTACAGATATTACCTCTTTTCTACAGATATGACCTCTTTTCTTCAGAAACTTCCACTTTTACTTTTCTTAGAGCACCAAGCATTTAGATCTTTCTTCTTTTCTTCAGATCTGGGCTTCTTTCTTTAGCACAAATCTTTTTAGATCAAGTGGAATACTGCGCAATAGGGCACAAATACATGCACAAATATTCCACAATTTCAGGATGAATCTTTTCACAAATCTTCATCTTCCTCAGTTCCCATCAATCACAGTTTCAGGTCCCGGTAATGGAACCATTTGTTAGCACAGGGTCAAACCCAGGTTTCAACACTACAACAACACACCAACACGACCCTAACTATCGGCCCTTTCGGCAACACCTGTAAAGCAGATGAAGTCTCACCCAAGGTAGAAGCAGGGGTGGTTGCGAGACTCAGGTGTCTGCATCCTTAGCTGGGACACAGGTCTGTGATTATATCACTTACAGAGCACTTAGAATTGATCATTCATCAATATTCAACCCTTAATATACTTCACAAATGGCACAAAGCATTTCAACATTCACTTAGATCTAAGGTATATTTGTACTTATCAACAATAAAACAGATCAGATCCAGTAGATCAGCACTAAGCATATTTATACATATCAGATATACTATTCATACACATCTAATGAAGCACAAAGCATAAGTATATCCATCTAAATATATCAAATCACTTTGAAAAAGCAGGGATAAACACATCAAGTCAAAGCATAAAGCATAACACATAGATTTACGTGGTTCACCCCCACCCTGGTGCTACATCCACCAACTCTTCTTCTTTATTATCGTCGGCCAATCGGTTACAAGAACAGATCCATATAAACCCTTACTTCGCACAGGACAAAAGATCTGCGTAGCTTGCTAGATCCTTATTCCTTTCCTTTCATCACAAATCCTTCTATATCTTCACACAGGGAATTGCACTAATCTCTGCAAGTCTACACAGAATGCGCAAAACTATCGATCACACAGATCCCTTCTTAGCACTTAGCCTATATCACATATATAGACTACAATACTTTACTAGATGCCTAGATGTCTATTTATACATTTACAAAAGTGGTCCTAAGCATGGGTGAACCCATGGGCCGACATCCCTTTCCCATTACATATTCCCAAAACCCAAAATGGGCCCAAAAGTGGGCCAAGATTATGTAATATCCACTTTGTCTAGTGCTCCATCTTTGATAGGTTTTCTAAGTCCCAAAAATAGTCAAATATGACCAAGTATTCCCAAAACTTGGTCAAGGGCCAACAATAGCTATGGAAGCAAATGTTGCTACTTCATCCAGGAGTCCTCATACTCCCATTTAGGCTACTACCATAGAGGGTATGTTTCCTCTCAACCCACCTTCATCGGTCTAGACCATAGTGGTATTGACCCCCTCTACCTCGGGCAGTGGTTTGATACCGTCATTGGTGGTGACCACTGCTCTGTTTATGCGGAGTGCGACAGGCCCTCCATATTCATATGGGATGCCCGGCTTTGATTTGAAATCCCTCCTTACCTACTCCACCCTACAAACCATGGGTCTAGGGGAAGGGAGATCAAATTCTCCCATGCAAGGGTCTACTGGTGGAATTTCAGTCCCCTTCAATGCTATCCCTTATGGTGGGGGTCATATACCTCCTTTGTCCCCCTAGCTTGGTGGTGCTTTCTAGAAACCCATTGGGTCGAATGCTAACTACAACTTGTTTGGAGTAGGCAGTTTAGGACCTTCACCTTACACTACTCCAATGGGATCCATGTCGTTCTCTTTTTTCATCATGTTTGGTAATAAAACTTTTTCTTCAGCTTCTGTCTTAGTTGGGGGAAACCCTGGTTTTGGACAACACAATCTTGTGCAGGGTACTATTCCTACATATGGGGAAAGTACATGAGTATTCTCCTCACAAGTACTTTAGAATCCTTGTTAGGGATCAGTTCCCTCGTAAGGGATGTCAGTTGGGGGCCACCCCTTCCATGGTCAATGGAACCCCAGGCAAGGTTCAGTACCTCTGCCCCCCAGATCGGCTGGGGGCATCCCCTTCCAAAATATTGGGAACACAACACAAGGAGCAATCCTTGCCCAACCCATGTCATCCAATTACAAGAATCAACGATGATATCCCAACAAACATAATTTTTGTACATTGGTCAAGGCCACGGTGTCTACCAGAACCCTGGCCAACAACCCAACTTTTCTTGGCAACCTAATGTCAGTCAAACTCCAGTTCCCCTTTTTCCTGTACATAGTACCCAACCCAAACTATCGTTTCTAGCAATGCTACATCTTCTAGAATTGTCGAGGTTTTTTAATGACCCGATTTTTCATGATCACCCCCCATGCCGACTAAGTTTCCCTCAGATATTCCAAAATTCGAAGGCAATCCTAGCGAAGACCCAGGTGATCACGTGACAAATTTCCACCTATGGTTCTCGTCAAACTCACTGCGAGACAACTCTGTACAGCTGTGTCTATTTCAACGCACTCTTATTGGGGGTGCCATGAAATGGTACATTGAGCTCGACCACTCAAGGTATTCTTACTTTAGCGACTTGGAGATGGTCTTCCTAAACCATTTCCAACTACCCGTGAGATATGATGTCGGCACCAAATTGTTGGCCAACTTTGAGTAGACTAAGGTTGATCATATCTCAAATCACATCCGAGAATGGAGGCATTTGAAGATATTGATTAAAGTACAGGTCCCACTGGATTTCTTACTGGAGTGGTTCCTAAAGTATTTGGTACCATTTTTATCCAAGGATGTTTCAACTTTGGGAGTGTTTCAAAAGGAGGAGGTGATAATGAGAGAAAAACAACTCGAACTAATTTACTCTCAGTTTGGCTTAATATATGATATCTTTCCAGATGCACCATGGTCCATCCTCAACAAGGCCAGACAAAAGTATGGACCACATGTCGATGGTATAGTTGGTTCACCACAAGGAAAGTCCACTGATCTGTTGTCAAATCAATTTCAACAATTTTTGATACAACAGACAACGACCAACCATATCTCTGGTTCGATTATTCCCCCTACCCAAACGTCGGATGTACATAGTGTGCAGTCGATGATATCGAAGGCTAACCAACAACCTAAAGGAAAGAAAAAACAATGAAACAAGAAGGGTAAAGGGGATAAGAAGTCTAATAACAATGTTGGTGGGGGAAACACAAAGAAGAGAAAGTCGAAGTATCTATGTAACATTTGCACGGAGGACTATCTGACTCACCTTTTCCCTTGACGTATGGAGGACTAGAAGCTATTGGCACAGCAATAGCCTATTGTGCTGATGAACCCATGTCCACATGGGAAAAATATGGCTCAAGCCTCAGCATATTCGAGTGCGGAAGGGGGCAGTCAGGGACCCCCTGTGTCCACTGGTAATACCTCGGTCGTGAATGTTTACATGTTGAAAGGTGACGCTCATATAGCGACCAGGGAGCGATATTACAGAATGTTGGAATCTACTGAAAAGGGTAAATAAGACACAAACCCATCAGTTCCTCTCCAGATTGAGAAGACGATGGGTGAAACAATGAAACACATCCCCAAAGGTGCATTCAAGAAAGCTTCTCATAATCTGAATGTGAGGGATACCCAGAACTATTCTGTGGTGCAATATTTGGAACAAACCCCTTGCACAATGTCCGCTTTGGAGGTACTCCAAAGATGCCCTTCACAGAGAAAGGCTCTATTATCTTCCTTGGGATCCAGAGAGACTTGTAACCCAAGAGTGATCCTTCTCAATCCAACCGACTTGAAACCTCGTCTTCCTTACCATGTTGCATTTCAGATAGTAGTGGCTTACACCACGAAATATTTAACTTGTAATATCTTCTGCATGGTGGTTGACGAGGGCACCTTGACTTGCATGATGTCATTGGCATGTTGGAAGACCATTGTCCAACCCATTTTGTCACTTTCGCCTACATTGCTTACTGCTTTCGACGGTCATTCATTCAGACCACATAGAGTCATTACTTCTTTCCCCATCCAATTAGGAGGGAAGACCATGTGCATCGAAGTTGAAGTGGTTGATGCACCTCTCAACTACAACCTTTTGTTAGGAAGGAGTTGGACCTATGTAATGCATGCAGTGGTTGCCACAATTTTTTAGGTCTTTTTGTTTCCACAAGAGGGTCGAATCATGACCATTGACCAATTGTCCTTCTCTCATCCCGACCCTTCATTGGGGAAATCCATGGTCCTGATGATTAATAACCCTCAGCATGACACCATTAATGTAGGGGTTGGTTTGTTTCCATCACTGATGGGTACTTTTGATTACCCGCCTCCTTCTAGCGATGTCAAGCTTATATCGGTTGTCCTTGACCAGCCAAGGGTTGAAATTTTTCAAATGTCATCATTCTGAATGACTTACTTTCATGATCCATGGACTCTTCCTTCCCCATCGACCTACATGGAAGGGACAGGGCATTCTGGCATGGCCATTCCCTTGTCCACAACAGAAGTTATGTACAACATTGTCTAGCAAGCTTCGACCAACCCTGATCCGACTCTCGCATAGGAGTTGGATCCAGTTCTCGAGCCTATTTGGGCTCAAGGTTCCCTTGCCACTACAGATTCTTTAGACCTGGTATTTCCCTCAGATGAGGATATTCTCAAGGAATTGACTGGTGGAGATATACCCTGGGATGATCTCCATCACAGATCTTACTTCCTCCCGGAGTTAAGAAGAATAGAGGCATGTGAATTTTTTTTGACTATGACTGAAGATAGGTCTTCTCCTATTAATCCTCGGGCTATGCACAAAGTTTACGTTGAGGGTAATATGGCAAGTATCACTGAAACGATTTCAATAGATATCTCTAGTGATGGAGAAACAACAAATCTCTTCATTTTTAACCAGATAGTAGCAAGGTTCGGCATCCCGAAGGATATTGTCACTAACCATGGCAGTCACTTCCAAAATAAAATGATGTCCGAGTTAACATCAAAGCTCTGGTTGAGGCAAGAACATTCATCACCCTACTATCCACAAGTGAATGGTTAGGTTGAAGCTGTGAATAAGTCCCTCAAGACTATTCTTTAGGGAACGATCAATTCTACCAAGTCAAATTGGTATTTGATGTTGTACTCGATGTTATGGGCCTACCGAATGTCTATAAAGACTACCACTGGTTACTCACCTTTTCAACTTGTATAAGGGCTGGAAGTAGTCTTGTCTATTGAGTGCCAGATCTAGTCTTTAAAGTTGGAAGTGGAGTTACTTTTAGGCACTTCACCGCTTGAGGAACGCCTATTATATCTCGAGCAGATCGATGAGAAACACTGTGATGCAGCCTTAGACAACGAGGCTCACAAGAAACGAGTCAAGTGTCAACATGATTGCTCCGTTCATCCTCATTTTTTCTTTGAAGGCGATCTTGTCCTTGTCTATGACCAAGACAAGGATCCCCTAGGGGCAGGCAAGTTCAAACCCATGTGGTTCAGACCTTTCATTGTGAAAGACATCTTAAAGAGGGGCGCTTATCGTCTGGTTGAATTTGAAGTAAATGCCTTAGCGGAGCCTAGAAATGGGATCTACCTCAATAAGTATTACTCTTAGGTTGGTCACCTAGGTGACTTCTTGTACATATGTATAGTTCTTATATAGTTTTTCTTCTTCTTTTTTTATGAACGTGTTGTTATTTATGTCATATTTTTCACTGTGGCATATGTCAAGTGATTTGAAGGTGTTCGTTGGGTTTATGGAAGGTGCTAGCTGACACACTTGGAGGCTTTCTTCTACAGCTTGGGTGATTTTCACACCTGAAGGCCAGTTGTTATCTTCCGAAAGTATTTGTCTAAGTGACGCCACAAACAATGTCTCTAAGTACAACGCAGTGATAGATTTTCTTCATGACGCTTTGTCGCATGACATTTATCACCTTCAAGTCTACTTAGATGCTCAGGCAGTTATGTCCCAGTTAAATGGAGTTTACCATGTTTATGATCCTACTTTACACCAACGTTTCCTTAGGGTACGTCTCTTAGAACGTTACTTTGATTACTTTACGTATATCCATGTTCCTAGGAGATTAAATAAAATGATAGATACTCTAGATAATCAAGTATTAGATTGGCATGTTGCACACACATAAAAGGAAGCACACACATACACATGTACATACATTTGTAAAAAATGTGATTCATAAGACAGAAAGATGTAAATATATGTGTGTGTGTGTGTGTGTGTGTGTGTGAAAAAGTGTCAGAGTACATAGGTGGGCACGAACGCCTCAAAAATAAGATCTAGTATACATCATGGAGATTATGCCCTAAAAGATATACAAAACGTTCTCTCGACACATAATAAGTCCAACCTATCTAAGCTCAGGGCCTATTGGCCCTGCCGTAATGAACAACAATGTTAGCCAAACTCTGAAAAAGTTGGACCCAAGTTTGTGGCACCCCCACTACATGAGGTTGCATGGAAGGTAGGAGATCCTTGATCTCGACCATAGGTACTATGTGAGTGATCGTGGTGAGGTTCTGCTCCACCCGTCTCAAAAATCTCTCAGCCTCTCCGGTTGGAGGTCCCCCTGCGACTATTGGTCCACCGGTTGCTACTGGTCCTGCCTCTAGTCGAGGACATCACCAAGTCCTCGTGAAGTATGTTGGGTGCACTAGTCCCACATATATACATAAAATACACATAGATGTCAGTACTATGATGCATATAAAAATGATATATATAAAAGAAATTAAAAATTAAATAAATTTAAAAACATGTACCTAGCTCTCCTCACTCATCTCCAGGAGGTATAGGCATGTCCAGATCTCTGGAGAATTTGATTCCAACATAGGGGTAGTCCTCTATGGCTGTAATATTTTCTGCCCACCAGTCGAATTATTTGTGGTCGAAGGCCTCTATGGTCCTTCCTCCCCCCTGTTGTGGTAGCAATGTTTCCCATCTACATACTGCTGGGAAGGAGGCCACATGCCCCCATACAGTCTCTCTGGGACTCAAACTGGGCACACTCTCGAAGAAAAATGAGCATACGATGGTGCCAAACCCAAAGTTATTGTTTCTATGCTCTTATAAATATGTCAGCTACCTCTTCATGCAAGTGAGCATGGTCGTGATCCATTCGTAAATATGTGCCTCTAGGCATTGAATTGCACAATTCATGTGCACCTGGGAAGCATGGTGTAGGGTCGTGGATCTAGTGATCCGCATAATAAGTAATAGGATAACCTTCAGTGACAAGTTGGTGATCTTGTTAATGGGAACTTGAGAACCCACTTTCTCAGTTTCAACCTCACAATGCATCTTGATGTTGTCTTCAATGTTGAAAGACCCAGGGGGGAAAGTGTTGAAGGAAAATCTCCCTGCAGACAGGTAGATCTCCTCTTGAGAGATAGACTCTTAACTCTTAAGATATAATATGCTTATCATGGTCACTAACTTCCTTTTAGATATAGATAGAATAATGTGTGAGGAGAAAGGAGAAAAGAAGTACCTTTTACTAGTGTTTGTCCTTGCACGGTCCGAATTGAGCTCCAATCTTGTGCTCCTCGATAAGCCCTATAGACAAACAAAGATACAATCACTTCCTACTCTATTGATATTAGCTTGAAATAGACCTATCTATTAGAGACAAGTTCATGTGAGATTAAACACAAACTAGAAAGAAATAGGCCAAGCATATCATATTAATGAGAACAACAATGAAGGAAACTTATAACCATGGATATGAGTGTAGCAGTTTCATCAAGTCCTTCTTGTCTAACCCTTGCTCAAAAGACCCACGATCAGATTGACAATAAATTCATTGATTATTCTCCTCCACTTCACTGTGTGTTTCCTATGAGATCATAGGTTTCATGCTTCCAATCATTTCCCAAATATCACTTATGAGATCATAAGTTTGGTATCATTCTCCCTCCTCCTTTCACCATAAGAAATCTTGTTCATATAGGCTTGGAGAGGCTCAACCACTTGAGATATCTTTGGGGTAAGTTAAGGATTTTCCTCCTTGAGTTAGGGATCTTCCCTAAAATCATGGCTTGACTAGGGATTCAAATCCAACTGCCTTAAAAGATTGAAGGGATCTTTCCCTCATTCTTCTCAACAAACCAACTATTTCCCAGAATAGATAGCGCTCCTCCAAAAGGGTTGTGAGAGAATTATAATGCTCCCTAGTAAGGTATAGGGGGGTGCCAACACTCCTAACATCATCAAAACTCCTTCAAAATGGTAGAGGGAGTGTTATAACGCTCCCATATAGTGTATAGGGGGGCGCCAACACTCCTAACAGAGGTATAGGGGAGCGCTCTCCTCTAAAAACTCAAATTCAGTGGTTCTTTCAAATGGCAAGAGGTACATAACTCTGTTGACCCATTCCTCTTCTTCCAAATCAAGTGTTTGATGTGTTTCAAGTGTCTTTCTGATGTCGTTATAGGCACGACATAGGCATTATGGCAGTACTGCTTTTCCTGACACTTGTGACACTTGTGAGAAAAATGTGGCAATTGCGACACTTGTAATGATGACACTTGCGACACTATAAAAGTAAGTATTTTTTATGTGTAACAAAAAGTGCACAAATTGACTGGTTCCCCTCTCCTTGAGAGGCTAGTCAAGAAGTATATGTCCTCAGTCATTAGAGTCAATGAATGCCCCTCTATCATAAAAGCCTCTACATTTGGATGCTAGTAATCTACCAAGGTGTTCAGTAACCTGGGTTGTGCCCTCATAAATGGACACCTGAAGAACTTCCACAACCCACATTGTTTCAATGTGAAAATGGAGGTAGGGTCCTCATTGACCAAGATATCAATATCCCCATGTTTCCTCTCCCTCCAGTGGACATACATCCTATTCCATGACAAATCAAAGGAGATTTAGCTCTTGCATTTTTATTTTTTCCATTCTTTTGAGGGTGTACACGGGTTGTTTTGGTCATAGTTGAGTATGTACGTGGGTATATTGATTTTTTCCCGAGAAAATATGTGGGTTTTCCTTAGACAACCCTTGTACACGTAGGGTCACCCTTTTTTAGGAGGGTGTTCCCCCCAAAAAAACAAAAAATAACGCATAAAGGAAGAATGGAAATGCAGGAGGGATGAGTTTGTACATACTTGGTCCAAGAGGAAATTCGTTAGCTCCTGGAATCAACTTCTTTAGCAAAGAGGTATTTTTTACCTTTTGGTTAATTTTCAAATTGCAATGGTGAAAATGAGTTGTCGGCTTCTATTTATAGACTTTTTTGGCTCTTTTTGCCACTTTTTGACCCCCTTTGTCATTTTTTCTGGTTTGGAAATCATTTAATTCCATTCTTGAGTTTCTTATTGGATGTTACGTTACACTTTTCCTTTTGGTTTGGTAACTGTTTGGGAGATGGGTCACTTTTAAAGGTCCTTTGGTAAAAGTCATTTTTTCCAACTTTTTGCATATAAGTTAGGATTCCACCTACACTTTCTACATCCTTTTGTCTTTTTTTCCTTTCCATAGGATCGATCCCACTGACGTGCAACATGGAACCATCATTGTTGCTTTAGAAGTGTCATGATTATGTTGTAGAGCCGACCTTTACATGGATTCCCTAGATAGATCCTTGTTGCATTTTGGCATCCATGTTGTGTATGATGACTTTAGGCTCACGAGTCCTTGTTAATCCTATCATGATTACGGTATTGAACCTCATTTGTCTGATGCACCATCACTCTTAAAATTACCCTCGGGACTCTAAAAAATGAGCATGCTTTGTTGTCTTTCAAGCTCGTTTTGAAATACGAAAGTAACATCCGACGAGACTACATTTATGCTTTTCAATCTTGTCTGTATTAACTGAAAAAAGTAACCTCCTGGAGTCTTCTTTAAGCCCTTTTCAGACTCTCTAAACATGAAAATATTTTCAAGTGATCTTTTTGTCCTTCACACTTTCCAACTCAAATTTGAAGGCACGTCTATCCGGAGGTAGTTTAGCCCTTTTTAATTCTGGATGGTCAATTTTACGAACAAAGGTACACTCTAGGAAATTTGGTTCGCTAGAAGAGTATTCTCACATATAAGTTTAACCCTTTTCCAGTCCGGAGGGACTAAATTTACGAAAAAGGAACCCCCACGAAGTCCATAGTTAAGCTATTTTCAGACTCCCTAAAATTGAAAAGATCATCGAGTGACCTTGTTCCTTCACACTCATTAAATTGGTCCAGAATAACATCTATTGGCATGAGTTTACCCCTTTTTTCGGCTTGTAGATTATAGAGTAAAAGGTACACCTTAGGATATTCGTCTCACCGAGAGATTTCTCCTCAGTAAATTTTATACTCTTTCGGGCTAAGGATACTAAATCCAAAAAACGTTGTGAGTCCATAGTTAATCTCTTTTCAGACTCCTTAAAATTGAAAAGATTTCCGAGTGAACTTGTCTTTGTCACACTCGTTAAAATGGTTTTGAATAAATGTCTTTTTGGTGCTAGTTTACCCCTTTTTTGAACCAACCAGAATATCTCCGAAAAAGGTACCCCTTGGAGTCTTCTTTTATGTTTTTTCAGACTCTCTAAACATGAAAAAAATATCGATATTACCTTATCTGGGCTCATTAAAATTACATTAAAGGGGGTTTCATTGTGTCTTTCTAATCACATTTGCATATCTGCATCTTTGGCCTAATGTCGGATCCATGTTTCTCTCAACTAAACCTTTGAAGCATGCCTTATATGCAATCCTTGTAGCACTTTGCCTCTGCGACCTGACATCTTGACCCATGGAGGAACTTTCCCCGAGTGTCCTTTTCCTGCACATGTCTCCTTGCTATGAGAATTAGTGTGTTCGTTGCACCTAGAACTAGTATTATTTCTTGCGATGCTCGTTCCTCATTTGTAATGTAGCATTCTTTTATTCTTTTTCAAATATCTTTAAAAGAATGAAAAATACCGAAAAAATAAAAAAACCCAAAAAAGAGGGGATAGGAAATATACATTATTTTTTGGCAATACAATGATTCGCCCTTGGACAAAGAACATCCTTTCATTTTTTTGTCAAGAATTGGGATCTAATATGACCTTAGGAAGTTGTTCTTACTATATAGAGATGTGTCCTCCTCCATTTGGTTACTCTTCCAAACACATGGAGAGTTTGTGTTGCCTACTACATCCTGAACTTATGTCAATGTCATGCTTCTTGAGTATGATCATCTTCCGTGATTTTGTCCAAGGGGATTTTCACCCCACCTGAGTCGGCCTTTTTGCAGTTTGTCTCTTGACCTCATGACTTGACCATCCCGAAAGTCCAATCAAGTCTTTGTTCAAAATCAATGAAGTTCTTTTCTTGATCATCGAGATTCTCTTGTATTTTCCCGATGAGCCGTCGAATACCTCTGGGTAGTGAATTCATACACTCACATTGTACTCCTACCCAAGTTTTGAAGATCTTGAAGTTGTTTCTCGAGCTATGAAGACCTCATCTCTAGCCATCGGGCAATATTGGCTTCTTGAAGATTGATACTATACTTGTATATCTTTGATTTTGAGATGTAGATCTATTTTTTATTGTGTGCAACTACACTTTATATAGTTTTATGACATGGATATTAAGTGTATTTGATTGGCAGACATGATTTATTTCATCCCGAGCATGGGTATTCCTGCCTCAGAGAGACAATTTTTATTTTTCAGATGGCACCTCCCGAACTCTGGTCCCGGGCTCACTCGTTTCATACACTAGTGAAGATTTTGTAATGTATTTTGGCCATAAGATGCTCTTATGACCTCACACATTAGGGTGCATATTTTATAACCCTAAATTTCTCTACACATGCATACCTATCCTTTGGCCCTCTTACTTGAATTTTTTTCCAAACCACTACTGGGTTGCTCTTCTAAAAAACCTATATTTTGAAGATGTACGTGCCCTGCACCAATAATTCCTGCATACATATTCTTGTTTCACCACTAAATTCCATGTATGTATGCATGTTGCACCATTATAGCCCGCGTATACTTGCAAAGGTTTCAAAAAATAAAAAGTTGCAAGGAATTCGTTGAGAGTACGGGCTATTGGGTAGTTTCCCAACTAATCCATCGCCTATAGCCCGTCACCCAACTGAATAACCATCCTTTTGTCATATAAAAGGAGGTTTTGGTGTCTCATTCAACATCTAGACATAAGAATAGTGAAACTTTTCCTATTTCACATCCCCTCCTTGCCCAAGTTATTGCAACCCTTTTTTGAGAATTGCCTAAAAATTCCCCAATTATCCCTTCTTCCTCCATCAGAACACATTCACTTCCCAAGAAGAGATCAGAAGTTTCAGAGAAGAATCCATACAAAGGTGCACTTGGAGCTTGGTGAAGAGGATCTTAGACCAAGTTCGTGGAGAAGTAGCCGGCTTTGGTTGTAAATGTATAATAATTGAGTTATTAATAAAAGAAGTACTTTTCTTGTCCCAAATCATGGTGTATTGAATGATTTTAATGGTTTATGTTTTGACATTCTAACATCTAACCCTAATTTGTATATGAATAGCATGCTTGTATATTTCTATTTGTCTATTTTTGAATACAGGTCAGCCTTGGGAGGAGGCATGCAGTCAGTGAAGGTTTCAAGCGCGAGAGGATCGTCACCGGATGTGGAGTAGAGGTATAGTTACCCGATCCCTCTCATATTTGGTTTTCTTTTCTGATTTTTGGTATGTTTGGTGTAGTTAGAGAAGTAGTTGACTTTTAGATGGTTAATTGATCTACCTACATTCTAAACCCTGGTGTAGTCATAGGGGGGTTTTCCCACTAGCACACAACAAATGATTTTTGAAAGACTTGAATTCTTTTTATCAGAGATTTACACGACGAAGCACCATGAAAATAAATATCAGTAGATATCAAAGGCTTAGTGACAGGGGGAGTGAACCCAAGGAGAAGTCATCCTTTTCCATTGATGTCAAAGGGGGAGAGAAAAATAGATGCATGGAAGAGAAGAGGCATGAACACAAGGGGATCCAACATAAGCATGAGTGTTGCCATTGTTGTGTCTAAGTGTTTCCATCAATTCCAAAGGGGTAGAGTGTTGAAAAAATAATTAATTAATTTTTCAAAGATTAATTATTGCAGGGATAATTAATTATTGTAGGGATTAATTAATTATCAAAAAATATTAATTGTTGAAAGATTAGATGCTGGAAGATTGGTTGTCATTGATTTCAACCCTTGAATGAAGTTACATGTCGAAGTCAAGAGACATTAAGCAAAAGATAGAATTGGTTGCATGTGAGTTGCATGCCATCATGAATTGCATGGAAGTTGAATTTCATTAATAAATTTCTCCTTAAAACACAAAGAAGAGTCAATTGCAAATCACTTTTGTTTATTCACTTCTGAGAATACAGGATAGAGATCTGAGGCAGTGATTCGAAGACAAATAATTCAAGTGAAGTAAGAAGTTTTCAAGAGATGAGAGTATGCAAAATGGGTTTCATACATGAATTCCTTGATTATACCTGGGTGTTTTAGGAGGAAAAGTGTGGACATCCATGGGTTGTAGTGAGGAAAAACGTGGATACATGTGGGAAGACATTTCATATAGTCATGGACCTGTGAGGAAAAATCCAAGAAGATCAGGGATCTGGAACTCAGTTCAGCTTCAGGGTAAAGGTATGTTTTCTTGAGTGTGTTAGGGAGTTATTCTAAAGAAATCAGGAACATGTATGTCTCAGTGAGTTATAAGAACTTGATTTGAAGAAATGTTTTGTGGATTTTGATATGAGGTATCTATGGTTGTAGTATTGATGAGATATTGATATCAGTAGTAGCAACAGGAATATCAGAGACAATAAAAAAAACAGTTTATCAGTGACAGATTAGTCTATATCTATATTTCAAGGTGGTTGGACGAGGCAAGGAAAGGGGGTTGTAGCCTCCTTCTAGTTGGAGTTGGATAAATTAGGGAGTTGGATCTTCCTTCAGGTTGTAGTCTATAAATAGGGGGTTGGAGCATCGTTCCAATTGTAGCTGGAGAATTATGAATTTGGTTCTTCCAAAGAATGTACTCTTTGATCAATAAGAAAATCATTCCATGGTTTTTTTCCACATTTGGTTTTCACATAAAATTCTAGTGTATTGTGTTTATGTGATGTTTATGGTGTTGATTATATTTTGAATGCTAATAATATTCATTGGAGGTTTTATATTGTGATTAAAAGTACTAATTATGCTCATATCGATTCAACCCCCCCCCCCCTCCCCTCAATATTCAAACAATTAATGTGTATGTATACCCTTCGAAGAACCTTATTTACTTGACCTTGAGTCGACTTGTCACTTCTTGTTTGCAACAATTTTTTCTCCTTTACTTAAATTTAGGGACAACTTATAACTTCTTGACCTTATATCTAGGCCTTCTCTACCATACTTTGGGGCTTCATATTTAAGAGGGCAGAACTAATCAACCCTAAGGAACCACATGGTATGCCACCTACCATTCGAGATGACTTGACGAGGACTATCAATCAATGGAGTTTTTGCATGCATTTTCAATGTCCTTCGCACTCTTTTTCTTCAATAATCTTTGGGCTTCATGACCACACTTATGGGACTTCTTAACCACTTAACAACTTAACCATATTTATAGGGATTCTTGTATAATTCTTCAAATATTCTTCTCTTGAGGGTCATGCTTAAATATAAGTCATAAGGGGACCACTTTGGAGACTTCTTCAAATACACCCATCACATCCAAAGGCTTCTATACTTCTTCTAGGGTTGACATCAATGAAAACCAATTTTTCAACAATCTCCCCCTTTGGCATTGATGGAAACACCCATACTCCCCCTGTTACCATTACTCCCCCTATCTTCATGCTTATGATATTTCTCTCTTTCTTTTTTTCTATATCTCCCCCTTTGACATCAATGGAAAAGGGTAACTCCTCTCACAGTATACCTTATTTTGACAATATCTCTCCCCCCTTTCTTCTTTGAAAGATGATGTGTAGATAAATATGGTAATGGTTTTCTATTGGTACTTCCTAGTGTAATCCACTAATGTACATTAAAATTATTCATCTTAAGGTTCCTTCATCACTTGACTTCAAGTATTCATGGCTTTTTTGTTGATTTTTTTATAAGAGATGAAATTGTATGTTAATGAATATCTTATTACAATGATTAGTGTTTTGTATATAAAGAACATATGGTGACCATGGTGACCATCCATGAAGATATGCATCCCTTGGGTAATAAATATATTTATACTTTATATTATATTGTACATATAATATAAATATACTTTATACTTTATTATATATATTTATACTTTATATTATAAATATATTATTACATTAATAATATTATAATTAATAATATTTCTTAGTAATTAATAATCATATTATTAATTATCAATCTAGTAGAATGTCTTTCCAATGTTGCCCAAACATCAACACTCCCTCTCAACGAGGGAGACATTCTACATTATTACAAGATTACCTCATATTACCTTTGAAGATTACCCATGGGTAGCTCTCAAATAGCTTCAAAATGTTACCATGAAATCAATTACCTCAAAATGCATATGTACTTCATCATGTGCACCCTTGTGAATTCACAGCCAATGCATCCAATATCTGTGGGTGTTCTCAAATAGCTAAAACATGTCTCCAGGACATCCACTACCTTGCAATGCATTTGTACCTCATCACGTGCGCCCTTGTGACTTCACAACATGCATCCAAGGTTGGTGGGTATCTCTCCAATAGCTATAACATGTCCTCATGACACCCACTACCTTGCGATAAAATCTAAATCCACCACTCCCTCTAAAGAGGGACTACATTGATCTTGTCTCTGAAGTACTCAAACTTCATCCTTGACAATGGCTTTATCAGCACATCCGCAACCTTCTCATCAGTAGCCACATATTGGAGCCTCATTGTTCCCTTCTGCACCATATTTGAGCTTCATTTCTCCCTGATGTACCAAGTTTCTAACAACCAAGTGTCACTTCCATGAGACACAAAATCCAAGTATAATACCACACGATCTCACATTCATTGACTGTTGAACATGTGAATCTATACATTCTTGGATACCCATAGTGAAACATTACTTCACCCCATGAAACCAAGGTTTGTGGGTCCCTCTCAATAGCTACAACATGTCCCTAGGATATCTACTCCATGTGATGCATCAATACCTAATCATGTGCACTCATGTCTCAGTGCCAGCCCTTGGATATCCACAATGCAACATGACTTCACCCCATGCAACCAAGGTTTGTGGGTAGCTCTTAATAGCTACAACATGTCCCCAGGACAACCACTCCCTACGATGCATCAGTACTTGATCATGTGCACTCCAGTATCAGTGCCAACCCTTTTTCATACTGGATGAGTTCCACTTGTCTCAATGCCAACCCTTTTTCATGATGGATAATAATACTCAGTTCCATCCCTTTTTCATGTTGGATGAGTTATGCATGTATCAGTGCCATCCCTTTTTCATGCTGGATGAGAACAATCAATGCCAAACATTTTTCATGTTGGATTAGTTCCACTTGTATTAGTTATATCCCTTTCTCACATTGGTTGAGAACACTCAGTTCCATCCCTTTTTCATGCTGGATGAGTTCCACCTGTCTCAGTGCCAACCCTTTTTCATGTTGGATGAGAATACTCCCTCTAAATAGGGACCATGCCAAGATTGTCCCTGAAGTACTAAAACTTCATCCTCGACAGAGGCTTGGTAAACATGTTCGCAACTTGATCTTATGTAGTCACAAAACTAGAGCCTCACTGCTCCCTTCTGCACTATATCCTTGATATATTAATATCTGATCTCGATATGATTGGACCTGTCATAGACCACAGGGTTCTATGATGACTTCATGCAACTTTGGTTGCCACACCAAATGCAAGTTGCATCCAATCTAAGATCAAATAACCTAGACATAATTTCTCGAAGCCACATTGTTACTGCACATGATGTCAAATCCTCAGCTTCAGTTGTACTTAACGTCACACATGATTGCTTCCTGCATCCGATATAGCCTCTTACTCCTTACTGTAGTACCCATCTCCCTCTAGAACTGACCATCTAGCTCCCTCTCGAGCATTGAATATTAACTAAATCTTCAACCTATTGACTTCATCACTTGTCCTCCAGAACAAGTATCATCATCTTCTTATTATAGGTCTTACCTGCAAGTCAATTCAATCCAATAGTCTGCAATTTCCAAAGCCACACTACTTCACAGCTTGTTTCACATACATACTTTGCTTCAATCTCACTGAGTGCTACACAAAACTGCTTCATGTTGCTCCATGAAACCATATTGGAGCCTAGACTGAAGCAATATGTCGAAGTACTCTTCCGATGAAGAATACTATTGGCCCAATATAAATATGAATATCCATATAACCCGAACTCATGGTCTGTCGCATACCTGAAACCATAATCCAATGTACCCTTAAGTTACCTCATCACATGTTTTGTTGCAACCAAATGAACCTATCTTGGCTACTCCATATATTTACTCAGGGTGTTCACAACAAAACATATATTCGATCTTGTGTTTTTCAAGTTCTTCAATGAACCCACCATCTTCCTGTATAAAGTAATATCCACAGTCTCTAAAGTCATATCCTGCAAAAAATTCATATTTGATACCATAGGTGTATCCATTGCCTTGCAATCCAACATCCCGAACCTCTTTAGGATTTCTATTGTATACTTCCTTTGATTCAAAAATATCTCATCATGTCTCTACCATACCTTGGGAACCAAAATGTAATGCATCATCCCGAGATATTTCATCTCAAACTCAATAGCCAATTTGTTTTTTCTTACACTCTAAGATGAGATTTTCCACACCATTCTCTCGGTGCCTACTTTAATACATATAAAGCCTTATTCAATTTGTAAATTGAGTGTCCTCGAGTTGTCACGTACTCAATGGAGTGTTATGTGACTACAAGGACCATTCTTCCTGATCAGGTTGCCATCTGTGCCACAGGAAGAATTTCATTCCTTCTGGATGATGAAATCCACACACTTTGAGTCTTATGTCCTTAGAATACTATGCAAGGTTCATTATCCATTTGTCAAATTACCATTACCAATTCCGAGAGAATGTTAGCCCGATGTTGAAACATTAACACTTAAGAATAACTTCTGAAATTACATAAAATCTCAGCACTCCCTCTGCATGTGTTGACCTCCCCTTCTTCTTCATTACATGGATGTGCACAAATCTATGTCTGGATAGTCTTGCTTCATGTTTCTTCCCTCAACTATCATTATGGATCCTTCTCATAGTTATTACTTGTGATGCACCTGTAACAAGAAATAATAACAACAAAGAGCATATACTAGAGGAGATCAATTTATATTGTGCACAACTATATATAGTGACCCTTCAAATGATACATCTTCTACAAATACACATCCATTATATACTACATGTCATATGACTAACCATGTTTATTTTCTAGTGTTAAATTAGACAAGCACAATTTTCCGCAAGTGGTAATCACTTCCAATGATATTACTTTAGTAAAATCTAGAACATCACTAAGTAATTACACTCAAAAAATTTCAAGTACTTAGAAACTTCGGTTTCTTCCTTAGATCACTTCTCACTTGTGAGAGAGAAAAATATGTGTGTCTATTGTTGTGTCTTTTTATAGTAATATTAAATTGATCCACAAAAATACACATCTTTTTGAAAATTAAATTTTCTTTCTTACAAATAGTTGGAGAATACCTCCCATAACTACACAAAGATTAATTTGATTATAATCCATCCACATAGTATTTGACTTTGTTAAATTGTTCCTCCATAATTCATGCAATTCTTTGCATAAATATAGGTAGAAGTAAATATGGAGTACATTTCTCATATTTAAGTAATTAGACATTTTTACTACAATTTATTGCCCACCATAATTTATGGAATTATTTATATAGTTTAGGTAGGAGTAAAAAGTAAATATGGTGTACATAGATATTGCAACAACCCCATAAATTTAACACTCCCAAGACTTTAGTCTACTCTCATTTTCCTGGGCCCTCTTGTGAGGGAGTCAAGCCCAGTCCCGCTTTCATACCATGTTGATTTTTTTTATAAGAGATGATATTGTATGTGAATGAATATATGTTTACAATGATGATTGTTCTATATATAAAGAACATACCATGACCATGGTGACCATCCATGAATAGATGCATCCCTTGGGTAATAAATATATTTACACTTTATATTATATTATACATATAATATAAATATACTTTATACTTTATTATATATATTTATACTTTATATTATAAATATATTATTACATTAATAATATTATAATTAATAATATTGCTTAATAATTAATAATCATATTATTAATTATCAATCTAGTAGAATGTCTTTATGATGTTGCTCAAACATCAACATTTTCATGTATTCATTGAGTTGAAATCAATGACATAATCATTCGACAATATCCCCTTGGCAGTATAACTCCTTCTGACATTTTCTCTTCCCCTTTCTTGTTGTACCTCTCACAACTTTCCTTCCTGTGACTAGTTGGTTACATCTGCCAATATGCTTATTTTCTTAGTCATATGATTTACTAAACATTCCTATTGAGCTCATGTTTTCATCCACTTTCATATGTCAAGTATCATATTTTAGACCTGTCAAATGTCTCATAATTCTACTACTCACTACACATAATGTTGACCCATCTGTCACTTCACTATTTTGAAGACTTCTCCAAATATGCTACAACTTATCACTGCATATTCCTACTTCTAAAGATGAATCAAATACACCCACTAGTATGCTCTATTTTCAAATAAAACTTTACAAATCTGCAACATTATGCAATGAACATATCCATGCTTGAATACATGCTTGTAATCCTCTATAAAATCATGAATCTCTACCTAAAAAGTGTGCCTATGTTATTCCTCGTAACTTCCAACTGACCTCTTCATACCTACATGGGGATGTGTTCCAAAAGATTCTCCTTAATCAACCAATATGTCATGATACATTTTGTAGCTCTTCCATCAAACCATTCAAAATCTTCCTTCCCAAAATACACAAACACTTCATACTACCCAAAAGAGAGTTCTTTATTCTTTAATATATGTTTCTTAGACTCCCCCTCTTCAATATTCACATTACTATGAGTCTCTGAGTTAGATGGCTTAGAATAGTATATAAGGTCGCTTTGTTGCAGGGTCATCATTCTGAATTTTGACATCTTCCTCTTTACCTATAGATTCTTCATGATCTCGCACATCTGCAAATCCTGTGATTTCTCCAATAATCATATCTTCTTCTTTTTTTGTTTCTTCTCCAAACGTTATTGTATATGTTCCTTGAAGGAAGACTTCATCATGCTTCTATAATCACGAGCTATACATCCATAGTTTTAGAATTTGTAACATTCAATATTGTAGGGGGGCACATAAACATATCTTTCTTGAATATTTCTTCCATATGATCTGCAATCTACAAATTTATGTCCAAATTTATTACAAGTAAAACAATAACTAGGAAAGAAACTTTGATACATGGGAAACAATGATCCTCTTTTTGATGTAGTCCTTTTGAATTCATTCCTTAGCTGATCACAATATTCTCTTCTATTGTTTCCTTCATAATGAATGAAGCTTCTTTGATTCCTAGAGGTAGAAATTCTTCTTAGAGATGCACCTCTTCTGCATTCATTCCTCTTTGACTCTTGTTGATCATGATCCCTTCCTTTGAGAATGTCTACATAGTTCTTATCCTTTTCTTCATTCTTCTTTTTGACAACATGTAACACTTGTCTTTATCTTTCTTTTTTGGTTGTGTGGAGCTTCCTCTCTATTTAATGCTCTTGTTGGGATTGAAATTTTTATATTCTTTTATGAGGCCTCGCCATTGTATCCAAGCCCTACTTTATTGAGGGGTGACCTTTGAAGATTGATAATATCATCTAGTACTTGAGAAATATTCAAGTTCTTGTTGAGATTTTCAACTTCAACCCTCAATGAGACGACTTCTTCAAGCTTCTCACAATTTTCTTCTTTCTTCATCATCTAGATCTTCATTACTTTTTTCATTCTCTTTGTTCCTTAAGTTGGGTTTTCAAGGAAATTATTTCTTCTTCAAGTCTTCTTTCTTGTTGACTAAATTATACTTCAATCTTGTTTAAGTCCTCATATATTTCCTTAATATGACTTGTCAAAATATCTTCTCTCTTATATGATTCCTTTACCTTGATTTTTAAGCAAGAAACTTCCTCTTCTTCCTTTTAAAGTTCTTTTCTTTGTAATACTATTTCAGTTTCCAAATACTCGTTTATTTTCTTCTTTTATTCCAACTAATTTTTTAGTGTTTCTTCAATCACTCTGGATTCTTCTAATGATACCTTTAGATTTATAATAATATGTTGGACTTATTCATAGTTGTTTTTTGGATTTTGAGAACTTTCCTTTAGTTTGATCAATTCTTCATTGAGGGACTTTTTTTTTCTTCCTTCCCCTTTTTAGCTCACTTAAAGAACAAATTAGTTTTGCCTCAAGATCCACTTCGCCTTATTCATAATCATATTCATCATGATCTGTCATACCATTTCCAATTTCTTCTTGTGTATATGTCTAACATGATGAGTTTCTTTCCTCTCTATCTATCCCATCCTCTTCTTTATTCTGATTAGCATGTTATGACTCTCTGATTACAAGAAGAGATCCCTTAGCGTATATATTAGGTATCTTATCCCAAATCTCTTTGGCTTATGAACATTATCCCACTTTGTCTTTTACCGAATCAGGTAAACCATCCAGGATGGCATCCATTGCTATTTTTTTGTTCCTTTTTAATTCCTTCTTGGCTTCAGTCTTCATAGTTTTCTTTGAAGCGGTGTATCCTATAACAACTGAGTACCAAACATCATACCCATGTGCCTCTAAAAATACTTTCATTATTGACCTCCATCTCTCATAATTCTAACCACCAAACATTAACATTCCATTATCTGTGTAATCCATGATCTACCTTCCACTGGTTAGATTGATTTTAAAGGACCTTATATGATACCAATTGTTGGAATATTCACCAATATTGAGAGGGGGGTGAATCGGTATTGAGAACGTTTTACCATTTTCAACCATAAAATGTAAAAATTAAATTATCAACAATTCCATTCACTTGTGATTGCATTTAACATATCATAAACATACAGCCACATATGCACAATACATAATATTTTTACATGGAAACCCAAATGGGAGAAAACCACAGAATGATTTTTAATATATATATTGAATATTACATCCACAATAAGAACCAAATTTGAAACTTATCCCGCAACAACTACAAGGAGGATCTAACCCCATTTTTTATGGGATCTAACCCAAAGGAAGTCACAACTCCCTAGATTCTCCAGCTCCAACCCCCTAGTTTATAGGCTCCAACTCTCTAGATTCTCCAGCTCCTACTAGAAGGAGGATCCAACCCCCTAGTTTTATGAGCACCAACTAAAAGGAAGTTGAAACTCCCCTACAAGTACCAACCTTCTATCTAAAGACACCAATATTCTCATGCACCACCCAACCACCCTTGTTTCTCAAGAACTATCTTGAAGGAGACTTTGATCTCCTTCTGTGCACCGTCCTACCACCCTTAAATATAAATGATAGAATCAACATGTCACTGTTATTGTCACTGATATTGATATATCACCATCATCAAAACTAGATCCACTAAAAATGATACACCATCATCATCAAAATTGGACCATAACTAATACATCATCATCATCAAAACTAGATCCACCACAAATTATACATCACCATCGTCAACCTGGGTCCACTTAGAAACTGGGTCCACATAAATATCCTAGGTCCACATAGGTCCATATATAAACCCTGACACCACTTCTTAAATTTATCTTGAACACTTGTTTGGGACTAGTTTTTGGATTAGTCACAAACCATAACTTCCAACAAGTATAACTTTGTACTTGTAATGAATCAAGGTCTGGAAGTTTTACCCAATATTCTTCGATATCTTCTCTGAAATTCCATGAAGTTTCTCTCCTTGAATCGTCACTAAAAAATAGATATAGAAAATATGGAAGACCTTCCTGAATTCTGGCCTATTCTGGAGATCAAAGTTGTACGGCATGACACATGCTCAATATTTGATATTTGATTCTAAAAATCACACAAAGAATAAAAAGGACTATACTTTTTCTAATGCAATTTGTGTCAAAGAATTTGGATCCTCTATGAAAAAGTTATGATTGTTTTACCTGAAACACTTGTTTGAGACTAGTTATAAGACTAGTCAAAAACCCTATCTTCCACAGAGTTTATCTCCAAAAGTAAAACGACCCAAAAGATGAAATTCTTACCACAGGTACCTTGATATGTCTTCTAATCAATAGCCTCCAAGATTTACTATCTGAATCTTTCTAGAAAACAAATTATAGCAAAAATGGTAAGATGACCTTTAAAAAACATACCTTAGAACACATAATCACAAGACTTCATCTTCCCTTGGAATTTCGTCCTTCTTCACTTCATATTCCTTATGAAATTCACTTCCAATAATGTGCTAATAGATAACAATATTGAATGATGAAAATGAGAGGTTATTAATGTGTATTTATACCCTTCTAAGCAACTTCTTTACTTGACCTTGAGTTGACTTGTAACTTCTTGTTTGCAACAACTTTTTCTTCTTTACTTGACTTTAGGTCCAACTTATAACTTCTTGACCTTAGATCTGAGGATTCTTGACCATACTTTGGGGCTTCATATTTAAGAGGGAATAAATCCTAAACTTTGAATAACCATGTGGCATGTCGACAACCGTTGGAGATGACTTGATGAGGACTATCAATCAATGGAGGTTTTGCATGCAGTTTTAATGTCCTTCACACTCTTTTTCTTCAATCAACTTCAGGCTTCATGAACACACCTCTAGGAATTCTTAACCTCTTAACCACTTAGACATATTTCTAGGGCCTCTTGTAGACTTCTTCAAATCATCTTCCCATGAGGACCATGTTTAAAACTACCCCATAAGGGGACCACTTTGGAGACTTATTCAAATAAACCCATCACATCTAGAGGCTTATAGACTTATTCTAGGGTTGAAATCAATGACAACCAATTTTCCAACAACATAAAAATATAACGATGGATACATTATATATAAAATCCTATGGAAAACATTAAAACAATAAGATATTTCTAACAAACAAAAGAGAGGAGGAAATAAATTCACAAGGTAAATCCTTGGGGTGGGGAAACATCCATGGAAGTAAGCCTTATATTCTTCATAAACTTTCCCAATTGAATCAACTAAATAACACTCAATTATGGAGTTCATATGGGATCCATACAAATCTCAAGTACCACACAAGAACATTACAATTGTGAATTATTCACCTCTACTATATAGGTTATAGGGACAAGAGATCATAGACCATGATGAATGTGGGATAAACACACTTTGTAAATTAGTGATTTAATGAAGAATATTATTCCTAGTATTCTAATAAAGCCTCATTATGTATACAAAATTCATTATCGTAATCACGGTTAGTACCATAGTAAATTTGGCCACTAGACAAACATCAAACAAATTCTTGCATTCCCCCTTAATGTTGAATAGAGGGATAAAACACATTTGGAGGAAGATGTAATTATTATTAACATCCCCCCTTGATGATAGCTTCATGCATCCCCAATAAGTTGTGAATATGAAGAAACTTTTCCTATATCATGGACTCGGTGAATATACAAGTAGCTTGTTGTCCAATGGGGAAATACTTCAAATTAATAACACCATATGCAACCAGGTCCTGAATGTAATAGGTATCAAGGTCAATATGTTTGGATTTAGAGTGGTACATTAGATTATATGAAATTTTAATAGAACTCTTATTGTCACATCTCATATCAGTGGGTGCATTTTGAACCAATCCAATCTCAACAAGGACATATCAAATCCACACTACTTATTTAATTTCCCTATACTCTACTTCACACACTAGTACAAAATGAGATATAAGTGACCAGGATACCAAAAATGTTGGTCACCACAGTTTTTTCAAGGGATAAATGACCAAAATTGAAAAATGTTAAGTGAGCTAACTAAAAAAGACCAAGATAAATGACCACTTTGGTCACGAGATAAGAACTAAACTAAAAAAGACCAAGATAAATGACCAAATTTGGTCATGAGACATAACTAGACTAAAAATGACCACATAAAAATTGGTCATTTATTTGGTCATTTTTAGTTGTATCACTCCGACAATGGAAAATTATAATTTTGACAAGGGGTCTCTAAATCCATATGTAGTGTTAGAATTTAGTAAATTGTAGACCCCCTCATGTGTCACAGTTCATCAATTGACACCAAATTATATATCATGATGATTTCCTAGCGAGATATGACTTATATATCATCATCTTGAAAATTCCCTTAGGAACTAATTACTTTGAACTAGATCCAACCATGGGAAACTACTCCATATAGTTAATTATTAGACTTTATATTGCACATTGAGAGATTTAATTTGGGGGGCTTAGGTAGGAACTAATTACTTTGAACTAGATCCAACCATGCATGGAAACTACTCCATATAGTCAATTATTAGACTTCATATTGCACATTGAGAGATTTAATTTGGGGGGCTTAGGTAATTGACACCAAATTAGCTATTATGACAATGTCCTAGCAAGCTATGGCTTATATCAACATCTTGAAAATTCCCTTAGGAACTAATTACTTTGAACTTGATCCAACCATGGGAAACTACTCCATATATTCAATTATTAGAATTTATATTACATATTATATTACACATTGAGAGATTTAATTTGGGGGGCTTAGGCATAGTAAAAAGTATTCATTAAAATGTGTGAAAATGGGTTGTTCACTAATCCATATCAAGAAATGAAACAATAGAAGTTCTTTATAATATAAAATAAAATTATTATAGTGTATGGTAACAATGACATGGCATATAATTATAATATGGTATATTTTTCACACCACCACATGTAAATAAAATAAAATTATGATAGTGTATGTTCTCAGTAAGTAAATATGGCGCTTGCAAACCACTTGTAATGATAATGCATTTCATTGATAATTGTTCAACATTGCTAATTCCATTAGCAAAATCCTATATCGACCGACATGGTGGAGAGAGGAGGGTTTTATATATGCATTATGCCCTCACTGACTTCTCCATCTGTTAATGGAGTTCATCCTGCTCATTTCCAGTTAATTGGCAGGAGGGTGCATGAAAACTGGGTTAAGGGCTTGATTTTTTCTCTATGAGTGGTTAACATATGCATAATTCACTGGTCAACTTCTCCATTCATTAATGGACTTCATCTTGCTCATTACTGATTAATTGGAGGGAAGGGTTGTCATAACCAGGTTAAGGGATTTTATTAAGTGAAAACCATTGAATTTGTTTTTTGGGTTACACTATATATGTACCACTAGTAGTAGAAATGGAGAAGAAAAATGAAACAAACAAAACTTGGAGGATTTTGAAGAGGTAGGTGAGGACTTATTTAGTAGCAGAGTTGAAATCTGTGTCTTCCCCTTCTCATGTTAGTCAATTTTGTTCTTAGTATTTTCTATTTTTTATATTTCTGAATGCATAGAAATATCATGGATACTAAGATTAATTCAAGAAGAGAATAATGAGACTGATCCATAAATATGATCCATTGGGGGGTTTCTATCTTACAGAGATATAAACTTCTTGAAATTTCTTTATAAATTTCTTAGTAAACTGTCCAAAAAATATTATGGAGTGGTTATGAAAATTTAGAAAACATTTCCTATATTCACCTTATGCATAGTGATAAAACATTATGGATAAGACATCATCGACCTCTATAGAAAAATTCTTAGTGTAGTCATGGATGACAATGAGACGGTCTTCAGTAATAAGGAAGGCCACTTTCTCCATTAAAACTAGGCCATTATTTGAGGTAGTCATCAGGAAGGTCCCCTAGATGTTCTACAGGTGATAGGATAAGGGATTTGAGTTTGGATACTAACCAGGGATTATGGGTATTTGGCCTAACCATAAGAATATTAGGGTTCTGAATCAAAGGATGACTTGGGGTTTGAACTATGGTTTGGGTCACATAATGGATAAACACTTGGAGGGTAGTAATAACCACAACCTGAGGTGATGATATGGGGTTGGAGGGTGATGCTATAGGACTTTGAATATTACTTCTAACTAATGGGGCATTGTGAGAGAAGGAAGTGTCTTACCTTAGTATCTTCCATGAACCTACTAACCTAACCTTTACATTTTTCCCACGTCAGAATCTTATTGTTTAGGGCCAACCAAACAAAAATATTCCCTTTGTGAGGAACATGCATTTTCCAGGATTCTCCACCACCACTTGAGATCAAAATGGATGGTGTTTATGAAGGTAAAATCGTATCCATTTTTAATGAGTAATATTTATTATGTTTATTTCCCCTCCATACCAGTGTACTATGTCCCCCTGGGTATTTGTGACTTTGATGGAGTCTATGTTTATATTATTCTTGTATTTGTTCCATTCTACTGCATGAATTCCTCCTAGTCTCAGATCTATATCACGTTTCCAGCCCAAAATCCATATGTCGTTCTTGTCCCTATCATATGCATCAGCTAGAAGGAACACTTGTCTTTCTTGTAGTTTCATATAAATGATATCCTCAGAAAACTCAAAATAAATTTGCAACCCACCCAAGTGTCTTGACCTGTAAGCACTTTGACTGCACCAACTAAGGATTACCAGACTTATTTTCCAAAAAATAAATAGTAATTTTAGGTAATAGAACTTCACTAGGGAGTTATTTGGGATACTATGGATTTTTTCAATAGATCCCATTTCATCAAGGAAGTGGTTAATATAAGGAGGCTTAGGATCATTATTAAAACATACAATAAACATAAAGAGCAGTGTTTTCAATGTGTCTTCATAGAAATTTTTCATTACAAATTGACATCACAGAAACTTCAGAGCATACCTTCCCACTAATAAATATTTAATTTAGTAGGAACTTGATTTCTCTTAGATACATTGGATACATGCCCATTTCCTATATCTATTCCATTCTACTGTGTAAATGCCTCCCCTTCTCAGATCTATATCACTTTTCCAACCCAAAATCCATATGTCCTTCATGCCCCTATCAGATGCATCATCTAGAAGGAACACTTATTTTTCCTTTAGTTTCCTAATGAGCTCCTCAGACAAATTGAAACATCTTTGCAACCCACCCAAGGGTCTTGACCTGTAAGCACTCTGACTGCACCAACTAAGGATGACCAGACTTATTTTCCAAGAAATAAATAGTACTTTTAGGTAATAGAACTTCACTAGGGATTTATTTGGGATACTACGGGTTCTGTCAATAGATCTCATTTCATCAAGGAAGTGGTTAATATAAGGAGTCTTAGGATTATTATTAAAAAATACAAGAAACATAAGGAGAAGGGGATTCAATGTGTCTTCATAGCAAGTTTGTATTACAAATTGACATCACAGAAACGTCAGAGCATACCTACCCACTAATAAATATTTAATTTAGTAGGAACGTTTCTCTTAAAAGATATGGAAGTTCATCATCAAATTCATAAGGATGCCCCCCAAAAGAATCTATATGATATTTGTTTTTCATTGTTTCATGTCCTCTTCTTCCTACAGGTCTTGATTTCTTAATCCTTTTCTACTTGTCCCATCATCATCAAATTAAAAAGATTCATCATCATGATCATCATCATCTAAGTTTGAAGAAATGTCATTATTTTTTCAGGGCCTTCTTCTTGGGCTAGATAAAAATGGCCTCTTAAAATTCTAAGAGGCCTTTCCTTGATAACCAACTAGATGACCATCATCAAAATTGTAAACTCTCACTTTTTTTAGAATTGATAGAAGGTATTTTGTCTCGTTTATATGTCTTATTTCTTATTGTATCATCCAAGGTAGAGTAACCAAAATCTTGATCTTCATCTTTGTCGAAGTCACCAAAGTCATTGAAGGCATCCAACCTACTATTGGGTGGAAATGACCTCCCACCAATTTCCAAACCCCCACCATTGTCCCATGTTTTCCATCTTGGAGTACCATTCTATTCTTTCATCCTTTCATTACCATGCTTTATTTTCCAACCAAAAGTCTCATTCCGGTCCCTCCTCCTTTCAATACCATGCTTTATTTTCCAACCATAAGTCTCATTCTGGTCCCTCCTCCTTTCATTACCATGCATGGTTAGGTCATAAAAGTCCAAAAAATCATCATCAAAGTGACCATCCTTTCTATTTCCTCTATCCCCATTCATTACAGGGACGTGTGTAACTCTAAATCTATATATAGTTAAAAAGATAACAACTTCTACCCTATATGATTTAATATCTTCAAAGTCATAATTCCAAGATTTTGAATTGGTAAGCAAGTCAAAAGGTCGCTCCAAACTTATGTCTGGATGCCAAGATTGCTGATAATTATCATCCCATTTTCCATCATTACCTTGTTCAATACTTCTGGTGTACTCATCTTCACATCACGTTTGGTTGCAGTTATAACATGTAATATTTTTTTGATAATTCAAAAATTTTCACCTCCAACATTATACATTTCATATTAGTTTTCCTTCAACTCAAAACACAAAACGAAATAATGTTAAGATATTTTTCAATAAGAACGGATGGAAAGAAAAGATGACATATTAGTCAAGAAGATCAGTCAATATCATATAGAAAATAAAAATAATTTCTCAATAAATGAAACTGCAACTTGAATCCTACATGTAAAGTATTACCCTGGGCATTCCCACTCCCCTAGATTTAGCTCTCTTTTTGGATGTTTTGAATCAAATTGTAGGTAGCTGTGATTCTTTGCAAATTTCGTAAAATAACACCTAAAAATCCATTTCAGGACACCAAGAATGATAAATATAGGATGGAATGATGAAAAAAAAAGAATTCAATTGTAATGCCAAAGTGGAAGTTGGAAATCGAGAGAGAAATGAGTAATAGGAAATAGAAGGGAAGTTACTTTGGACAAATCCAATCCTCTCTCTTCTTTTCAATGTCATCATGGCCCATACTCTTTCTTGGTGGAGGTTGGGACACTTTCTCTTTTGGATTAGGCTTCTTGATAAATGGTTTTGGAAGGTTTATATCAAGTGGTATTGCACTCAATCTTACCACTTGTTTTAACAACTTTTGAAAAGATTCATTTACTACCTTCCTTTTATGTAATTTGTTTTTTGCTGAATGAATTAAAGGATCCAGTCCATAAACCATTTAAATTTTCATAACATTTATTGTAGTAGCAAGATATTCTTCATGTGGAAGTGTGTAAGCTATCTCACAAGAGCTTCTTAATTTACAAGAGCTACACACCTGAGAAGCATGTCAAGAAACATGCAAGTTTATCGTCCACAATGGTGGTATTTGTCACAAAATAGTAGCATAAGTTAGTTAATATCCATCAATGGATCTTACACATACATGTTCTAAGGTGTTAATTAAAAAACTAATAAAAGAATGTAAAAAGAGATTTTTTTACTACAAAGCTTGATATAACAAAAGAAAAGTTCATCTATTCAAGTTGTGTTGATATACTTTATAAGTATGGAAGGAGATGAGTGATGTCGTAGGTTTTAAATATTTTTGGAGTGGAGATAATATTGAGGAATGTTTTATATCCTAGGTCTCAAATCGAGCTTGAAAAAAAAAAAATGCCATCATTTTTTAGGAAAGAAGAAAAATGGAAAACCCCCCAGGTTCAGAACCAGGAAAGTTGAGATTGTCTCCATTCATAGAGGTTATAAATTCCATAATTATGTGAATGCCAAGAATCAGATCTAATATTAATTTTCTAAGTATTATATCAGATCTATGGTCTTGGGAGGGTTCCACCACATCCAACTCTTTTATTTCCTTTACCATATTTTCTTTCTTCAACCACATGTGTAATTATCTTAAACAAAATAAGGATTTAAGGTAGAAACCGAGGGAGTGATTTAGGTGGAATCTTTACACCATACATTCTAATGAATGTGATAAAGGTCATAAGGGAGTAATCCCCAAGCATATGACCATACTTATTTTCCAAGAAATAAATAGTACTACAATATGTGTTATGCCTACACCCTAGTAATCAGATAAGTATACTCTAACATCTATTGTAGTCTTAAAATTCCATTTTTCTCTCTAGGAATTGGTTTTGATATTGCATTTCAATTAAATATGAGACAAATGAAAATATTTGAAATTAATATTAACATACCAGTGTCATAATTGAATGCAGAAAATTGAAAATGAGTCAACAACCAGTTTTGTCAACGAATGAATATCATGCACATGATGAGAGAATAATCAATGAGAAGATATTGGAGAAATATGCATGTCCTTGTAATGATTGTCTCGGTGAGAATATGAGAAGAATACAAGTGATTTTTGAACATATTCTAAGATTCAATCATAGTGGTATAATCCCTTTCCCTCAAAATAGTTATCCAAATAGGATAGAATTGCAAACAATGAGAGATGTAGAGGAACCAAACATAGACGAAGAAGAAACAAATGTCGATGAGCATGCATCAATATTAGATGAAGGGATTGAATTTGTGTTAATCCCTAATATTGACTCGTTACCCCTTAATTGGGGAATATTATATTAGTAATGTTATTTTATTTATGTCAGCTTTAGGCCATTAGTTGTAATTATACCTCCTAGTCTCCTATATATACCAAGGAGACATTTTCATTTTGAATCATCTTGT
>ML784877.1:397332-429591 GCA_009831015.1 Picea engelmannii | reverse complement strand
AAGAGGACTCTAGGGGGGTTCCTTTTTCGTATAACCTTGTTGAGCCCGAAAAAGTGATAAAAGTATACTCGGTTACATTCTCATTGATTTATGAGCATGAGAAAGAACAAAGACTAAGCTCGGTAACTTATTCTCATGTATTTGCGAGCATGAGAAAGAACAAAGACTAAGCTCAGGATTGTTTTCATTTTTATGCAAGCTTTAAAACAAAACAAAACTATGCTTGGGATAGATTTTAATTGTTACACAAGATTAAAAACTAAACAAAACTATGCTTGGACCTGGTTTCATTTTTACACAAGCTTGAACCAGAGGAAACTATGCTTGAGGTAAGTGGTTTCATTTTTACACAAGCTTGAACCATAGAAAACTATGCTTGGACTTTCCAACGCATAACACATGGATGGTGGGTACTTAGCCCCCAGATTAAGAAACTAGTGTCTTAACTTCAGCATGAAGTCCAGAGGCTGAGGCAAATTTCCCCCAAGATTCATTTCATCCAACGACAAAGGCGGAGGAAAAGAAGCTTCAAATACTAGATGAAGGACTTGACTCAAACAGAGAGGGGGAAAACTATTTCATTTTTTAATGATCTTGACATAGAAACAAGAACTATGCTCGTAACCTCTGTTTCATTTTTAACGAGGTTGCCATAGAGACAAAAAAATATCCTCATAAGTGGTTTCATTTTTTAATGATCTTGAAATTAGAAAACTATGCTCAAAGACCTCTGTTTCATTTTTTAACGAGCTTGAAATTAGAAAACTATGCTCAAAGACCTCTATTTCATTTTTTAACGAGGTTGCCTCAGAGACAAAAAAACTATCCTCGAAGACCTCTGTTTCATTTTTTAACAAGGTTGCCTCAGAGACGCAAAAACTATCCTCAAAAGTCTCTCTTCTTGATCATGGATTCCAAGAGGACAATGCTCCGAAATGACACCATGTCAAGGGACAAAACTCGGTCGTGGCTTCCAAGAGGTCTTCACTAGAAGGAAGAAACACACTCTGGAAGGACACCATGTCGAGGTTCGCAACAAGAGTAAAGATATTAGGCTCTAACAACCCTATCGAAGAGATCACCATGTCAACTATTGGATCTAAGTCATCAGAAGTTGAAGCCATGGGCGACAACACCACATAATTGACCTGCGGCGGGGGCAACACTGTCTGCATATAAGAACCATTTAGGGAAGAAATCTAGTCAGGGTCAATGAATGAAAGTTGATCAATAGTCACAACTCATCCATTGTGAGGGAAAGAAATCACACGAAAAAAAGTAGACACAATAGCTTTCATGGCATATACATAATCTCGCCCAAGGAGTAAAGAAAAATCCAAGGGGTCTTGGACTACCATGACATCAATGAAGACATTTTTCCCTCCCAAAGTTACAGGAAACTGAGGAAGGGTCCCTAAAGGTTGACTAGTTCTTTTGTTAAAATCTAACAGATTCTGCGTAACTTGTGCAAGTGGAGGAGAACCCAAAGCTTTCCAAGCAATAGAGGACAAAATACTAATAGACAAACCTTCATCTATCAACGTTGGGGAAACGTCCCAACCACAAACTTGCACTGTAATATGGAAAGGAAGGTAAGAGGGAAGACGAGGTCTAGTTAGCATACCCCAATCAAAACGGATGGCCTCATTACTTGGAGGGAGTTTCACAGGAGAAGGAGGAATACCCCCTGACACGACAGAGTCTGTATCAACGCAAAAAACATGGGCAGTATCTTGTTTACTCTCTAATGGGAGAGTAGGATCGATCGATGATGAGATCAGATCGACCACTTGGGTTTCATTCTCCAAGGGGAGAATGGGGTCGACAGGTGTAAACGGATCGACCACTTGGGTGACACTCTCTAACAGGAGAGTGGGATCGACTGAGGATGGGATCAGATCGACCTCTTTAGTTTCACTCTCTGAGGGGAGAGAGAGATTGATCAATGAGGTTGATGTTGATGTTCTTGGGGGGAAGTGATTATGACCGAAGCACTTACTACATTTGGGATTACTTGAGTGGAAAACAACCACACCGACAATCCAATCGTGAGACCTGGAAGGGTCAAAGTAGCGATGTGAGGAGAACCAATGTTTCCATAGGAAGGAAAAATAAAAGGTTCCCCTAGAGTAGGGGTTCCTTCATTGGTCATTCTTGGAAATGACGCCATGAAAAACAAAAATCCAATCTAGAGTCCGCTAGGGAAAACAAAAAGCACACGCTAACAATCTAGGAAGCAAGCAAACAAACAAAACCTTCTCACAATGAACGCACTAGTTGGTGATGAAATTCAACGTCGCGGGAACAATGTAAGAAGGGGCTAAGATAGAGCAGATGGAAAAGTTACGTTGATGACCTGCTTAACGGACTTACACCCTGGTGCAAGCTCTCACACATAATCATGGGTATACCCTCCAACGAGCCCGAGTGAGTTTGGCCAACGTCGATTCCAGGTACCGTGAATACTTTCCCCTCCAGAGTCACCTCGTGTAAAGAACCTAGAGAGATAGGCCACTAAGGTTACCACTTACTACAATGATGCCTAGGGAAACAGTCGACAGTCTAATCCACGCGCAAGGGCAGGGTATCTAGCCCAAAATCAACTCGAAAGGCTTCCACTCATCATTATGGGTATACCTCTCAAGCGACCCCCATAATACGCGCAACCTCTACACCAAGACCAACAAAGCAGGGTGAGTAACTATGCCAGTCTCAATGCGACCTCGTGATTGACCCTTGTGTTAGAAGGGCTTCCCAGGACAAAATTTAATAAGTGGGTTTAACCGCTCCCTAACTCAAGATTCTATGTTTTTTTGCAGCTTTGGAAAGTTATCTTTCACACCTATTCCAAAGCCCTACAACTAATCTAATGTAGGTTTGCTACCAGAAAATATAAAAATGTCTAATCAATTCTTATAAGTGCTTTATTTTATGGTTGTTGTTACTCAAAAGGAAAATGGCGTGGACAATATGGTCTTTTGACCGACTCGAAAATTATGCAAAGATATGAAGATGCAATATTTTCATTTCGATGAAAGCTATGCTACGAGAAGGAGAAAACATTTGTCATTCCCATATGCATGATGTCCCAAAATATATTAAACTCATCAATATCAATATTCTCAAGAAATGAGAAAAAGGTATTGAACACCAATGCACGATTCATGCCCCCCCCCCAATGAGATCAAAAAATGCCAAGAAACATGCAATTTCACTACTTGAAATGCAAGGATGCCCCCAATCTAATATAAAGAAAGAAATTAAATCTTTTTGTTTCAAAAAATTTCATTAAAAGCACTAATGAACTTTCTTAAAACAAAGAAACCCAAACTAGTCTTTTCAATTGCATAAAAATGATCTTTCAATGACAAAAGAACAAGAAAATTCAACTTTCAACCGATCATCGGTCCTTAACTAATCAAACACACTCAGATTCTGAAGTTAGAAAGAATGGTTTTGCCAAGAAACGAAAGTCAAGCCAAAAATGACAAGAAAATCCTTGAAACCCTAAGACTGTTCATGCATGCAAACAAAGGCAAGAAATATACCAATCAAAAGGGAATCCAGTACTAGGATAACCATTCGAATGCCATCTCATCCTTCTAGAAGATTCCCTTCTAGAAGCTTCGAGAATTCATCTTTTTCCTTGCTTTAGAAAGAGTTCACACCCTAGCAGTTCAACACAGTGTGAACTTCTCGCACCATGGCTTCAGGCAGCCTGCAAGAATCATTCATTCTCGCAGGCAAATATACTAGCAGCCTGCAAACAGTCCTCAAAAAAGTGATTTCTGGAAAGAGATGAAGGTAACTTCTCTCAGGAAAAAGTTCTAATGAAGAGCTTGAGTACACCATCATCAATACATCATCATGACGACCAAAATCATGGGTAACATCCTTTCTCTGATACCAATTGATGTGTATCAGAGTTCTCTTTACCTCTTTCTGCCTCTTCCTGCCTGAAATATACAGACAAGAATCGGGCTCTGATACCACTTGATGTAGTGTATCAGAGTACTCTTTTATCTCCTTCTGCCTCTTCCTGCCTAAAATATACAAGAAAGAATTAAGCTCTGATACCACCTGACGCAGGACGATGAGTCGCGAGACCACCCCCTCACGTGCTCCTGCTCATAGGATTGTTCAAATTCCCCTTGGAGCCGAAGCGGCTCATTCAATTCCTTGCTGAAATCTTTGATGAAAACCTGATCCATAGGTCCTTAATTTTCCCACACGGCTCTTCTTCACTTAACCGTGAACTCTCCTGATATAATTTTGGGTTTCAGAGTTTCTTCTTTTCTGATGTCGAGAGTTCGTGTCCTCTCGAACTCCCAAACTCTGATTCGTCGATGCGCTCCTTTTCGGCCTTAGCCCCTCTTGGCTATGCCCCTAGTCCATATTCCTAGTTCTCATAAGACCACAGCCTTATCCTTATTTTGGGGTTTAGGGCTTCAAAATCCCGATGTGCTCCAACTCCCGTTAGCCCTCCGAGCTAGACCTTTGGTCCACGCGACCTCCCCTTATATGACCATAGTCATACGCCTTGTCGGGATTCGGGGTTTCATGATCCTTGATGTCACGAACTTCTTTCCCCGTGATCTCCTGATCTCCTATGAGTAAATTCACCGATGCGCCTTTTACGTGTTATCCCTCCTGGCTATACTTCTGGCTCATATGACCGTTATCCCCATGACCGCATTCTTACCTCTCGTTGGGGTTTCGAACATCGCAATGCCGAAGTGAAAGGACACTTTTCCCATGGGATCCTCGATATCCCGATTCCCGATTTCTCCGATGGGCTCTCCTATCGGGACCTTTTCCGAAGGCCTCGCTCACTACCACGTGTCCCTTCAAGATGGATGGTCCACATCCATTTCACGATTTCGTGACTTCTAATGTTCTGAGTGCCTCGTCTTCAGGACTCGTGAAATGCCAAACTCCGATGCTCCGGTTTGACTTTTCTATCGGGACTTCTCTCAATCATCTAGATCTCTGCCATGTGTCCCCAACTGATGGACGGCCCTAATCCAATCTCGTTGTTTCGAGACTTGAAGTGTCCCGACTTCCTCGACCTCAAAAAATCTGATATCCTGAGTGTTGATATCCATATGTGACGTCAGCTAGGCCCACAACACAGAGCTCTCACCTTTTCATCACTTGTGAAGTCGAAAGACTTCCTCTTCCAACCTCCGATGCCCGAGTCCCAGATGTGGGTAATCTCGTGACACGTGTCTACTCCCAAACGAATGGTCTAGATCAAATCTCGTTGATTTGGGGTTCCTGGTGTCGAGTGACTCTCCTCACGTCCTCGATATCCCTGATATCACGAACGTCGATATCACAATACCTGTCGGGACCTCCTGCCTCATGTTCACGAAGCTTAAACTCTGTGCATCTCCTATCAGATCTGATGGCTGACGGGTATCTATGTGAACATCCGACGGTCCACAATCTCCCCTTCTGTGTGCTTCTCTTGATTCTCTCTGGACATGAAAGCCTTCCAACGCCTTTCGAGACTTTTCTCCTCTCCTTTCAAGGGCTTAAACCTCGTGCGGTTTCTGGCTGATCCAGCGGCTGACAGGTAATTGGACCAAGATCCAACAGTCTAGATTTGTTCTTCTTGCGCACTCCTCCTGCTTCCTCCTGGACGTGGAAGTCTTCAATGGTCCAAATATTTTCCTCCCATTGATCCGACGGCTTCTGTTCTCCCTCCTGAGCTTGCGCACTTTCTTCCTAGCCTTGGGAGAATTTCAAAATCCAAAGGCCTCAACCTTTGCTCCCTTTCTTTGCGAGCTCCACGAATTCGAGTACTCGCCTACGCTCTTCGATAACGTTGTTCCTCCTGAGCTTGTTCCCTTCGAACCCTTGAAGGATTCTTCAACTCCTACACCTCTATAGGGTATTCACATGCACACACAAAAGGTGCTATCCATCCTGAGATTTCCTGTAGCTTCGACCTCCAAGGAAACTCGGCTCTTTCTTTCCTTTCTCCCTCATATGGAAAATTTGGATGCCCTCCTGGCTATCCTCTGCCTCAAGCAACTTCTTGCTGAGCCTTTAGGGTGCTCAGCAACCCTGTGAAGATCCCTCTGTGGATTCTTCCTCTGAACTCCAGAATTCAAAGAGTTCTCTTTTCTTCTGTCTGCACACTTATTCAATGCCCACCTGGCAGAGTATCTTTTCATAGAACATTCAGCAGTTATGTCCTCTTCTCCTATGCACCCACTCAATGTTCACCTGATAGAGCTCTCAGAATCCTCAGTGATTTTGTTTCTTTCTGAACTCACAACAGAGTTCTCCCTCTGTGCACTCCTTGCACTAGCTCGATGCCCACTTGGCAGAGCTTCACAGAACTCCTCAGAGCTTCTGTCTGCAACTATGTTCTTCCCTCATAGCCTTGCCTCCAAGGTGTTCAGCAACCTTGAGGTCTTCACTGAGTTGTTGATTCTAGTTCTTGTGCCACAACATGTCTTTGTCTGAACCCGCAGTGTTTAGAAATGCATCCTCTGTGCACAGCTATCAGAACCCACAGCATTCTGTCACACCCTCCTGGTGTGAAGCCTCAAAGACCTCTCAATTATGAAATCAAAACAACCTACAAATTCCTAGCATACATCTACAACATTCATATCATATGAAGAACACTCACAAACATTCATTTAACACCCAGAATATATGAAGCAAAAACTGCTTCTGGTTATATTAAATATGGCAAATGCTTGTTTATACAAGGTGTTCCTGAGCACAGCCTGTAAAAAGGTCTTGGCTCTTTCTCTTCTGCTCCTACTCGTAGATTCTCTTCTCTACTCTATTCCTCACTACTACTCTACTCTTACTCCCATTCTCAAAATGAGATACGAAATATCTTTTACCTAAGGGGGCTCTTCGAGCTCTTCCCTCCAACCTACCTACCCTATTCAATTGCATTGAATGGGCTGTCTAGTCCGCTATCGTATCTAGATCTCAGCCATACAAACATTTAAATGCCTAGCTTATCTACAACCTGCGCAAAGGCACAACTTCACAGCTCACCAGCATAAACATTTAATTACATTCAATTACAAATTAAAAGATGAGGGTTGCGCCTCTCTTCAGTATTGAATGCACACACTCGACGTGGCTGGTTGGCTGGCGTGGAGAGATGCTCCTGCATCAAAAAGGAAAATTGTGATTGTATTGTTAGTGTTGAATTTCATCACAACTAGTAAATTATTCAAGTTTAGTATGGTGAGACTAGTCCCATATTATTAAAATGTAAATGGATCAAACCATCCACAATACAACTTGATGAGTATGTATTTGTACATGTAAATGCACGCCACGTTTTATCAAAGACTAATGAGTCATATGTTTGCCCTCTTAAAATTACCTAGGCATTTCTAATTGGTGATGTAACAAGCCTAGGATGGTCATATATCATTCAAGTAGAGTCTCATTTGAAAAGGAAATTCATGGAATATGTTGATATAATGGTCGGTGAGCAATGTACTAGTTTACAAGAAACACTGGAAGAAGAAGTTGAATATGACAATAGAGTTGTATATGAAGAACAAACTTTTATTTCCAATGAAGAGACTGAGATAGAGAATGTAATGCATGGTTAGAAAAATATGTTATATGAGGACAGTGGAGAAAATGGAGCAGATGCATACACGAGTGATCACGATTTGATCTTGATGGAAATTAAAATCATGATGATGATGATTTGTCACCTTAAATTTATGGAGTAAATTTTCACTATGCGAATTGGATTTTATTGTTTGGGCCATGGGATTAGCCAATGGTTGTACTAAAATTTGTATTAATATTTGTATGGATTTTATTGTTTTGGCCATGGGATTAGCCAAATACTTGTTTTCAGTACTATGCAATGTTTCAAATATGATTGCATGTTGTTCCTTACTATCAAATTTTGTTTGAGAAATGATATGAATGGATGTTTTTGAGTTTCTTGATCCATGTTATTTTTAACTAAAAAATAGGGCATAACACTGAATCTGTGTATATGGAGTGAACCATGATGGTAGGATACTTGGTCTTAATTTATTTTAGTTAAAAACATAGAACCATTTCAATGAGGAATCTATTGTAGAAGAATGACCTGAATCTATTTGAAGTCACAAAGGTCATTGGCCATATTGTTGTCTCGTTTGAAAGCTTAGATTGATTTGAAGTTTTTTTCGATTTTTTATTTTCTGTACTCTTTCTAGGGGTTGTTCAAACCAACATTTCTTTCTTATGAGATATATTCTGGTTGATTTTGATTTTCAGTTGGCAAAGCTCAAGCTGAAATGCAATTCCATGATTTTAGAAACCTATATTCTCACAATATCTTAGGTGGATAGATTTTTTTACTTATGAATTTTGAATTACCATGTCATGGTTTATTTATTTATGATTTTTCTCGTATCAATCCTTATGAATTAGGTCACTCTACAAATAACCCTCTCCAAAAGGGTTTAATTTTTTTTCTCAAAATGGGGGAGGGTGAGTGGTTCTTGAAAAGGTTGTGTGCAACAAACTGTGCAGGGTACTTTAAGAGATCAAACATGTTACCATGAGCTCTTAGATATCATGTGTGAAATTATCCAAGTTCCAAAGATTGAATATGTTGGGAACACCTTGGATGGTCAAGGTGATTGCTTTTATCTACAAGACTATTTTTTTGTGGCTTATTTATGCCTAAGTTGGCCTTTATAGTTTTTCATTGTCAATGTACACCCTTTGCAGATATGGGAACATGTTATAATTTTCACCCGATAGTATATATTACTATCATGTTTAAAATACATCGCTTATAACTTTTTTCTAGATAACCTAATTGCTTCTTTGTACATGTAGCATGTGTCTCAACAATCCTTGGATAATTTCCATTACTAGCCCCTATATGGAAGCCTTTATGAATAAACCATTTCCACATAAAGAGACATTTCTTGTAAGTCGATGATAGTGTGGATTTAGAGCTGGTATTACATCAGAGGGTCATGGTTACTTGGGTTATGAATGTCTCCTCTGGTTATCTGTGGACAATGCAATCTTGATACATCAAAACTAGTCAGTTGTTTTGATTAAGATTTTAAGATAATAAAGCATTACCTTTGGTCCTGATGAAAATATTTATAGTCCTCTTGATATGTATATATTCATATTCCCATCGATAAAATCCGATGGGATATTTATAGTTGAGGAATATATTATCACAAAGACTTTCAGACTACACTTGATCTCACACATTCAGACTCAAATGATCTCACACATTTAGACATTGTATAGAACCATATTATATGCAAGCAAACATGGTCTACACATTCTTATTAATCATAATATGTGATTATATAATCGAGATACTAATTTTATAGTTTTTTGTTTTTACATGTGCTAATGATGTTTTTTATTTGAAATGATGGACATAAAGGCTATGAAGAATAAGGGGGTGAAACAAAAAAGTGGCGAAAGAAATGATGAAAATGCTACAGATTATGAGTGTGTTCATAAAGAATAGATCACAAGCAATGAAGAATATTTTTCAGCTATTGGTTTGGGAAATAAGTAAGTAGTTGTTCCTTGTACCTTTTCACTACTATGCATATTTCATGAAAGTTGTTTATAATCTATTTCATGAAGTAGCCTATATATGCTTTCGATTCTCATTTGATAATTTTTTTGTTTTATATGTAAAAGTCAGCTTCTAGAGAAAGAGAGAAGAACCAAAAGGAAAGCAAAGGCACATCGTTTCCAGCTCATGGTTCATAAAATTAGTAAGTAGTTATTCCTCATAGTTTTTCACTTCTATGCATATTTTATGATAGTTTTATATAATTTGTTTTATGTTTTAGTTCGTCTCTGCTTTCGATTCTAATTCAATAAGTTTTTTATTTTATAGGGAAAAGGTCGATTCTACACAAAATGAGCAAAAACAAAAGGAAAGAAAAGGCACACTTCTGCTAGCTCACAGAAGCCTACGCCTTGTTGGATTAGTACATGGGGAAGATGTTGACAATAATAATGATCAACTTCCTAATATATCACATGATGATGATCATGTACAAGCTGATATTGTTGAAGACTTGGTATATTCTGGATCAGAATCAGGTTTGAGAGACTTTTATTTTAAATTAAAACAAATATTTGAAGGCACATATGATCAAATTGGTGAGATAGCTAGTGCCACACAAGGAATCAATTAGGCATTCAACTACCAAATAAATAACACATGTTGTGTCCAAAAACATGATTTCTCATTCGACATCACCCAGTCTTGATTCGACTGAAGATATATCAGCTTTCATAAAAAAATGTAGAATCAGTCAAGGCATATATAGGTCCACAGAAAGAGAAGCTGAAGAAATAAAATAATAAGGGAAGTAGGCTTATTTGGTTGACATAAAATATGGTGAGCCTCTTGGACCAAATGTTGCAAGGTGGACCTCAGAGTTGGGCACAAGAGTAAGGTCTCATTTGGATGTCACCAAAGCCAATTTTGCAAATCAAGATGAAAGAAATGTAAATCTAGTGATTCGACAAATGGAAAATGCCTTTGAGACTTTTGGTGGAAGGATTTCCACCAAATATTACAAGAAAAAAATGAGAAAATTGATTAATAATTTTAGGAATAAATGTAGAAAATCAATCTTCGATGGAAAAGAAAGGGACATCAGCTTGACTCCCAAATAGTGGGAGGATTTGAAGGAAATCATGTGTGTTGAAGAGCATGTGCAAAAGAGTACAAAAGGGAAGATCACAAGAGATAATGTGAGGGATCGATTTATTTTGGGTCGTGGTGGGTGGTGAGCCAATCAAAACATGTTTGTAAGTATATGTATTTTTTGTTGAATACATTATGTATGGCATTTTTTAAATATATTTGTAAGTACATGGTGTTATATTGCATTTTGATTCATATATATATCCAACTAATTATGTGTTGATAATGATTTGTAGGGTCAAGAAGATAATAGATCAAAAATTGATGTGAGTGAAATGATTGACCATATAATGGCAGATATAAACAATTCTAAACATAAGCATATATCAAAAAATACAATAGAAAGATCATTTCCATCTAATGAAGTTGATAAAATCCTAACCACATATACGTCTGTTGAAAACGATAGTAAGAATTATAAATATGTAATGGAATGCATAAATGGCTTGACAAATACAGTGTCAACCATAGCCACCTCCATTGAATCTATCATTGATTCATGGAAAAATAAGGGATGTCAAAGTGATTTAGATGAGGTAACCTAATTATCATTCCCCTACAAACATTTCTTCACTTGATTTCATAATCTGATTTAATAGGTTTAGGTCTATTTTTTAGTGTTTTAATGTTATATTTACTATTTTATACTATATTATTGTGTTCTTATAATGTTATATTTTATTTTTTCATGATGTAATCACATTCAGGATAAAATTAAAGGATCTCCCAACATTGATCTACCTCATCATTCTCGATCAGTGTGTACAACTCCTATTGGACGTATTTCAAATATTCACTCAGTGAGTGCATTTAATTTTGTTATATCAATAATTATGCATGTTTTTGGAATTTAATTGTATTTTTTTCTTATATTTACGTATACTTTTTGTTTTTCAGTTCTCATTAACTCCAGTAAAGCATGTCATATTCTAGGTAGGTGATAGAGTTAACATACTATATCCATATTCCAGGTATGGTACTATTTCCGACACTGGACAAATTTAGTGTCTTTCTATGATCCATGGAGAACCACTTGGTCCTGAAGATGCCAATATAATTTTTAGTCACAAGTAACTATCAATGTTTCATGGAAACCTACATAGGAAACCTAGCTAAAGCATACACAAACAAATTTTATTAAGAAAAAGAAGAAAGATACAATATGAAGAATGAGAATCAATGCATATTATGATCTAATCAATGAGTGAGTGACATTCACTCATATAGGCAATGACATCCTATAATAGGAATGAATGCATAATAGTGATGGTCTAAGATTAGAAATTCTAAAATATAACTAGCCAGTTAAATCCCACTGAACTAGTGTTACTCCCACCGAACTAGTGTGCCGAAAATAGAAATTTCTCCAACACCCACCCCCTGAACATCACTATGGAGTAAAAAATGAGTCCTATCTACTAGGCCATATTAGGTAATCATGTACAATGCAACTAATGAACACTGAATTAAAATTATGAAAGAGGGAAACCCACGTGGGAATAAACCCCCCCCTCAAAAGACAATGCATCAAAAGAAGAAAAGGCAACTGCTAGGAAATTTTGTTCTTCACTGCAAGACGATCTCACAAAGTCTGAAACTTCTTCTCAGTGAAGGTTTTGGTGAATATGTTGGCAGTTTGTTTAGAGGAAGGACAGAACTACAAATCAATGATCCTATCATGTACTAAATCTTTGATGAAATGCATGTGGACCTCAATGTGTTTCGTTCTCCGGCGTTGTACTGGATATCTGTAAAATTTCAGTGTACTTTGATTTTCACACCATAGGATAGTCAGACAGTGAAACTGGATACCAAGCTCAGTAAGGAAGTGTTGAAGCCAAAGTGTTTGAATGACAAAGTTGACTACTCCTCTGTACTCGGCCTCTGTGGAAGATAAAGCAATGGTTGATTGCTTCTTACTTGACTAACAAATTGGGCCTGACCCCAAACTAAGAGTTTACCCGGACGTGGAAATGTGATCTATGCTATCACCAACCCAATCTAAATATATGAAGTCTATGATATCTAATGCACAACTAGCTATATAGTGAATCCCATAACTCATGGTTCCCTGAACATATCTGACGATGCACTTGGAAGCCTTCCAGTGTAGATCATGGGGTTCCTGCATGTATCTGGAAACTGCTCCTACTGCATATGAGATATCTAGATGGGTGTGGGTGAGATACAAAAGACTCCCCACCATTTTTTGATACAAATTGGTGTCCACTAATGGTGTATCCCCACCATCCTCAAGTCTAATCTCAGATAAGAAAGGTGTAGGTGCAGACTTACACTCTGTCATGTGGAATTTATCTAGAAGATCCATAACATACTTAGCCTGAGAAATTTTGATGCCAGAAGCATCCTGACTGATCTCAAGACTAAGTGTTGGACTTATATATATTGACTCCCTTCTCAGGTTATCTAAGTTATTGACCCATGGTTCATGTCATTCAGGATTCCAACAAAGCCTCTAACTATCGTCCCTCCTCGTAAACCAGAAGGCAACGCAGTGCCCAGAGGGTACTGTGCAGTCTCACCCGAGATAGCTATAGATGGTTGACTGTAAGACTTAGGTGTTTACAGTCTAGGATAGAGTAGGGGATAAAGGGTTTCCTTATTGAGGCCCTGTTCTATGAACTGTTACTGTAATCTACTTGTTCCTAGGAATCACATGCATATAACTCAAAATATAAACAAATTCTAATAATGCATTTAGTTATTCATCAATTATAATCATCTATTGTTGAAAGAAGTTAAAGATATGTAGACATTCAACACATTACACAGAGATTTCCATGGTTCACCCCTCTTGGGATACATCCACAAAGATATGGCTCTTGGCTCTTTTATTATGGTGGTTCTTGATTTCTTTACATTGTGCACTTACAGTTATCCAAAAAAGTGGGTAAGATCTATGTGAGGAGAACCAAATCGCACCAGGCTCTACATCCTGTGGTCTAATCCTTAGATCTACCTTCCCCTCTCTCTTTTCTTACTCAACATATTACAAAACTTGGTTCATAAAACTCAAAACCCTTCGTGTATCACCAACCGTAATATTCAGAACAATCCCTTAATGACAATCGTAATCCTCATAAAAACTAACATAAAATCAACAACGAGAAAAAAACACACTATATGATACTTTCATATCTATATTTATACATTTCGGGCTCTTCAACCACTTACAGAATATTACCAAAACCATAACCCTTCTTACACTATGTTTTTATCCCATGCACCTATTGTTCTTCCCCTAACTGTGGCTTTCCTCTATGCACGCTTTCTTGCATTCGTGCGTGCTGATCTTTTGTCAGTTGTCATTTCAGTTTCCTACATGCTTTATTTCCCATGATCATCCTTCTTTCCACTTCATCTTGGTGCCAACAGGCCCCCAACACTGACATGTGACTCGTCCCGAGTCACCTAATTGCGTTGTGCTTCCTCAATCTCCCTAGTGATCGTCTGGAACTTCTCCTACAATTCTGATACTTTTGTCAGTGCCTACACAGTTTTCTCCTTGATAATATCGATTGTTTACACTGCTACTTATTCGCTTATCAATCCTGCACATTCTAGTTGAGTCCATGCTGATAGTGTTCTGGCTTCTTCTGCCTACTCCAGTACTGCTGCTATCCATTCCTACAACGTTTCTATTTGAGCCTGACACTCCTGTTTCTGTGTTTTCACGGTGAGAATTTCTGCCTGTAACTTCTTTAACTCTTGTGTCCACTTGACCCGTTCTGGAATTGGGATGGTTTTTTGTTGCTGCTTGAATTCTTGGATCTTTGCATTGATCCTTTCCTCCTCCTTGTCCCATTGTTGGACCTGTGGATCCTCTTCCAGATTTTTCCAAAGTTGTGTTGCTTTATCCAACAAGTCAGTTGTTGTGCTGACCTATTTTTCTAGCTCCTGTAGTTGCATTGTTGCTTCCTACTTCCTCTACTCCTTTACTGCTAGTGTAGTTGTTGGTATATTCTATCCATAGAAAGTCTCGATCTCCTTCTAATATTGATCAATTTCTTGCACAATCTGATTGATATTTTCTTCCACTAGGAGTTCACTTCCTTGCACAGTAGTTGGAAGTTTCCCGAAAATGTCTTCCACTCTACGTTCCAACTCAGTTCTTCATTCTTTCTCCTCCTACATTTCCGGTTTTTCTTGCACGCAAACTGTTTCCAGTGTTTCCTTCTTCTTTGTTGCTTGTTGTAGTTCGACCAAGTTTTTATGTGCTCGAGACTGTATCTCATGGTCGATGCTAACCTATAATTGGTATAAGGCCTTTGTTGGCATCTGTGTTAGGACCAATTGGATCTGACCCAATTCCTTCAGTGGTGTCTTTCCCACAATCTCATCCATTTGTAGCATTCTCGACTTTATGTAAACCATGGAAGTTGGTTTCAGAAGAAATGAGTCGCATTTTCCTACCTCCATTCTTTTTGTGGTCCGTGCGCTTGATGGTTCTATGCCTCTGCTTCTACTTGTAATATGGGCTTCTTCAAATTTCTTCAGGATTTGCCCCATTTCTGCCAGCTCCTTCTATAGTTTATCCCTGTGGTGTGCTACATGATCAAATTCCTCTGTGAGGCAATCCTAGACCATTTTGGTAATCATCTCGCAATCATCCTCTAGGATTGTGTATTCTGGTGGTGGTCATTGTGTCTTTGATTTCTTGCGCGAACCTATTTCCTATACCGCTGGTCTCTTATTTCCCCCTAGTTCCCATGTGATGAGATTCGTTGCGGTTTCCTGTGCTCCCTCAGTTGGGTTCTGTTGTTCATTGGTCGGCTGAGTGGATTTTTTTCTCCCCTTCTGGGTCCCTAGCTGCTCTGAGCCACCCTCTGTCTGAGTTGACTTGATTTGGACCATTCTTGGTTTCTTGGGTACTGGGACTTGTGGAGGATTTTTTTCTACTTACGGAGACCCTCCTTCTATTGTTTGTCCTAGTACTGCTCTGGGTATGGATGGGATCTTCCATTCATCCAACCACTCGTGACTGATCATGTCAATGTCTCCCTCGGTGACATAGTATCACATTTGTAGCCATTGTTTATGTGGGTCCTATCTTTGTTGTATCCACATGGCTTGTCACCTAGCCCAGAAATTGGCGATGCCCTTGAATCACGGGAAAGCCTTTGGTGTTATCCTCCATGCTCGGTTGATTACTTCCTGCATTTCTCGTAGGTAAGCTTTGAATGTAATTCCACTTTCCTTCTTATGCTTGGCCAGTGGCATGGATTTTAGGACGTGATATCTCGATCCTCCTAGTTCTAGTGTGGTACAGAAGGTGATGTGGTCTGGTTCTTTCCATCCCATGAAAGCAATGAGAGTAATCAACCATGAATAATGAAATTTTGTACCTGCTTCCTATGTGTCTTTACAGTCTATTTGGAACAAGTTTGACAAATATGGCACCTAGCTCATGAAGGTGCCTTCCACGCACTGAGCTGCAACTGCGATGACTCCTACCGGTACTTCATCTTTGCATCATTTTCTTAGTAGTTTGCAGGCTAAGATCTTTTCTCCCAGTTGTGTTGTGGAATCATTAATTTGCTTGATTATAATGCCTCTCGTTCCCTTGTTGGTGCCATATTTCTTCTTCATTTCTTCTGCCAATGCTTTTTCCTTGGACTTTTCATCCAGTATCAGCACAGGATCCATACCCAAGATGGGTAGTCCTGTAATCTGTGCAATAAGTTCAATAGTTATGGGGATGGGTTTTTCCAGCCATACTTCCCCTCCATGCATAACTGCTAATAGTTGCTTGATGCATGTCATCACATATTGGCCTCTGCCAAAGTGTGGTATCTTCAACAATCCTAAGATTATGGTTTTGTCCAGTCCGACTACCCATTGGCATGGCTTAGTGATAGTTCATCTGAGAGGTTTCACGACTATTGTCTCCATAAAGACTTGTGATGCAAGCTCTGGGTATTTTCTTTCATCAACTACATCATGGTAAGAAAATTTGATCTTTCCGACATGACCCAATAGCTGTGAGTCCACCTGTATTCCTTCTGGTGTGTGAGGTAGCACAATCTCTGCAGTTGGTTTCTTTCGAGGCGAAATCAGTATCTGAATCCTGTCTTCCTACTGTGTTGGCTGGTTCAAAGTTCCAGTAGCTTCCGGTTGCTTCTTTGCCATCCATTCTTCCCAAGCCTTACCCATTTCACCAGTCAGCTCGGCCAAAAAAGAAAAGTTTGGGATGGGTATTTGTGGAACATTTGGTTGGACCTCTACTTCCGGGTTCTGTGTGCTTCCATTTATTTCCATGGATGCTTCGGTGTTTTCTAGATTTCTTTCCTAATGAGTTCCTATTGCTTCATTCTAAGGCTCCTACGCTGCTTTTGGCTTGTCCTCTTTCATGGTTTTCACTTGGGGTTGCAGGATCTCATCCTGGATCGGTGTTGATTTGACTAGAATGTCCTCTGACGATGGGATTTCGTCAATATTGATGATCTCCGGTGACTGCTGGTCATTCTCTTCCTGTGTTACTCATGACCTATTTTGAACCCTAGTTGGTCTGACAGTCTGTCTTGGTTCTGTGAGCTTTGGTGGTGCCATACTAGTGTCTGGAGGATGTTCGCTTGGTTCCAATAGCTCAGATAAGCTCTGCGATCTCACTCTGTGTGTTTGGGCTACTCTTTTTGTTTCTTCGTTCTTCTTGTGCGAATAGACTAACTATTTTTGTGCTCATGTGTTCTATGGGTGTGCCATGAAGCTTGTTGAGGATGCCTCCTACCTTGTGCGATTAATGCACCATAAGTGTGGGTTCAATGCATCCACGACAATTTTGTACCTACCCTTATGGCTACTTTGTCGACAACATCCCATCCGTCCTTTCCTTGCTTTAATTCTGCCGCATGTTGTCTTGTCAGTGTACTTTTACTAAATTTCCTTTTTCCGCTTATTTCCCTTTCCAATATGGGCATTGTCTTTTCCCTCATTGGTTTCGTGTTGCGTATGCGACTTGTCCATCATGCTGCATGCTATTTTTTTTTTTAACTGTGTGGTGGGTAGTCGACTATCCTTGTATAGCTTTAGCCAGCTCCCATTTATCATTTCTCTGAGGTCTGCACCTGCTATATCTTTCAACTGTACAGCTCCTCCATCCATGACATCTTTTACCTCATATGGTCCTAGCCAATACATCCTCAGCTTCCCTGGGTGCTATAGCGCTTTATTGTCATAGAGAAATACTAGATCTCCTTCCTTGAACATATTTCTCTTGATGTGGCAGTTGTGCCATGCTTTGTCTCTCACTTTCTGTACTTGTGGGTGGAATCTAGCCAATATTCGATCTTCCTCCATTGACAGTAATTGATCCAATCGTTCCTGGACTGCGCCTCATTCTGTCATTTGTGTGATAGTTGCTACATGTAGACTAGGTATTAGAAATTATAACGACACTACTGCTTCTTGACCATAAACCAGTTTGAATGGTGTGTGACCTGTCAAAGTTTTGCATGTGGTTCTATACGCCCATAGTACTGTTGGTACCTTAAGATCCCAATCATCCTTGTTGATGTTACATATCTTCGTCAGGGCGTTCTCTAGAATTTTGTTGAAGGCTTCTACTGTGCCATTAGCCTATGGGTGATACGGTGTGATTTTTTGGTGATGAACTTCGAACTCTTAGAGCATCACTCAGATGGTGTTGTTGATGAAGTGTGTTCCTTGGTCACTCATCAAAATTCTTGGGCACCCAAATCTAGTAATTACCTATTCGAAAAGAAAGTGGGCAGTTTTTTCTGCGCTGCAATCTTTTACTAGTGTGGCTTTCACCCATCTTGTTAAATATCCAGTCGCGGTGATAATATATCTCACCCATGTTCTCTTTGTGGGTGGTTTAATGGGTCCTACAAATTCTCTTTCCCATTTGTCGAATGCCTGAAGTGTCACTTGTGGTCGTAGTGGAATCTCACCCCTTTTGTTGGGTTTGTCGACCCGTTGACAGACATCACATTGCTGACAATATTCTTTCGAGTCTCTATGTATCGTTGGCCACCATAATCATGTGTCTAGTACCTTCTGCACGACATCTTTTCCTGTGTAGTTCCCTCTTGCTATTCCTTCGTGGTATTATACTAAAATTCTTGGTCGTTCGTGGTCTAGTACATATCTTCTTAAGATGCTATCTATGGTCATTTTGTATAGATGTCCTATGATCAGTTGATAGTTAGCTTCACGGACTACTGGGTTCTTCTTTTGCGCAGTGGTATATCCTTGCGGCACAATACATGTGCTCAAGTACTGGATGATCTCTGTGAAGTAATCATCAGCAATCTGTATTGAGAAGAGTTGTGCATCTGGAAATTTGTCTTCCAAATTCATTGGTTCCTCTCCATTTGTGACCCTTGATAGGTGGTCAGGCCTTACATTCAATTTCCCTGGTTTGACTATTACCTTGAAGTCAGATTCTTGAAATAGCAGTAACCATCGCCAAATTCTCCCCCCCAACACTAGCTTCTTAACTAGGCATTTCAGGGTTGAGTGATCTGTGAACATCTTAAAGTGTTTTCCCAATAGGTAATGTCTGTATTTCTATAGTGCGTAAAACATAGCTAAGCCTTCTCTTTTCGTCGTGTTTTAATTTTGTTCTGAGTCTGATAATTTCCTGCTTGTGAATGTTATCGAGTGTTCCAAGTCTCCTGCTCCTAGTTGCACTAAATAGCTCCAAGTGCTATTGTTGATGCATCTACATGTACATGGAATGTCTTTTCCTAGTCTGGAAATACCAATATTGGTGCGGTGACCATCGTTTCCTTTAGGGTATCCAGACCGTGTTGGCACTCGTCGTTCCATTGATACTTGGTATCCTTCCTTAACAGTTTTTCCATAGACGTTGTAATATACACGTAGCCTTTGATGAATTTCCTGTAATATCATGTATGTCCTAACGTTGCTCTTAGTTGGAAAACTGTTTTTGGTGCTGGTAGGTTAACAATGACTGTGATTTTGGTCGGATCCACTAGTAAATCATGTTTGAATACTATGTGTCCCAGTAGTATCCCAAATGGTGTTCCAAATATGCATTTCTTGATATTCAGTGATATATGGCACTGTCTGCATCATTTTAACATCAAGCGTAAAACTTCCACATGGTTTTTTAACAGGCTATAAATCGTCCAATCATCCAGGTATACTTCAATAAATTGGTGGATGAATTCCTTAAATGTTGCGATGACCACTCTGGAGAATATCACAGGTGCACTCTTCGATCTAAACGACATGACTATGTACTGATAAGATCCCCATTCTATCGCAAATGTGGTCTTGTGTCTATACTCTTATGTTATCTTAATCTGATAATATCTCGAGAATCCATCGGTGAATGAATAGGCTTCATGTCCTCCTACGTTCTCAAGTACTTCATCCGTGAATGGTGAGGGGAATGGGTCGTGTAAGCATGCATCATTCAACTTCCTCAAGTCAACGCATATCATGATCCATCTTCCTTGTTTCTTGTCCTATACTACCATCGAGCTTATCCATTCTTATTCTTCGATCGGTTCGATGATGCCAACCTTGAGCATCCTATTGATCTCATCTTTAACTTTATGTTTGTAGATGGGGTTCATTCTATGTGGTCATTTTTTAATGGGTCTCACATCAAGTCTGGGTGGTATCTTCATTTCTCCTAATTCTCTGGATATTCCTTTCATCTGTGTAAAGGTCTTGGGAAAAAGGTCATTGTATTCACACAACAATTCTGTGATGCTTTCTAATGTCTGTTCATCCCAATAATCTCCAATGTTGGTCATTTTGGGCTGCTCGACGGTACCTATGTTAACCTTCTTGATCTTGATTGGCGCAGAGATGACCTCTGATTCTAAGGTTGGTCCTTCCACATTTCTCTCACTTTCGACTTCTTCAATATGAATATCACGCAGATCATCTTCATCTGGTGCTTCTTCTTGTACAAGGTAGCATGACAGTAGTTCCTTGACTGTCTTCTTATTCCACTACTATACCTCTGTGATAACTTCCACTTCTAATTTTGTAATGAATATGACATCTTTGATCCATTTCAAGGCCATGTCTATGTTGGGGTTCTCATGCTCGAATGAGAAAGTGACTGTAAAGTTCTGTTGGAGTGGCACCCATGTCTTGGTTCCTTTTTGCAATTCCTGGTCTATATACCAATTTGTTGGTATTCCTTCTAAAGTATGAATGAAGTGGTGAGACCATTCTTCTAGTGGCATTATTTTCCATAGTGTTTTACATGCCTCCAAGTGTTCTGCTGGTATTCCTAGTCCATCATATTTTTTTTGGTTATTCCATATATGTTCTGTGTCGAACCTTATGTGCAGTAATCATTTGCATTGGTACCAATATGTGATAGTCTCTTTGTGCGCACCCCACCATCTTGCAGGTGTAGACTTGTGCTAAATCTAGTGCTAATAGTCTCTAGTTCTCTAATACTTCCTCTTCGTATTGTGTCAAGAAAGTTTCCAAATCATTTAGCCCATGAAAACTGGGTGGTTCTCTGATTTCTGTGCCAAGCCATCTTACTATGCAGTCTATTCTTGCACACCTTCTTGTGGATACTTCGTGTAGTCTTTGCTGCCAGTTTTCTAACACAGTGTCTAAGTTCATTGTGCATGAAGTAATGCTCCATCAACTGAGTACCCTGTCTGCAATTGGGTTTATATAGTCTGCATCACACGCAGTTGTTATGTACAACTGGCTGATTTCGTCTAGATCCAGACAAGTGGGTTCGACGAACCTCTCACCTTCTGATGGGTCGAGTGGGGCTATAACCCTGTAGTCTCCCGACTCAAATGTCATTTTTTTGGTCTTCAAGTTAATTATGGCCTAGTTGTCAAATGCCCAATCCAGACCAAGTAGTGTTGGGTAAGGTGTTGTACTGTCTACTATTTCGATGACTTCAAAGTCTTCCTTAGTGTGCATGCCATCTAGATCTATGGTTACCCCTTTCAGTCTACCTATTGGTAGAACTCTATGTTGATTTGCTAGCTTTAACTAAACAGTTGAGTATCCCATTGTAGGTTCTCCCATGCATTATCATGTGGTTTTTGGTAGTACGTTCACCTCAGATACTAGATCTAGTATAAAATCTCCCATGTTGAAATCCCCAATGTTAGCATTGATTCTAAATTCTCTACTTGTTCTTCTTCTTGCGTGAAGGTGGTTAACAGTTTTTACTTTTGGCTTATGTTCCCTCTCACTGCTACATATCTCTAGGATGGTTTGCAATACTTTGATAGATGAGGGATCACCCAACATTTTGATGCATGATTGCAAAAATTCTTTGGGAGTACTTACTTGTTCCTTAGGTTGTATTCTGTTGGTATGGTCCAGTGATGGTGGCATGTCATATTCTGAAGCTTCCTTGTTCTACTGTGCAGTCAGTACTATGTCTTCCTTCTGGAATTCTTGTCGCACTTCTATAAATATCTCATTTTCCTTTTGCGCATCGAACTGCTTCTTGGGGTCAAGGTTCTTCTTTACCCATTGGTTTTGCGCTAGGTCCTGTCGAACTGCGTCGTTTCCTATTTTTGTTCCTCCTCAAGTGACTATGTTGATGTTTCATTCGTCATCCCTTGTTTCGGCTAAAATCCATTGAACATTCTGGTTATTTTGGTTCCTTTTTTCCTGGATCTTTATGAGTAGTGTCAGACATTCCTCTATATTGTGGTCTGAAGCGTGACAATACATATAGGTCGTTGGTGGTAGTGGGCATTACCGTGCATAATTTCCTGGTTGCTAGCAATTGTGACATGTGACGGGTCCTCTCCCATGTCTGAAACCTCCTCTATCTCATCCTACTCCTCTATAGGCTACGCGATCACCTCGTGGTGCGTTATATTATGGTCCCTGATTATACTGCGTGGTATTGTAATGGGGTTGTGTTGGCTTGTACTGCGGTTGAACATTATTATAGGGTTGCTACATAGTGTTGTATGGTGTTGGGGCTTGAGTGAATTATGGTGTTTCCTTCCCAGTCATCATTTATGCATGTACCCTATAGGCATCTGAAGTTCTTTCCCGCATCAACTCCATAGTTCTGCAATCTTTTTCTCTGTGGCCGACTGACTTGCAAAAAGTGCAATATGCATTCATTAGGACTGTTTGGTATTTCTGCATCATCGTGCAATGGTAAGGGTCGTGACCCTATTTCGTGTAGATTTCACACCATAATCCCCCCTATGGTAGTGGGTTTGGCATCCTTGTTTCCATATACTGCACGAACGTCGGAGATTCGTTTTTGTGGTGTCCTTCTGTGCTACATGTAGTACACCAAACGGCTTCTCGTTTTTCCTTGTTCTTATTCTGGTTCAGCTAAAATATTAAATTCTTTAGATCCTCTTTTAGTTCTTTGATAGTTGGGTCCATTTGTTGATATTGATTCTCTTCGAATTGCAAGGCTTCCTGCAAAGCCTCTACTTGTGTTTGAAACTTTTGTTGTCATAGTGGGTATTTTAAGTGTGGGAGTAGTGAGTTGATAAACAGGTGTCAATGTTGCATCTTGGTCATAAGGTATTTTAAATTCCCTTTTAGTTGCTTGAACCTTTGATCAATCTCCCATATCGATTCTCCTAGTTTCTATCTTATTTCAATCATCTCATTCATATGCTGATCCTTTGATCTCAGCTTTTGGAACTCATTTATTAATAGTTTATTAATTTCATCCAGTGTTCTTGTCATCCCTAGAGCACTGTTCATGTCTAGACTCATGTACCAGTCTAGTGCACGGTCTCTTAGCATGATCGCTAGCTATGCGAGTTTGGTGTTGCCATCAGTGATCTTCTTTGCTTCCCAGATCTTGGTACAAATGAATATATGCTTCTCATGGTCTTCTGCTTCTTCTCCTCGAAACTCAGGTAATATGATAGTAGGGTTGTGTCCTTCCATTCTAAGTACTGAACTACTGCCTCCTCCGTGTGGTATGGATACTTGATTAAGATTACCTAAACTGGCTCCTCCAGTTGTCGCTCTTTATGTAGATGTACTTCATGTTGTCAGAATTCCTATGACCTTTGGTTGCCTAAACGGTGGTGTTCTTTTTGGTGTATTGGTCACACATGGGTTTATGGGTTCCACACTAACATTGATATGAAAGGGGTAGCTTTCTTCTCCTCCCATTCTTGGGCCTCTGGTTTTCCTCTCATAGGTGGTGTGTAGGATTTCCTCATTCTTCTCCACATCTCGGATATCCTCTACCTCTTCCTCATCACTCGCTAAGCCCTCCCTTTCAGCTATGACTCTCTTCTTGGTGTTTATCTTATATTGGTAGGGTGCTCTGCTACGCGTCGTTCCTGATGACGCCAAGATCCACTTGAGTTGGTCATCATCCATCGAGATCAGGTCTAAGGGTTCCTCTTCCTTCTTATATTTATCCTGCCCTCCTTCAATTCCTCCTTTCTCTGTCAGTGCTTCCCCCCTTCCCCCATGCACATAGGGAAGTCTAACTGTTTGATTCCATTGTCATTACACCTTTTTTATAAAGCAGTATCTTGATAGAAGTATACAGGGATCGAATATACCTTCCTCTAGGTCCTCGTAGAAATTATTTCTAGGCTGGGTTGTATGACTTTGTTGTGTCTACTGCAAACTCTATGATGAATCCTTCCACAATACTGTCAAGCCAAAATTCTACTGCGTGGGTGAATTTGTTGTTCACCTGCTACAACTATTGAATCTGTACTAGATTCCAATATAGCTGTCGAATCTAGTTCGTTGGGTGATTATCCATTAATCTTAAGATCCACTCCTGTAGTAGATGCGGAAAATCACATAAAATGATTTTGTGTAAATCCATAAACACGTATTTATCTAGGTATTTGCGTGGTGTGATTCTAGGGTTTCTATTGTCTTTGTTTGAAAATTATAGCTCTTTAGTTCTCAACCAGCCCTCGATTTCTTCTCTCGTGGGGTTCCAAGGTCTCCACATTCCATTCTAATGACTCATTACTTCTTTGATGGTTCTTGTTCACTTTATCTCATATACTCAGTCATATCTTGTTCCTCTTCACATGGAAACAAAACCATTTGTTGGAATCTTTTTATCGATTCCCTTCTCAGGTTATCTAAGTTATTGACCCAAGGTTCATGTCATTCAGGATTCCAACAAAGCCTCTAACTATCAGCCCTCCTGGTAAACCAAAAGGCAATGTAGCACCCAGAGGGTACTGTGCAGTCTCACCTGAGATAGCTATAGATGGTTGACTGTAAGACTCAGGTGTTTACAGTCCAGGATAGAGTAGGGGATAAATGGTTTCTTGATTGAGGCCTTGTTCTTTGAATTGTTACTGTAATCTACTTGTTCCTAGGAATAGCATGCATGTAACTCAAAATATAAACTGATTCTAATAATGCATTTGGTTATTCATCAATTATAATAATATATTTTTGAAAGAAGTTAAAGATATGCATACATTCAACACATTACACATATATTACCATGGTTCACCCCTCTTAGGCTACGTCCACAAAGATTTGGCTCTTGGCTCTTTTATTATGTGAGGTGAACTAGATTGCACTAGTTTCTACAGCCTGAGGTCTAATCCTCAGATCTACCTTCCCTCCTCTCTTTTCCTACTCAACAGCTTACAAAACTTGGTTCATACAACTCAAAACCCTTCGCGTATCACCGACAACAATACTCGGAACAATCCCTTAATGAAAATTGTAATCCTCATAAAAACTAACATAAAATCAACAACGACAAAAGCACACACTATATGATACTTTCGTATCTATATTTATACATTTCCAGCTCTTCATCCACTTACAGAATATTATCGAAACCCTAACCCTTCTTATGCTATATGTTTCTCCCATGTGCGTGTTGTTCTTCCTCCAATTGTCACTTTCCTCTATGCATGCTTTCTTTCATTCGTGCATGATGATCTTTTTCCAGTTGTCACTTCAATTTCCTGCATGCTTTCTTTCCCACGATCGTCCTTCTTTCCACTTCGGCCTGGTGCCAACACCAAGAAAAAAGTGTATTGGACCCAGGTCCATCATAGAGAACCTATCATGCAAAATATATTTGACCAAAGCAATGGCTGAAGCAGAGCTACCAGTGATCAAAAGATCATCAACATAGAGTACTAAAATCATTACAGAGTTAGTAGTCCTGAGCATGTAAACATTGGAATTACATTTACATCTAACAAAATCATGTGAAAGAAAGTAAGAATCCATCTTTGCATATGATGCTCTAGGTTCCGTATTGAGGCCATAGAGAGACTTCTTTAGTCTGCATACTAAAGATGAGTTCTGAATGAACCTATGTGGTTGCTCCATTTATATCTCCTCTGAAAGTTCACCATGAAGAAAAGAATTCTTCACATCCATCTGGTGAACTTTCCATCCTTTGGTTGCTCCAATGGATAGAGCCAAGTGAATGGAGTCCATATTTTCTACAGGAGAAAAGGTCTCATCATAATCTATCCCATGAATCTGTTGAAATCCTTTTGCAACTAATCTATCCTTGTACCTACTCACATGACCATCTGTTATTCTCTTGGTCCTATAGACCCATTTACATCTGACAATTTTCCTCCCTGGTGGAAGTGGAATCATATCCCAAGTCTGATTCTCTAGGAGAGAGTCATGTTCCTCCTGCATGGCTGCTTCCCATAGTGGATTTCCAACAACCTCACTATAGGTATGTAGATCATAATATTGAACCATATAGAAATTCATGGGCATTTTTGGTTCAGAATCTAAAATTACATGAGAAGGCTCCACATTCTAAGATCGATTTGTCCTCAAATCCAATGGATCCCCTACAAGGTTTCCTTCTACCTGAAGTGTGGATTGTGCCCACTTGGGCATTTGCTGAAGCTCCAACAATGGCTCCTCATTTGGTTTTACTACATGCTCATCTTCATGTACAAAATCCTCTGAATCTATGTTTGAATATGTAGCATCTAAGTGTGTGGAAAGATCATCTATGATGTTTAAAACTGATGGAAGCACAAGAGTCTCTACATGTTTCACTGGAGGTGCATTCAAAGGAATCTCCTCAAACTGAACACTGAACTCAATGATGAGTCGTTCTGTAGAGGGATCAATAAATCTATACCCCTTCGCATCATCTGTATATCCCAAAAATATTCAAGGTGTGCTCTGTAGATCTAAGGCTTTCCTCTTTTTAGAAGTAATATGGGACCATGATCTAGATACAAAAATTCAGAAGTGTGTGACATCTGGTTTGTCACTTGTCCAAGCCTCAAAAGGTGTCCTATCTTCAACATATCTATGAGGTGCTATGTTTTTTATGTAAGCATCATAGTTAAGTGCCTCAGCCCAAATCTTGGAAGGAAGTGATCTTGCATTCAACATGCAACTGGTCATCTCCTTGAGAGACATGTTCTTCCTTTCAACAACTCCATTATGTTGTGGAGTGTATGGAGCTGTGTGATGCAACTGGATACTAGCTTCACGACAAATATTCTAAACATATTTGTTGATATACTCCCCCCCATTGTCTGTACGGAGGATCTTGATTTTCTTCCTAGTTTGTGTCTCTACTAGAGCTTTGAAGTATTTGATATGCTCAAAAACTTCAGACTTTTTTCTGAGAAAATAAACCCAAGTATAGCATGAGTAATCATAAATAAATGTAATAACATACCTTGCTTTGTTGATGGGAGGATGTGGAAATGGAACCATGAGATCACTATGAACAAGCTCAAAGGAAGAGGAGGCTCTCCTTGCCTTCCCCTTTTCAAACTTCTTTTCAGGATGTTTTCCAAGGATGCAACCTTCGCAAACCCCTTCAGAAAATTGAATGTCTAGCAAGCCTTTGACCATTCCTTTCTAGGAAATTCATTGCATGTACCTAAAGTTTAAATGAGCAAATATTCATGCCATACTCTACTACTATCATTAGCATGTGTAAATATAAAAGAGGAGTCATAGTCATTAAAATTAGTAAACGTATACAACCTTGATTTGTGATCTACCTCACCAACTATAATAATGGAACTATCATGCATGTCAAGTATAGTAACTGAATCTGATGTAAATTCAAGCCTTTTAACTGTTTGAGTGATCTGATAAACTAAGAGAAGATTTATAGAAATATTTGGAACATGTAAAACATTCTCAAAACTTCCATTAGGGAGTTCCACTCTTCCCTCTCCTGCAAATGTTATTGGAGTATCATCCCCCATGATAATAGGAGGTCTAGAGCATGAACTCAAAGAAGTAAAAACATTCTCTTTATCTTCCATATGATGTGATGTACCAGAATCTATAATCCATGAATTATATGAGGAATTAATTGCAACCATAGCATGATGATTACCTTTATTAGGCACATGGTCTTCTTCCTTCTTCTTTTTCCCTTTGGAATTTGAAGAATATTTGGAACCTGAAGAATCCTTGAAGGGTTTGGAATATCCCTCCTTCTTTGACTCTGGATGCAATAGCTCCTTTCGTTTTTGCTTCGACTTCTAATAGGATGACCCTTATCCATCATGCATGGTGAGTGCATGTGCTTTGGGATATTTCATGAGGCCCATATGTATGATTTTTTTCTACTCTTGTGTGAGAGACTCAATGAACTGAGCCATCGTAGGCATCTTCTAATTTTCTCCCCAAAGACATTTTCCAGAATGGAAATTGGAGACATATACAACGTATTTTGGTCCTAGCTTGGACAAGATTCTTAGAATAAGTTGTTTCTCTTGTGTAGATTTGTCAATACCATATTCACCCAAGCTAAAAATCAAATATTTAAATTTAGTAAAGAAATTATGTATATTATCAAAACTTTTAGGGTCTAAGGTATTCAACTCTACCTCAAGCATATGACCTCACATCTCATCCTGCTTTCCAAAGAGTCCTTCCAAGGTGGTCCAGATCTAGTTTGGACTCTTGCATGTGACAACATGAAACCAAAAATTAGTGGAGATTAACTCAATAAGTATTCATGTGGCCTCATCCTTACGGTTCTCCCATCTGGTCTTCTCAGGTGCTGATGTAGGTTATGTTTATGTCACCATCGTCAAATTATACAGTCCTTTTATTTTGAGTTGGAATGCGGAATTAGGATTCCATTCAAAATAGTTGTACGGTGTGAGTATTGTCACCAGAGTTGATTGAAGAAGTTGCATCATCTCCATCCCTGCTATTGATTCTGAAAAGATCTTGAAAACCCAAAACATGGATTCTGAGATATGACAGACAGTTATATGGCATCTATATATATGATAAAACAACTATATCTCCTAAAATATGATGTGATTTTTGGTGATTTTTGGTGAGCATAAGAATCCCTATGTTATATGTCTCTGGTCAAAATTTCAACCCAACCCATATCACATATTTTGAGATATGGTTATTTTACTGCATAAACCCAATTTTATGGAGGGTTGTTGAATCGTCGCACCCTAGAGAAGGATAAAGTGCAACAATGTTGAATCATCGCACCCTAGTGAAGGACAATGCTACAATTGTGAAAAAATGAATCATCGCACCCTAAATGAAGAACACAGTGGGACGACGTCGCAGCTTGGCTGTGTATAGGCTGAGACGATGCTTGGAAAAAGAAAGTTTCTTAAGTCTAAGTGTGACAGTTGCACCCTTCGATAGGGATAAGTTGCGAAAATTCCAATCTCTGCACCTTTCGATAGGGATAACCCGTGACAATTGTGGAAACTAGGTTTACTCAAATCCTCTTTCTCTCTTCTCTGTCTTTTCTAGGTTTCTCCAAGCAGCTTGGCTCCAATACCATGTTAGTGTTTTATGGAAACCTGCACATGAGACCTAACTAAAGCATACACAAACAAAGCTTATCAAGAAAAGGAAGAGAGATACAATATGAAGAATGAGAATCAATGTATATTATGATCTAATCAATGAGTGAGTGATATTCACTCATATAGGCAATGACATCCTATAATAGGAATGCATGCATAATAGTGACGGTCTAATATTAGAAAGTCTAAAATAGAACTAGCCAGTTAACTCCCACTGAACTAGTGTGTCAAAAATAGAAATTTCTCCAACAATAACATCATCATTTCCTATGAAGAAACAATTGATGGATGTGAACGTTTGAAGGAGACATAAATGAGTTTCATTCAGTGCTCAAAGAAATATTTGAGAAAATCATTGATCTAGTTGATCATGTTTTATGAATCAGTTGCAAACTTTTTGTTTACTTTACATAGTCTTCATACCATTTAAACTTAATTTACATAGTCTTCAGACCATTTAAACTTACTTTACATAGTGTTCAAACCTTTTTTCTTTAAGGGCATGTGACCTAATATATAAGGACATGTTTTAATGCATCTATTCATTGGTTCATTTCATTTAATGTTGCTTGTAGTGTGATTATAAATGTTGTTTATGTGATGCATACAAGGAGTCATATAAGGGCATGTTATAATGCATCCATTCAATCACACATTTTATTTAATGTTTCTTGTGGTTCCATTAGAAAAAAAAATTATGCCACACCAACAAGGACTGATATGAGATTGCAAGAGTGTGTATTTACATGCCATCGTATCTATTCTCTGCCTTTGGATTTGATTTATATTTATTTACCTTATTGCATGAGTCTTTTAGAGTGAACAAATTGTTTGAGTGTAAATAGATTCTTGTATAGTAATTCAATATCCATTGAATTGGAGCAGGATAGAATATTGTTACATATTAGGAAGACTGATATTTGTTTTTTTGATATTTAGGTTAATAAAAGGTTAATGGACTTAATCGTTGAAAATGTTGAGAATAACTTATTTTGCAAGCCTCGTATATGATGGGAAGTAAAGTGTGTTTCTCTATTGAAACTAGTCTGCTAAAATGATTTCAAAATGTAAGAATTCTACACATTTCCATTTATGATGATGGGAAGATATTATGAATGTCATTTTCATAATATACAATTGCTTGAGATGATTTTTTATATTTTAACTGGTTTATCTTCTGTAGGTTGTATTCTATTTTTGTTTACAATTTTAAACTAAAATTAATGGATCAGAGGAGTTGGAGTACAGGGATTTGGTTTGTTTGGTATTTGTTGTTGTATCATTTCCTCCACATGGGACTTTAACTTCTGATGGATGAGGACTGTCAGAACTGTCCTTTTCATCTTTCTTTCGACCTTATGCCAGATTTGTAATGTTTTGGTCTGGGCTAAAGATTGAGACTGAGTCATTGTGTATTCCTTGTATCCCATCCTCCTACATCCTTATTAACCCCTAGGATATTATTCTCACATTCCTTGATGAATATTGACCTACCCTATAGTGTATCTGCAGTATAATCTACTAATCCCTCCTCCATTCCATAGGTTTCTCGATCATAAACTTGTTACCATTCCAATTGTATGAAGGAGATTCGCTTTTGTGTATACTACCAGCCTCCCTTTGTATCATGATTTTGGAATTTTGTGGTGATATCAACATTCTTCTTGTTGGGGACCCAAGTATGAGTAAGTCCCAACTACTTAAGTATGTGCACAATTTGGCTCCTCGAGGAAACTCTGTAGTTGGTTTGACTTCTTATGTGTTAAAGGATCCTGAAACTAGTGAAATTGTATGTTTAATTACTTTTACATGCATCACTGAATATTTTAATGATTGGAAATGGAACTGTGATATGTCACTTTTTTTCCATTAAAATTTTGGATTATTAATTTGTTTTTTAATGTAATAGGTATTGGAAAGTGGAGCACTATTTTTGAGTGATAGAGGCATTTGTTGCATAGATGAGTTTCACAAGATGTTAGATAATTCTCTAAGCATGCTACATGAGGTGGGATTTCCCTTTCTTTTCAAATCAGTAGAGAAGATATTGTGCATTTAGTGGTTTTCCCTTGATTGGGCTTACCTGCATTCTATTGTTTTTCCTACATTTTTTATCATCTCATAATGTGTTCTATTATTTGAGGCAGGTGAATGGAACAACAAACTGTGTCAATTTCTAAGGTTGGGATCATGGCACTCTTAATTCCAGGACATCTGTGTTAGCTTGTGCCAACCCTAGTGGTTCATGCTACAATACCAGACTTTCAGTTATTGACAATATCCAACTTCCTCCAACATTGTTCTCTAGGTAAAGTTTAGTTAGTGTTGTGCACATGGTATGACTCCTTGTGGGGTTTGTTTACTTTTCAAATACACAAAACATATGGGTTACACATGCAGGTTTGATCTGATTTACCCAGTTCTTGACAAAGATGATGAGAATATTGATTGGCTCCTTGCAAGGTATATTGCTTCATTGCATTATGAAGATCTTGAGGTATGGAATTATGTATATTGATTAGGATGGATTCAAATGCACTGGATATTATTTCAATTTATATGACTAGAATTACTTTATTTCTCATTATAGAACCTAAGAGTGGACACATTGGATGTGTCAACCCTAACTTCATATATCAATTATGCAAGACAACATTTACATCTCAAAATATCTGATGAGGTTGTCGGAGATCTTACCCATGGTTATGTTGAAATGTGTCGGAGGGGCAACTCTCGAAGATCTTACCCATGGTTATGTTGAAATGTGTCGGAGGGGCAACTCTCGAAGATCTTACCCATGGTTATGTT
>ML784877.1:364618-396943 GCA_009831015.1 Picea engelmannii | reverse complement strand
TCTCTCTCTCTCTCTCTCTCTCCTAATACGAGTTAGTGAAGCACATGCTCATATTCAATTCTCTTAGTGGGTAAGAAACCAACCTCGGGCTACAATAGAATCTTGTACATGGAACTATTTTCACAAGTAAACCAAATTGAATGTTTTTCATGTTAGAATGTAAAATCATGTATGTATATCTCATAGGGTCATGAAGCCTGAAAGCATACGTCAAGTCATTATTAACATAGGTGTTTTGTTTAGGTTGAAATTTTTGATGTGGATGAAGCATTCAGGTTGTTTGAAGTCTCCCTTCAACAATCGATAACTGATCATGCTATTGGTAAATCCTACAAATTTCTTGATAGAGGTGGTCAGTTTACAGGGGATCATAAATCTCGTTATATAGTTCAGGAGGCATGTCAGTTGCACTTGCATAGATAGAACTATGCCTTAGTTGTATTTATCCATTCATGCTAGGTCTATGGTATACACTAGTAATTTCAATGAATGAATTGTGTCAGGTGACATGGACCATCGACATGGATCTCATTACAATGGGAGTTTCTTCCAGTGAAATAATAAGGCGTGTATAGCAGTTAGAAACCTTATCATGGAAAATATGCAGGATGGAGGACCATCTACTTGAACATTAGAGGTGACATATTCTTGATTTCTTTAGGTAAGTAGTGTATTTATTTTTGTAGTACCAAAATCATGACCTATGATATATGGATGAATTGCCAGCTTTTAGAGGAGCTGTGCAAGAAGGCATCTGTCAAATTTAAACTTCATATGTAAGGGTTATATTTGTGTATGTGAAATTAAATCATGCCTACATGTACTAATAGTATTAATTGATTGCTTGTATGTTGTGGTTGAATTGGATGGCTTTATTGATCAGAAGCATTGGTATGTTCACATGCTTAATCAAATTCTCTTTGGTTTTGTTTCAAATTTGCAATGCTCTTGGAACCCTCGTGAATGAGGTATTTGTAGTTGTTCATGGATACAATGTCAAGAGAATATGAGACAAGATAGTCTCCCTATAAAGAAGTAATATTGTATCCATATACCCATTTCATCTCATATATGTTTAGCATGCCTTTTGTGTGATTTTCTTTCAAAGTTAAATGGTAATGTTTCTAGAATTGCATCTTAAGTAGTTGTCATCTACCCTAAAACTCTTGTACACCTTCATGTAGGTTTCTCTTTTATCAACTCAAAGGATTTTTAGAGGATTGAAAAATCCAGGTTGAGAAAATCAATGCTGAGAATTGTTGCGCCAAGTGAATGTAACATAGAAATGTTTTTCCTTGTGAAACCTTGATTTCTAATATTTTCGTAGAACATGAAAATGGATATGCCATGAACCAAAGATGAGAGCTCTTATAGTATTTTTTCTTAACCAATTATGAAATATTTCTTGAGAAGAAAAATTATTGACCCACTATTTAATTGTTGATGTTGTCACCAAAGTTGACATTGTTACCATATGATACTACCTTGTACCTATAAATTTTAATCCCTTAGCATTTAAATCTATATTCCAAATTAATGATGAACGAAGATTAGATTTGATGTCCTTAAAAACATTGATTGATTTTGGGACATGGTCTTAATTTTTGGCCTTGGTTTTTCTATTTGCAAGAATCCTAGAAAAAAATGCTAACATTTTTTTCTCAAAATAGTAGGTTGTTTTTTTCCTATGCAACTTGGCACCCTTGGAAAGAAGACACATAAAAATTTTGTGCTATAATAAATGAAGATGTGTTGAAGCTTGCATAATTATTGCTTGAGGCCCTGAGGTGTCTTTTTTTACCTCTCTTTGGGTGCTATAATTTCCTTAAAGTTTCTTTGTGAAGGAGAGGATATGTAATAAACTAATAGGGTTGTGCCATGTGTCTTTTTTTTCTCTCTCTATCGTAATTTTCCCCTTCGTATTTTGAGTACTCATTACATCTCTTGAAGTTTCCATAAGGAGTTATAGGGCCACTTTACATTATCTCCCATTGATTATAGATGATTTCCTTTCTATTAAGACCATATTTATTGTGATTTGCACATTCATTAGGCTCTAAATAGGTCATCACATAGATACTCCTGCATACTTTAACATGCTTGATTGTTGATTCAAGAAGACATAGTAGAAATTGGATTGTATGCAAGAGAATAAGAGAAGAGAAAACATACACACACACACACACACACACACACACACACAAGTTCTCAATTGTACATATACTATGTACTCTTCATATTACACGAACAGACAATCACTACATGTTGTTTTAAAATTTGCCTTGTCTCTAGAATTTTCATGGATTTGGAATGATAATAATAGGCATTCTAAGTAATAATTGATTATGGTAACCCCTTGCATAAGTAAATAGTTAATGTATTTTATATAAACACATCATTGATATTTATCTTATTTTTTGTAACTAACATATATATGATACCTTATTCAGTCTCGCTGGAAAAATAGGTCTTCTGAATGAAGCTTTAGGTTGTTGAATAAATGACAATGGTGTTGGGAATGTATGATGTACATGGATGTAAATAAGAGTAGTATGCAAAAATTAGTTGGTTTTTCACCCCTCGACACATGGGTATACCTACTTTGTTGGTTTCAAAGAAAATATATTTTGCGATACAAATGACTTTTTTTAGAGAAGTATGTTTGTACTCTTTGCCAACTTGTGGGTTCTTTTTTCATTCTTTTGTTCCTTCCCATATCATGATATACATTTCAAGAATACAGAAAAACACCACACCTCTTTCAGTCTTCCTTTCCAACTATCCTATCACCTATATCAATGTCATTTGTTCTTGAGACTCATTATACATTCTAAGTCAACTCATTTCAGTGCATAATGTGCAAGATTCATCAAATAAGGAAGATGAAATATTGACATCACTTTCTTATTCTCATTCACAATCAGGGAGAACTACTTGATGTCCAATTCTTAAACCTTCATCAATTGGGTGATGCCAAATAGATATACTAGTTATTCTCAGGTTGCTAACATCATAGTTTTCAACTTCATGCCAGCTTCTTAACTTTTAAGTTTTATTATAATAACCAAATTACCATGTTTCACCCCCTTGAATTGTGTTATTTATAGTTGCGACTAGTACGTTGCAAGAACATTGCATCTCCACCATCAGTTAAACCTGTCAATAATAACACCCTTTATAAAGAGATATATTATTTTCTATGAACTCTTATGCAGATCCTATTCAATGTCAAATGTAGTAGATCCTATGGTAATAATTAGCATCTGAACCTTCAAAAACATGTTCTCTACTAATTTTTGTTTCCTAATGTTGTTTCTTTGTTAGAGATGGTTAATGTACCCTTTATAGTTCTTGTATTACAAATATCAAATCAAAAGTGGTCATTTATATGCGGATTTGGTCATTTTTTTGTCACTTATCTCTCATTTGTAGTAGTGACAAGAATAAATATAAAGTGTTTTGAACTTCTTACTAGACCAATAAATTGGACCTGAACCAACTTGAAATACATTTCATGTAGTAGAGATTCTGCCAATAGTAGCTCCTACTGGATTATTGACCCTCTTTTTTTATTGACCCTCTTGGCCAACTTCATTGGGATTACTAGGAGGAATTCCCCTATTTCATTCATCTCCTCCTGAACAACCCCATTGGCATTACTAGGAGTAATCTCCCCTTGTATCATTTCTTCCTAGATATCCCCATTGGCATTACTAGGAACATTTCCCCTCTTGTGTTCTCTCCTCTTATACAAACCCATTGGCATTACTAGGAACACTTTCTTCTTGGGTCATTTACTCCTAGCCAACCTCATTGGAATTTCTAGGAGGAATTCCCCCTTTTTTTATCCTTATTCCTAGCTAACCCCATTAGAAATCCTAGGAATAATTCCCCTTATGTTGAGTAATTTCCTCCACTAGAATTATTTTTAGGTACTAGATCTATTATATTAATCAAAAAACATAAATATTGCAAAAAATAGTAGCGAAACAACAAACTATAGAGAACCACAATACCAAAAATGATACCTTTATTGATAGAAAGCAATGTTCATTTTCTTCTTTAATGGGGAAACCTCCATCAAAGCAGCGTTGTATTCCAATAATTCTCAAGAAAAGGCTTTCTCATGCCTCCTACTCTTATTTATATTAATTTTGTCTTCTAGATAACATTATAGAGGAAGAAATATCTAGAAGTGAAAGCTTCTATCAGGTCTCCTTACATTGAATCGTTCACATTTATTAAATAGGCCTTCTTAACTAACGTCGGCCTTTATTACATGGGAAATACATTATTCTACCTACATGAGGGATTAGGGAGGTTGGGTCCCTAACATGCCCTCCCCCTTGAAGAACAACCTTGTCCTCAAGGCTTAAGATGAGGAAATTCTTGCAAAATGGTGGTCGAATCCCAGGTGGCATTGTATGGATTTGTATCTTTCCACTGAACTAACACTTCATTGATGTTGCGCTAATGAATACAAAGCTCTCGCTAGTCCAAAAATGCTTTTGGATGCAACCAAATGTAACCTTCTTCATCCACCTCAAGGAGACTGGTTTGAGTTTGGCACTTAGTTCCAATCACTTTCTTTAAGCATGAGACATAAAAAACAGGTTGGAACTTAGAATGACTAGGAATATCTAATCGGTAGGCCACAGGCTCTACTCGCTTGAGAATTGTGTAAGGACCATAAAATTTGGGAGTAAGTTTCTTACAGTTTTCAACTTTGAGTGAAGTCTTCTTATAAGGTTGCATACAAAGAAACACCTAGTCCACTTTATAAAATTAACATTCAGAACAACCCTGATATTTTTGTTACTTCATGTGATTATGATCCATGACCAAATTTTCTTTGAGGGTAAAGAGAATGGCCTCTTGGACTGTAAGATTTTTTTCAACCTCTTGAACCTTTGAGACACCTCTATTTGTAAATTGTTGTGATGGATCTGAAATAACATAATCAAAATATCACTTATAAAAGAAGTCTTAGAACTGAAATCTATGAGAGAAATGACGATAGATTTTTTTCTGTAGACATATTCAAAATGATTCATGTGATTCATTGTATGGTAAGATGTGTTGCACCACCATTTAACTAGGGGTAACCACTTTTCCCACTGATTTTTTCTGTCAAATGCAAAACGCCGCAAATATTTTTCCAAATATTTCTTGGCAACTTCAGTTTGGCCATAAGTGTGGGGATCATACGTAGTGCTGATATGCAATTGGGTTCCCTAGATCCTAAACAATTCTTTCTGAAAATTGTTGGTGAAAGTTGGATCTCGTTCTAAGAAAATAGAATGAGGCATGCCATGAAGTTTCAAGATATTATCCATGAAAACTTGAGCCATTGTGGGTGCGGTGAATGGGTGTTGAAGAGCACAAAAATGAGAAAAATTGGAAATATGATCGACTACCACCATGATGACTGACTTATTTCCTGATTTAGGTAATCCAACAATGAAATCCATAGAAATATCCCTCCAAATAGTAGGGGGAATTGGAAGTTGTTGGAGTGTAGCTAGAGATTTGACTTATTCTCCCTTATTTCATTGGAAGACATCACATTCAGTGACAAAGGTGTGGACATCTTGTTTCATATTGTTGTATCATTTTCACCACTTGAATGGGAAAAAGAGGGACACTTGCAAGTCCAGTTGGGTCAGTTGAACAGGACAGAAGTTAGTGTAAGAGTTAGACACATCAAGCACAAGAAATAAATAAACAACTAAGCTAATAACAACTAAAGAAACAAAACTACAATGCATAAGGAAATTAGAACCAAAATCAACAAAAAAATTGACCAATATTCATGCCACCAATGGATAGATTGTATTAGTGGGAAAACACCAAAAAAGAAAGGGAGACTTATGGGTCCCCTCTTCCTCTAAGGGAGGGCTCTTGAATCCTCTATGTGAGAGATCTTCTTACAAAAAGCAAACTAAAAGGAAATGGTGAAGAAATCCAAAGCTCATTTCCTCAAGAGGTGAGCTAAATAGCTCAATGAAATGATGCTAGTATGCTCCAAGAAGGAAAGAGGTTCCTTGTAGGAGAATAGAGGCAGCATAATAATATAAACAGATTCTTGAAAATATAGTGCACCCATGGCCTCTTTTTCTAGAAAATCTTTGAGGCATTATCCAACGGTCTTTAATGTGAACAAGGGGACCTTTAGGGCACCCTTAGGTCTTTTACCAACCCCCCACTTGGATTCAGTTTGGATATGAGGGTCAAATCGACTTGGGAGCTGAACCAGAAGTGGCTGGGAGGATGACTAGAATCATAAATACGTCATTCTTAGGTGTGTGCAGATTTTTGCATACACAGTCACACATATGCATTTTTCTGGTGTTTTTGAATGGCACACGTGCATGTGCTTCCTTTGTATTCTGAGCGCATTTTGATTTTATAACCAATTGTATAGTTTTTTCCCTTTGGAAATACATTTTTTGGTCCATGAATGAACTAATAGGTGTTTGGAGATGTTGGATTCCTATAACCATTTGTAGACAAAATTTCAGTGATAACAAATGCCCCCTGATGTGTGAGGTTAGGAGCATACGTATAGTCAAAATACATCAATGTTTCTTCTACTAAGAGTTCCATTGTAAGAAAGAGTGTTGAGAGGAATTGCAAGAGCGACCCATTGGAGGGAGAGGAGAACCTGTGGGACCCAAACCTTTCATGAGGTGCAAAAAAATAAAAATTGTATACAAACAAGGTGGGCATGCCCCATGCTTATGTCATGTAACTCAAATGTGCGAAACAGTAACTGAAGAGGAATGCTGATGTAGATAACTGCAACACCCTTCGGGACGGTTTGATAATGGTAGATGAAAATTATGATGGTGAACATACTCTGAAAAGAGGTTATGACACTTGTAAGGAGTGTCTATGGCTCGCGGGCATTGATGGCCCAACGAATTTAAAGGTCTTCGTCTAGTATAAAACAACTACAATAGTCACAAAGTAAGACCCACCATAACATGAGAGTGTGTTGAAGTCAAATTTTGTGGGGGTCATTGACAGCAGAGAGCATGGATGGTTCTCCCTGTGCCATCCGAGACGCCTCATTGTAAGGGTAATGAGAGTCAAGATATTGTCTCCCTTCTGGAAACTGTGTTGATGTCAACAAAAAGGGAGAAGCAACTCTGAGAATCAAAGGGCTTCTAGAAATCCATGGGATGAGATCAGGAATTGATGAGGAACATGAATGAAGTCAAAATGTGGTGAGACTCAAGACTTCCCTTGGTTGGGGATATGTGTGAAGTATGAGTAGCAACAAATGTGAAATTGGATCTAGCGTCAGGAGGATGACTAGACATGGGTTTAAATTGTGCCAAAGTCATGACAAAGTGGACAAACTCAAATATCGGTGGTACATGGACAGTGGGATACTCGGGGTTTATGGAAGATGTCAATAAGGGTAAAATGTAAAGGAATTCCCCAACCAAGGGCAACAGGGGTTGCTTTGCCAGGAAAGGAAGGTTACTAAAGACAACAATAAGAAACTATGTAAATGCGGGAATCAAAATGACTTTGTACGATTACCGAATGAATAAAGAATAAGTTGGGATAAGTGGGTTTCTATATGAGTTAAATGAATGGAGGGAAATCTGCAGATGGGAAAACTGACTCTGGATGAAATGGGGGGTTAATGATACTACGGGGGCGCAGCTAATTGAGAACCGTGAGGAGATATCCTGGGAGTCCATTGGGAAAGCTATCATAATGAGGAGAAGGAGTATGTGGTTGATTATTGAACATGCATACGACTATCGGGACTCCAATCCCTAGGGGGTGAAAGAAGCATGAGTGTTAAAGTGCCAAAGGGGACTATGAATGGGACAACTCATGTGGGGAGAATGCTACTGGGTAACAGTACTTGAAATGCATCAGAGGTGATAGTACTGCAGATCCGGATGTGAGGATCCTACAAGAAAATGTCATAGGGTATTACTGAGAGATGCAATTGATATTTAGAGGGAATGATTACATGCTAGTGTCGAGCATTTACCTGAAGGGCCTGCATTGATTTGTGGTGACCGAGTACCTACGCACATAAAAAACCAAATACCTGACATGAACAATACCTGAAGTTAAAGAACATATAAAAGTTATTTGATAATTTTGAACATGAGAATGCATACCTAGGCGTGGTGTGAGAAAACTGCTCCCCTGGGCCTGAGGATGGATGGTGACTCGGTGAATGTGACTGTGTAGGTGGTGAGATTCTGATCTCGTGGCTGAAGATAGATCAGAAAATGGATGCTCTGAGCTACTGTAATTGATAATGGAAGTTTGGAAAAATGGACTATATATAGATGTAGAGCCCATAATGCCACCTCATTTGTACCTACTGCCATAGTGAGTTGGTGAGAGGTTTTTAGAGGATATTTGGAGATTTCAGGAGTTCAAGACAGCCAATCTAGGATTTGCGAGAGCTAGGTTAGTGGTCTCATCCTCCTGCATATTAGTTAGGATTTATGTTCTAGGAAGGGTCATATGGATGGTCGTACTGGGAGATTTTGTCAGGGTGGGTCCCCAGTGCACGGGCTATGGGAGGATTCTCGCACGTAGGTGTGTTGTTGTAATAAATACAGTCACGCATGGGGGTGCCTGAATGTGGATAACAAGCACTCATGTTCAAAGTACATCTACACACTCATGCACAACTATTTCTTTGACAACTGCACTTGTGTGCATCTATGGAGTGAACAGGTGTGCATGAATGCACACCTGTGTGTGTGACACATGCTCATGGATGCACATATGTTTCTTCAACAGTTGCGCATTGATGCACAACTATGCGAAGAACAAGAGTGCATATGTGCACACCTTTCGGGGTCGGGGTGACAGCCGCGCACATGAGGCAAAGGGTAAAAACTTGTCTTTTTTGAGATTTGTCATTTTTATAGATTGTGATGACTAATTAAGTATTGTTTATGTGGATGCAGGTGATCAGTTCAGGATGCCAGTCCACTGGAGGGAGAGGGACTGGGCATGCCTCAAGGAGGCGGTGAGGGATGATGAGTCGGGTGTACGGGGACCTTTGGTAGCCTGTGGGTTGCTAAAGTTCTTTGACTGCTCACTACTGAGGGCACAGGAGTACCTGTTGTAGTTTTTGATATCTATGTGGATCACAGATCTATAGTGCTTCATTGTGTGGGGAGATCAACTTACATTCTCTGTGACAGAGGATGTGTATTTCTTGATCAGTCTCCCTTTTTGGGGAAGCGCTCTACCTGTTGATCCCCCATTGTTGGGGGATGCACACTTGGCCAACCTGGCACACACGTATTGTTCTGTGGAGGAATTTATGTCAGGATCGGTGGTGCAAATTGGGGCGATGGATGCCCTTCTGCATCGTTGTGTTGCAGTGATGATTGTGAGGATCTACGGATCCTTAGCTACTCAACGGATCAGTGGTGGTCAGTTGAGGAATATGCAGAGGGCATTGGGTGGAAATCATTTTTCCTAGGGTTTGATGCTACACACCAAGATGATGGGGTAGCTCAACTGGTGCCAAGCTACTGACTCAAGGGATTTTTCCTTTGGGTCGATATTGGTGGCCTAGTTCTTGGAGAGGGTGCCTATCTTGCACCCTAGAGTTTTTTTGGATGCACCTAGGGCACGGGAGCCACGATTGATGTGGTGGGAATCGATCTTGGTACAACATGGGGGTGGGGAGGGTGGCCATTATTTTACATCCAAGCCAGCATGTTTGTGGCATCAGATGCCATAGATCATCCTACGATACCCATATGGTGGGATGGATTACCATCGGAATCCAGACATGGTCTTACCTCCTGGGGAGGTTTGGGACCACAGAGGTATGTTGATGTATTTGATGTTTTGTATTTTTGATAGTATAGCATATTTTTTATGTAAGGATGGATTTTTATGCTATCATTTGTTTGTTGTGTGTGTAGATGTGGGGTCGCGCGGACGAGAGTTAAAGTTGGTCAGAGCATCGACTCATGAGGGGCCCATGAGACCACCCCGGGTAGGAGAGAGAGATCGGAGGGATGAGTATGGTGTGAGGCCAAATAATGATGATATAGCTGGCAGGAGATGCATATATGATGACCTTGGTGCAGGGCCTTCACATGCTCCTCCAGCTAAGGTCGGAGGAGTGTTAGAGGACTTTCGCCACCGATTGGAGGTTGTGCTACAGGGAGTGCCTGAGGGAATGTGGACTTGGATCCATGAAGAGGGAGTCTTGGAGAAGTGCATGGGCCTTCTGGCAGAGCTGCAAACCCTGATCCACATGACAATTGTAGTGGGGGAATCTATGACTAGGTGGTTTCCCCCAGGACCTAGAGGACCCCCAGCTACTCGAGCTCCTCCTCCCGAGAGAGGACCTAGTGGTGGTGCTCTAGAGGAACCATGAGTGTGATTTGATGTATATTTTTTGTATTTATATAGGCTTGTGGGCCCATTTTGTATAGAGTGAGGTGACACCTATTATGGGCCTATAGGATTTGGGGATTTCTCCTGCCTATGGGTGATGTACATGTTGTAATATTTTTTTGTAAAAAATTGATGGCGCACTAATCGATATATATATATACATTTTTGGGACCTTTGTGGTGTTCACATGTGATGATATTTTGAGGTTCTTTTTTATGATGTCTAATCTATATGTTGTGACAGACTTTTCATGATTTATGTATGTGTAATGGTGCCTTGATGGGATAAATGCCAATCTAACACTAGGTTATCCATATTATCTGCTATTTGATTGAATTTTCATGGAATGTGTATAAATGTAATTGAATAAAAATGTCGAGATAATAGTCTAACTATTGGACACACCTACCACACTTAGAGAGGGGTGGTGAATGAGTGTGGGGCTCTTTTTATCAAAACTTCCCTCTTACACAAAACTCATTAATTAGCATTCAACATTTTACTCATTACTCATTGTTGTCATTTATAACCAGTTATATGTGAACACATATCAACAACATATATCAACAATATATTCTCAACAAGTAATCACCACAAGGAACACAAAGAACACAAGATGTATGTACAATTTTATTTTTATTGCGGACTACAATCCTTGGATTTTTTCAGCAACAACTGAATAGAGTACAACTCTACAAGAGAACCATCTTTATCATGCAAGACTCATCTTACACACTCAGCACCAACTGATATGAGGCAACAATCATCAACAATTATCAATCTGCAACAGGTACACGACCTGTCTGTAGTACAACCCACGTACATACGCGGGCTATAGTGAGCCAGGGCGCATACACACACGGGCTGCACTACTGACAGGTCACATACCTATTGCAGATTGATATATGTTGAGGATTGTTGCCTCATCTCAGTTGGTGCTGAGTGTGTAAGTTGAGTCTTGCATGATAGAGCATGTAAATGTAATTGAATCAAAATGTCGAGACAATAGTCTAACTTACAGGTATTTGCATAAGAGGCACGGATCGCAGACACGGTACATGTTGTTGAGTTGCAGGATGACAAGATAGAAATCTAATAAGACACTAAGGTGGATAATATGGTTATGGTTGTCCTCGGTGAGGAGGCCAAGCAAGACTGTGTATTCGGCTTGATTATTGGTCACTGAGCCCAAACATATGTCGTTGGAGTGGAGCAGTTCATGTGAAGGGGTATAAAGGGCCCAAGTAGCTGAAGCGAGATTCTGTTTCCACCGGATAGCTCCGTCGATGCAACCGATGTGATATGTTGATGGTGAAAAAATATATCAATAACAAGAATGTTAGATCAAACATAAGGTATGAACGGATTAAAAAAAAACTAAAAACTCTACAAATGTGTACAAAAAAGAAAAACCCTAGTGTAGAATGACTATGCTCATGTGTAAAAAACATTTAAGTACAACTCGTTGATAGGTTATTTGAGAGGATAGACTTCGGGGGAAGCTCGGATGTAGGCGCCTTTAGTGAGGCAGTGTTGGATGATGTAGGGTCCATGCCACAATGACTCAAATTTTCCATGGTCAAGGGTATCGTGAGTGATTTCATAGGCAAGGATGAGATCTCCTTTGTTAAATGAACGAAGGTTGACATGGCGATCAAAGGTGGCCTTCGACTATTTTTTGGTTGCCTCATTGTTCTGTAAGGAATATCAGCAGTCTTCATCCAACGACTCTAAGTTTAGCAAGCACTAATCAATTGGAATAGTTTTAGGTAAAATCTCGATGGCGGTGCATAAAGTAGGAATTTCACAATTTATGGGGAGAGTGGCTTCAACCCCATGGATGAGATGGAATGTTGTAAAATTAGTGGTAGTTTTAACTGTTGTGAGATAATCCCATAGTGTTGAAAACAACATATGATTCCAATTGGTCTTATGTTTGTTGGCAGTACGTTGCAACATGGTTTTGAGGACCTTGTTGATTGCCTCTACCTGTCTATTGGACTAAGGGTAATAGGGTGAGGTGAACTCGTGAGAGAAGCCTAACTTTGAGTAAATTTTGACAAAGAGCTCATTCTCAAAGTGTTTTCCATGATCGAAGACTAGTTGTAGTGGTACTCTGAAGCAGGAAATGATGTGATTAAAGAAAAAATGCGTTGCGGTGTCAGCGGTGTTGTTGAAAGTAGGCATGGCTTCAACCCACTTGGTGAAGTAATCGACTTCCATGAAAATGTACTTGTGTCCATTGTTGGATGGAGGGTTGCAAGTCATGAAGTCAATGCCCCATTTGCAAAAGGGGCCATCCATGATGTCTGGGTGTAGAAGAGCGGGTGGTGCTTGTGCTTTGTTCGCATAAAGATGGAATTTGTCACACTATTTCATAGTGTGGATGTAGTTGTGAAACAATATGGGCCAAAAGTAACCCGCTCGAATGATTTTTTGGGAAGTGGAAATTCCTGAGAGGTGACCACCGCAAGCGCCACTGTGGAAATCATTCAGAACTCTGTCGGCTTTGTCGATGGTCAAACATTGATGGAGTATGGTGTCGACCCCTCATCGATATAATATGTCACCGATAAGGAGATATCGAGGGACATGATGGTGAATACATCGACGATCGTCTTGGGAGAGATGGGTTCCAAACTTCTGTGTGCGAAGGTAGATGAGAAGGTCACCGTACCAGGGGTCATCCAAGGGGATGTAGAAGAGTTGTTCGTCGAGGAAGTCCGTATTGATGGGTGAACTGGTGGTATATAAGGGAAATGTCATAATGCATTCAGTGAGGATGAGCATTTTATTGCTCTTGGGATTTGAAAAATCTAGTTCCTAATCCTGAAGGATAATGATCCATTGAGAAAATTTTCCACTGATTTGCTGATGATTAAGCAAGTACTGCATGGGGTTGGAATATTCCATGACTTTGGTAGTTCAAAGAAAGATATAATGGCGTAGTTTCTGGACTGTGAGGACAACTACAAGGGTGAGTTTCTCTTCTTGATTATACTTCATGGGTGGGCCTGAAAGGGTTTTACTGGTGTAGTAAATTACATGCTCGCAACCATCATCCCCTAGCTAGACGAGGACTCCTGCTACTGAGACGATAGAGGCTAATAAGTAGAGAGTGTAGTCTTGATCATAGTTAGGTGGACTAATCAAAAGAGTGTTGGAGAGTGTCACCTTTATATCATCAAAAGCAGTTTGGGCATGTTCATCCCATCGAAATGGGATATCTTGATGTAAAAAGCGAAGGAAACCGTGTGCGCGAGTGGTGTAATAAGGGACAAAGAATCGCAAAAAGTTGGCTTTGCCTTGTAGGCTCTATAGTTGGCTTAAATTCTGAGGTGGTGGAATTTATGTGATGGCTTGGACCTTGAAGGGGTCTACTGTGATGTCGCATTGGGAAACGATGAAAAAATGGAGGCATCCAACGGTGACACAAAATACACACATGAAGGGGTTCAAGCGGATATTGTACTAATGACACCATTGAAAGACAACTCATAAGTCATCTAGATGTTGAATCTGTTTCTTGGATTGAGCGGTGAAGTCATCTAATTAGGCGAGGATGATGCAAGCGAGATCATGAAAAATGTAAGTGATAGCCCATTGGAATGTCGCACCTACATTCTTGAGTCCAAAGGCATGACACGATAGAAAAAAGTACCACAAGGGGTAGTGAATGTGGTTTTGTACTGGTCTGTTGGATGAATCTAAATTTGATTATAGCCAGAGAACCCGTCCATGAAGGACAAGGCCTCATGGTCGACACAATCATCGATAATTTGGTCGTTGAAAGGCATTGGGAAGTTTTCTTTGGGACATGCGTGATTGAGATCTCGAAAGTCAGTGCAGACACAAATAGTTCCCTATTTTTTATTGAGAGGGACAGGGTTGGAGACCCATGACATATATGCAATGGGGTATATGAACCCTACAACACGTAATTTGTCGATTTTGGCTTTGATGGTCGTTGCTTTGGATGGGTGTAATGGGCATTGATTTTGACGTATAGGTGTAATATCAGGCCATGTGTCTATATGATGTTCAACAATAGAAGGATCAAGGTCGGGAATCTCAGTGTATGACCAGGCAAAAATGTCCCGGTATTCCTGGAAGAGAGATTTGTAAGCTGAAAGTTCTTAAGGGGAGCATGCAGTGCCAATGGTGATTTATTCTATGATTCCAAGGTTTGGTGGAAATATCAATTTTGATAGTGGGGGAAATGTTGGCCATGTTTCCTTCTTCAAAAGCATCATGGGTAGGGATAGGTTTGTTGAACCAGTCTATATGCCTAGATGGGATGAAATCTTTAGTTTCAATTGTGTATATGGAGTCTTGGCTAGGAGGCTCAAAGGATTCCTATGAGAGAAAGATTGCTCTGTGATGGAGCACATTCCATGGGAAATCGGGGGTAGTTAATTCCTCAAGGATGTCTTCATCGTAGTGGAACTGATGAGAATATAGGGGATCCAGGGGAGTAACATTGGTGACTGTAATTGTGTGATGGTCTTCTGGTGGTGAAGATGTAGAGGGGGTGACTCAAGGAGGTTGCAACAGTTCGCTCGACATGAACCAAATATCGAGATACTGTGGGTTAAAAATTGTGGTCGGTCATAAGATTTTTGTGGGGAAAATAACTGGAAAATTGGGGGGATTTGGGGGAAATCCTCACATAGGTTGTCCATGAACATGGAGGAGTGGGAAGTGCCTCAAGCTCAGGAGAGATAATATGAACAATATCTGGATATGGAGTAGGGCTCATCACTGGTGTCACTGGAAGTGGGGTGGGTGTGTGATTTTGAATAAGTACCATTTGTCGACACCTATATTCAATGATCGTAGGACACTAGTACGTGAAATGATCCAGGGATTCACAAAGAGAGCAAGGACATATCATTTGTTCATTGACTGAGGTTATGACATAATGGATGTCAGTGACATGGGTACTTGATGACATGGATGGAGGGGGTTCTTGATGAAAGCTCTGGTGAAATTTCGCTAGTGTCTGTAGAAACTGAGGTAGCACAGGGAAATGGTTGGTGTAATGGCCATACTCCGAACAGATGGCACATGCGAATTTGTTTCACAACCCTTTGCAACCTGTAGTAGGGGATGCGGTGGTAGTACTAGGTGTGTTGGATGAAGCAACGAGAAGTGTGGTTGCTCGAGGGAGTTGGATTAAATTGCGTAGCTTGGGGAGAGAGGAACATCTATTGGTTGTGTGTCCTTCTTTCTCGCATAGTGCACAAGGAGGTTGAACGTAGGCAGAAAGTGGAGTGGTGGGCTCTTTCTTATTTCATCTGCCCCCAATTGTGGCAGTGGTGTTGGATAGTTGGGGGGAGGGTGGTGTCGTCAGAGTTAGGACTAGGATCTGCATTGGCATTCCCTCAGTTTGGGGAGGGAGGGATGGTGGAGGAACCATCTCAAGTGGGTGTAGATACCAAACCAGAATAGTAAGAACCATGTTAGGAAGGGTAAGCGTTGTGGCAACCTGGAAATATTGTACACCTGATGGGGGTTAGAATAAGGTGATTTGTGTAACGGCTTGGGGGAATGTCTCCCAAACTAGGATGTGACCTTGGGGGAGAGTGAAACTGGGAACAAGTGGTGTCGAAGGGTTCTCAGTGGGTTCCTAAGGTAGGTTTTTTGTGACTAATGGGACGTTAGGGAGTGAAGAAGCCTCGATGGGAGGAATGGTATCTCTATTTTCCATTCCATAGGAAGATATGACACACACTTATGTTGAGGGATGTATGAACGGTGGTGCTCCATGGTATGTTCCTAGCAAGGATGGGTCCTTGAAAATTCTGGGGCCCATATCGATGAGTGGGTAGGTGTCAGGATTAGTTTGGACAAGAGGTAGGATGTTATCGATGTTGGATTAAGGGTTGGGCTTCTAATGTGAAACTTGGTCTATGGTGATGATCTTCCCGTTGTGAGGGAACATCATCATTCGAAACATAGAAGAGGCCACAACCTTCATAGCGTACATGTAAATACGTCCAAACAAGATATTGTAATCAAGTAGGGCATCGATAACCTCAATGTCAATGTGAATGGTTTTTCCTCTGAGTTCAATGGGGACATTTTGAAAGATCCCTTCAGGAGAGGATGGTCATCCATCATAAGCTCTCAAAGTGATGGCGGATGGTATTAGCTCGGGGGAGCCATTTTTCTGCCATATGTTTTTGGACATGATGTATGTGGATGCACCTTCATCAATGATGCATTGATGAACTTTGATGTTCCGAATTTTGACTAGTATATCAAAAGCTACCAAAGCGGGGAGACGAGGTTCTCCACTATCGAGATCAAATGTGATGAGTCTAGTATCAGCAGGGTCAACTACCCCCAGGGAGGAAAGAAATGATTTTCGTTGAGTGGGACAAGTTTGGAGGACCTCCAAGACAGACATGGTTGTAGGAGATTGCACCAAGTCATCGACCAGACTATAATTGTGTGTCTCCCTAGCCTGAGGATTGTTGACATTTCATCATAATGGGATGCAAGGAATATGAAGGGGTGGTTCAGTGCTAGGGCATGGCATCATCAAAGGTTGCCCGGATGTAAATGGAACTATTTCTAAAGTGGTGGGGGTATATTCAGGGGGTGCACTGTATTGACAACTGCGCATTTGTAGGAGAATTTCTTCCTCGCTAGTGAGGAGGATAGTGTGATCCATAGGATTACCAGGGTTTTGATACTGTCACATTTGTGGTGGGGCAGGGTGTCTTGTTGAGTATTCATCACACCTTAATGTGGAATAGGTTTTTGCAACACCACCGAGGGTGGTTGTTGCAAATACTATTGTGGGGCTTGTTGAGGGGTAGGTGGCACTGGAGGACATGGCGCATTCATGGAATCTTTCATCTATTTTAAGTTGATGATTTGGAGGTAATGGTGATTATAATGACCATGCTCACCACAAAGGGCACAAGGGAATTTCATACGGAGGTTGTTGTTGTTCCTCCCTTGGATTTTGTTGTTATTTCCCCCTTGGGGGTTCTAGTTCCCCTGATTTTGGTTTCCCCCAGTAGGTTGGTACTGTTGGGGGTTATTTCCCCCTAGTCCTGGGTTATTATTAATTCTATTTTTTCCTTTATTTTTGGCATTATTCAACTAATGGGTCAGATTTATTATATTCAGTTATTTAAAATTTTGAAATTGTTGAATGTGAGAGGGTTGAACAAATTTAACCCTAGTGTGTGGTTGTCCTTGTGGAGGAGCAATGGGCTGTGGAGGACCAGGAAATGGAAAATACAAATTATTTTGTGGCAATGATCCATAGGGTACTTAGGAAGGCATGGTTCTTTCACTAGTACTCAGGGTGCAAGCTAAGGTAGAGGGGGTACCAGAACTTGGTTGACCTGCAGGGTGCATCATGGGTGCCGATGCGGGTCCACTCATGGGTGGGAGGGGGGAAATAGGATATGGTTGTTGTTAAGGGGGAGGAGGGTAATAAGGGGGTCCTCCGTACACCAGTGGATGTTGGTTTGTATCATACATAGGTAATGGTTGGATGTATGGATTGTGGTGTGTTGTAGTACCAATAAATCCATCTACTGAGTGAAACATCCCAGGTTTGTCCTAGCCTAATGGTACAGGTCTCAGAGCATCAGGTAGTACTATATATAAGTATCCTGACTATGAATAAATGAGGTCGTATTGTTGAGCCTTGTTGATGGCTTCCTTTTCACTTTGGGGGAAGGTAGAGGCCAGATCTTCGGCAAGGAGAGCGATGAGTGATCTGAGAAACCAATTGAGGCATTGTTGTTTGGTGGTTTCTTCTTTGCATAAACCATGTCGTCGATGCTATTCGTAAATATGGTCGGCGATATGTGTGGCCTATGTTTGTTTAAACTCAAAGAGAATTTCTATACCATTGTCATGGAGAATTGGTAGTTGAAAGAAGGTCAAAAATGTTTTGGCCAATGATTCAAAAGTCACATGGGACCCTAATTTTTTGTCTACATACCACTTGGTTGATGGGCTTGTGAGTGTACACTGAAATAACCTTAATCGGACTAAGTCATCCATGATGTTGTTTGAAGAGAACCATAGGTGGAAGGTCATGACATGGTTGGCAGGATCTTCTCCCACCTTTCCTTCAAACTTGGGAATGTCTGAAGGTAGTTTGGTAGGCATTACAGGCCATGTGGGGTTGTGCAATATAGGATTGTTTGTGAGCTTAATCAGATCCAGTATGTTGAGGGAGGCCAAATATGGCATCTGGAGTGGCGGTGGAGGATTAGTTCCAGCCACAGTGTGAGTGGTTTGTGTACCTGACCCATGAGGGGGGTTAGGTGGGATTGTACTTCCCCCTTGGGAAGAAGTTTTCCCCCCGCTTCCTTGTAAAGGAGAGATAATGGACGGTTTTCCTTGGGAAGTGGACTCAAGTAAAGCTGAACCAAGAAAATTTTATCCCAATATAGTAGTACTCACAAGGGTGTGAGAAGGTTGGGCCGATGAGTTGGCGAGACTAGGGAATCCTCCTAGAAGAGGAGGGAGGTTATGCAAGCGTCTGGAATGGTGGGGATTCTATGGATCCCCTATGATGTTTGTATAGCAAAGTGGATGTGTGTAATTGGTGATGAGAGAAATAAATGAAAAAGAGACTTTGTATAACTTGGAACTTCACAATATATCTCACAATTGCATGTAATCACAAGAGCATCATACATAAATCAATTGAAAAGAAGCATACATGTCAGTAGGCAGTGTTGGCCCTTGACCAAGTTTTGGGAGATCCTTGGTCAGGTTGACCTATTTTGGGACTTCAACAGCCTGTCGAAGACAGAGCGCAAGATGAAGCAGAGATCGCAGGATCTCTGCCCGTTTTTGGGATTTGGGAATATGTAATGGGAATGGAATGTCAACCCATGGGTTTACCCATGTTTAGGCCTATTTTGTATGTATAAATAGAAGGCTAGGCAATGTAAGAAGTAGTTGAATAGTGCACAAGTGTTTTGCAAGTTGGCTAAGTGCTAAGAGTGGGATCTTTGTGATCAAGAAGTGTAAGGCTTTGTGCATACTATGTGAGACTTGCAAAGCCAAGTGCAAGTCATTGTAAAGGATTGTGGAGGGCTTTGTGTTGTAACACAAGGAAGGAGGATCTAGCGAGCTACGTAGATCTCTTGTCTTATGTGGAGTAAGGTTTTTTGGCTCTGTGCATGTATATGAGGGATTGAAGCTAATAAAGAAGAAGAGTTGGTGGACGTAGCCCCAGGGTGGGGGTGAACCGCATAAATACTATGTTATTCTGCTCCGTGCAATGTTTTGATGTGTTTATGTGTTATGTGCTAAGTGATTTGATATAGATAGATAGATATGTTTATGCTTTGTGATTATGATGAATCTGGATGCTATATATGACATATGTGAACTTGCTTAGTGCTTGAATCTGCTAGATCTGATCTAATTCCTTTGCTAAGTGCTTATATACCTTAGATCAGGGCGAATGTTGCAATGCTATGTTTTCTCTGTGGAGTAGATATTGGTTAGATAATTATGAACTAACGGTGCCTAGTGCTCTATTAAGTGTTATAATCACAATTATGTGTCCCATCTAAGGTTGGAGACACCTGAGTCCTACAACCACCCCTTCCTATACCTCGGGTGAGACTTCATCTTCTTTATAGGTGTTGTCGAAAGGGCCGGTAGTTAGGGTTTTGTTGGTGCATTGTTGTAGCATTGAACCCTGGGTCTGCCCCTATGCCAACAAATGGTTTTGTTGTTGGGACCTGAAACTATGATTGTTGGGAACTGAGGAAGAAGAAGCTTTGTGCAAATATCTTATCTGAAATTGTGAAAGCTCTGTGCATAGATCTATTGCTCTAGTGACGAGTACTCTACTAGTTTGGCAAGTTCTGTGCTAAGGAAAAGAAGTCTGATCTAAATAAAAGAGGTAATATCTGGAAGTTTTGTGCCCTAAGAAAGGTAAAAGTCATAATTCTTGATTAACAGAGGTAAGATATGAAATCTTTGTGCTCTAATAAAGGTAAGAATAGTAAAAAAGTTTCAGATCTGAAAGATTTGTTCACTGTAGAAGTAAGATTAATGGAAGTTTTTGTTTCAAAAGTATGAATCTAGGTATGTTTGATAGATTATGTCCTAGATTGAAAACTAGGGTATTAATAGATGAAAGAATATTTGATATGAGTATATATGATGAGAATAGTGAAAAATATGTTATACCTATGCATAGAAAGGATATTTGGACTAATAAGTGTATGCAGGATCCTAGAAAGAATTTTTTGCAGGTAAGCTACCATGATCCTAGTGCACAATACAGGAAAGGTTGGGGATCATTTAAAATAAACAGAGGATTAACCCTCTATTACAGTTGCAGAAGACTGGGACATATCACTAAGGAATGCCCTCGGAGAAGACCTAGTTGTCTTTGTTGTAAAGCTATGGACCATGAAGTATTGGATTTTCCTAGAATGATTGCTAAGCTTTAAGGAATGAACATGAGATAAGAAAACCCTAAGGCAGATCCAGAAACTAAGATTATGACAGAATCCCAGAAAGAATTAGAGACTATATTACTGCAAATAAAAGAAACCTTTAATGACCACCGACATGTCAACTTATCAGAGATCTTCACAGAAAAAGAATGCCTTGAAGAAAGAATAGGAGAATTCGACATTGACTGTGTTATGGATGAGGAAACATAGGTGAATATCATGACAAAGAGAACATGGGAAGATATAGGGAAGCCTGCCATGATTCCTTCACTAGGAGGAATAGGACTATTCAAAGGAAAGTTGATAAACCTATGTGGAAAGCTCACCTGGATACCTATGAATGCCAATGGAACTTTGGCAAAGGAATATTTTGAGATTATTAAATTTATTGAGAATAGTGCCCCATTTACCATGCTACTAGGAAAAACTTGGATTAAAAGAGATCGGGCCAGAAGACAAGAAGAAGAGGAAGTTTTAGAACATAAGAAGCAAGAGTTAAAAGAATTCATGACTAGAAGGATCGCACACTTGATTGAAGAACAGAAGAACATATCAAATCCATTTAACACCAGAGACCTGGATGTCAAAGTTGCAATAACACTAGAAGAACCACTGAAGATTGAAGTACCTATTCCATATGAAGAAGAAGGGTTACCCTTGAATCTTAAGAAAGATTCTCAACAACGTGAAGTAACTATGCCAAAAGAAGCTAAGGATCAGAATGGAAAAAGGCACACCGAGATGAAGCACACTAGAAAGAAGGCTATAAATCTAAGTAAAAATAAAGCTGAGATTGACAAGTTGCAGAAGATTCCAGATGGAACCTCGCAGAAGGAAATATTGCAAAACTGGAGCTTCGTCAGGATATCAGAACAACAACACATGGCACTTCACCATGACAATACAATATAGTCATTGGGGACATTATAACCATTATACCAACACTCTGAATGGGAAGAAAGACAGTTATGGACAGACAACTCACCATCCAACCGTTGGGACCTCGCCATAACAGAAAAAATAGAGTTAATGAGGGCTTCATACCCATTTCAAGCAACCCATTGTCGAGTTACCTATTTATCCCATCGCGCCACACACCAAGAACACTTTTTCCAATTGAGCATTTGAGCCCATAGACTAAGTTGCTTTTATATAGTGATCATCACGATCTTTTTTTCTATCCTATTACAGTGTCTAAGTTATTCCCCAAACCCAAGATTGTTAACCCCGAGTGTGTATGTCGGACGAGTTGAGCTCTACAAAGAAAGTTTTTGAATATTTTTTTATCGACATCATGAATGAAAGATTCATGTCGATGTCTAAATGTATACAAGCATCGTCAACGAGAGGACTTCCAGCCTCTCCGTCCACTGCTCATAGGGCCGGACCATCCCGACCATCCGATGAAAAGAGAAACAAGCACAGGGATGATCTAGCGAATGCTAAATTGATCCTGACCATTTTACCCACCTATCTACCACCTATGAGCGGCGCAATAAATCGAGACAGCACACCTAGAGATTTTGAGTATGCCTTGGTTATTGTGTACCTCCTGAAGGGAATACGCGCAGTTTGAGTAGACCAAGATAAGCTTGCAGCGTTGAATTTTAGTACCTGACCCAATAACAGACAACATGCTCACCCCACATAAGTACCTGACCCAGACTAAGGGGAAGAATTCGAAGATAATCCCCCAATCGTGGACCCATAACCTCGCTCAATCCACCCTGCTCAATGTCATGAAGATTCCTCACTTCGGACGACACCAGGAGGTGAATGCATGTGTCAAACTACTGTTGTCTTGTTACCATGGAGGTTATTTGTGGATAAACCTTCATATAATAGTTGATCTGACGTTGATCAATCAGATCATGGGGTTAATTATGCAAGGATAGGATCCACAAGAGTTTTACCCCAAAAAATACATGGATTGCACTCTAGCACAGCAGATCAAGGACACTTATGGCGATGTTAAAAAAGGCACGCAAGGTTGCAAGGTAGCTTCTATCCAGAGCGGTGCAGTGCACCTCACCTGTCAATTGATTGCAGGGAAGTTAGTACGAAAAAATTGACCCACCCAAGTCGATGGTTTTGTAGTCAACTTCACAGGGAAGTGCGCAAAAGGACTTCAGATGAACTAGGAAAAGTACCTGGTGAACCAATTAGAACTCGACTACAGAGAAGCCTAGGATCAAGGGTACAAATTTCATTTCAGCTGGCTATTGATCCTGATCACTTTTATTGCCTGGGAGATACTGAAAGGTGTGACCTTCATGGACATCGAGCCTTTTGAACCATTGGCCACGAAGTTTAGTACACTGTAGTACTCAAGCGATATGAATAAACAGTGTCAATACAATGTTGTTTTTCATACCTATTACAGCCAGCTAAAGAAATCCATCTAGTCCAAGCCTCGCATCAATCTGAAGACTCTACACCGGTTCAGGCCCTTGATAAAGTTTATCACAGACCAACATTTTATTTACATCACAACACACACTGACGACACAAGCAACAGATCCAATCCTAATATAATATAACGGAGGAGGACTTGGAGGAGATCACCAAGTACTGGTCGGTATACCTCCTCATTCCATTAGACCTTGAAAAGATATCTGACATCGACAGCCTAGAAACTACGCAGGATATGCCTGGACCTAGAAGGACAAAGAAAACTAAAGAGGTTCAGGATTTAGACAGTGCATCTGTGAAGACTGATTCCATATCACCAGAGAAAGGAGGTGATGGTGAAGAGTTGAATGACAAATAGGTCAAACAACAATAGGTTGACTAGGTTGATCCCCTAAAGAAGAGGAAAATTTCACCTCTAAAACCTTTCTCCTGGATGAAATCGAAGGCCACCATGACCAAGATACAAACCGCCCTCACCTCTGATGAATTTGACTTCCTCATAGCAACCCTGAATGATGCTTCACTAGAAATAGAAGAGAAACAAGTAGCAAAGAAAGAGGATATGTATTATAGAATCAAGATTGAACTTCAAGGGGTACAACAGGCCCTACAATCCAGTCGTGTAGTCTCCACTGTGCTAGGGGAACCAACATTGTTAGATGAGCCAGCTCAACTCCACCTCCTAGCTAATACAGTTGAAGCTCATCTTCGATGAGCACAAGAAGAAATAGTGCAAGCCATCCAGGATTTGACACAATTACAAGGAGTCCTTGTAGAGAAATGCAGTACTGCAGAACAAGAAAATCTTTCTCTCCAAGCAAATTTTGATGAAGAAAAATCCCATCTACAACAAGAAAAGGAACAATTGCTCATGAAGCAACTCGAGGTAAAGGAAATGGTCAACAGAGCACTTAGCTCTATGAAAATCATAGAAGTAAAGACCGAAGAGCGAGTTCCAAAGAAAGTAGAGCAACTTGAAGAAGTGATCTAGCAGCTACAACAACACATAACATATTTGGAGCTATGCACAGTACCCAAGACCCCTCAATATGTAAGAGACCAAAGGGAAGCAACCTCCAGGAGTGCATTTGAAAGGCTCAAGGCTCTTACCCTGGAATGTAAGAAACTCATTGATCGTAGTGCCCTGACATATAAATGACTCACTAAGAGTCCAGAATTAAGAGCATTGGAGTCGCAACTCCAAGAGGCAAAGTATAAAGACGAAAATATACAGGTGCATCTGAAGTCCCTATCATTTGTGGAAAGAATGAAGCACTCCCAAGAGAAATTCACTGCATAGCAGCAAATCCATACTATCTAGAGAAGAGTTATGGAGATAACTCAGAAACTCCAACCTGTACAAGATAAGGCCTATCAGTTGTTTACAGAGGTAGAAGGCCAAGGAGCAGTGCTAGAGAAGGTTGTCACTATAGCAGAACAATGTCTAGAGAGACCTATTAATGATGTAGTCATCCACGGGTTTGTTGAAAAGGAGGTCGTAGCACAGTAGCAGGTCATAGCAGCTCGAGCCAAGCTTGAGGCATTCGAATCAGAACTAGTTAGACCAGAGTGACTCGGGACGAGTCACAAGTGAGTGTTGGGGGCAAGTTGGCCCTCGACCAAGTTTTGGGATATCCTTGGTCAAGTTGACCTATTTTGGGACTTCAACAGTCTATCGAAGACGGAGCACAAGACAAAGAAAATATCATGGGATCTCAGCTTCTTTTTGGGTCCTTTTTGGGATTTGGGAATATGTAACGGGAATGGGATGTCGGCCCATGGGTTTACCCATGTTTAGGCCTATTTTGTATGTATAAATAGAAGGCTAGAAAATGTAAGAATTATTTGAATAGTCTGCAAGTGTTTTGCAAGTTGGCTAAGTGCTAAGAGTGCGATCTATGTGATCAAGAAGTGTAAGGATTTGTGCATACTATGTGAGACTTGCAGAGCCAAGTGCAAGTCATTGTAAGAGACTATGGAAGGCTTTGTGTTGTAATGCAAGGAAGGAGGATATAGCGAGTTGTGCATATCTCCTGTTTTATGCAGAGTAAGGTTTTTTGGCTCTGTGCATGTAGATGATTGATTGAAGATGATAAATAAGAAGAGTTGGTGAATGTATCCCCAGGGTGGGGATGAACCATGTAAATACTTTTTTATTCTGCTCTATGTGATGTTCTGATGTGTTTATGTGTTATGTGCTAAGTTATGTGATATAGATAGATAGATATGTCTATGCTTTGTGCTTATGATGAATCTGGATGCTAGATCTGACATCTGTGAACTTTCTTAGTGCTTGAATATTCTATATCTGATCTAATTCCTTTGTTAAGTGCTTATATACCTTAGATCAGGGTGAATGTTGTGATGCTCGGTTTTCTTTGTGGAGTAGATATTGGTTAGATAATGATGAACTAATGGTGCTAAGTGCTCTATTAAGTGTTATAATCATATATTTGTGTCCCAGCTAAGGTTGCAGACACCTAAGTCCTACAACCATTGTTGCCTCTACCTTGGGTGAGACTTCATCTGCTTCGCAGGTGTTGTCAAAAGGGCCAATAGTTAGGGTTTTTTTGGTGCGTTATTGTAGCGTTGAACCCTAGGTCTACCCCTATTCCAATGGGTAGATTTTGTCTGCGTGGGAGAACAAAGACAACAAATGCTCGTGCCCTAAAAATATGTAATTTCCTTCCTCTCAAATAGCACTGGACCTTCCAATAGCACTCAACAGTGGGGTCTAAAGCCACTAGAACAGGAACTAGTGAAGGATGAAATGATCAGTTATAATGAGGGTTAGGGCGTGCATATCCTGAAAGAGCTGGAGATATTTCCCAATAGCCACACAAAATCTGATCAAAAGGGGATTGGCATTAAAGGAGATAGATCTCATTCCTACTAGCATTTTGTTAGTACCATTCCCATTACGTGGTAGACCAAGGATATGCAATCCGAACCTTTTCCATTAGAATCCTTTTCCTTTTCTTTTCTTTTCCATAGATGAATCCATTGTTGAATCCATTGACACCATTCCCATTCTGTTGTAAATACCTTGATCTATATTAAGGGAGATAGTCTGCTTAACGGTGCCCCGCCCCTATATCTATAAGCTAGAACCTTTTCCCCTATCTATATCAGCTATAAGAACCCTTTAGTATGAAAGTGTCCCAGTCATTCTATCTCTTAAGGTAGAGTTCCATAGATCGATCATACTTTCAATAATGCAATGCTTCGCGCCAGTCGTCTTCTTTTTGTTGTTATTTCTTTTTCATCACAGAGAGGAAGGAAAGAGACTCTACACATCACTAGCTTAGAAAAATACAAACGACTTGCCCCTAATGGAGGAATAGTCCGCATGAACGAAGCATCCTACAAAGTTTTCATTAGAATATATAATGTCACCCCATTGCATATAAGTCCATAATGCCCCAGGTAAAACGAGAATGAAATCTGAGAAATCTGGTTCTTTCCATGGCATGATTATCCCCTGGGCCAGTGGATAGTATCGATCTTGCGACTGAGAAGAAATGAACGAAGCTCAACCAATGACTTGTTCCCCTCCTTCGTCGGGTTGTTCCCCTCCCTTCGGTTAGGAGGGCCAGACAGACAAACTTTCTTATTTTACCGAAGGAACAACAACAAGGGTTATCATTCTCCCTTGCGTCTACTGATGAAAGATAAGCTCCCTTGCATCTGTTGACGAAAAACAAAACAACTGAAGGTCAACATTCTTTGTTACTGAAAAGAACAACCGATATAAGGTTCATGCCTAGCGATATAAGGTTCCTACCTAGCTTCGGTTAAAAAATACACAATCAAATGAGGACTTATTTATTCTTCAGTTAAAACATACACAATCAAATGAGGACTTGTTCATTAAGGAAATATCCCAAAATCATTATCTTTTGAATTACCCATATTCTTCTCATATTTAGTTTTTCTAATTCCCCATATTCTTCTCAGATTTAGTCGTTTTCCCTAGATCTAGATAACATGAAACAAAGAACGCATGCCCTAGATAACATCAAACAAAGAACTCATCGTATAACATAATATCTCCCTTCTTTCTATTACCAACCTTATGGATAAGGAGACATGTCATGCTTAGTTAGACATAGTGAGTGAGGAATCTTAGATCACTCCTCATTGTATAATACAATAACATATCATGTTTTTGTCCTTCCTTCTCTGATCAGATAATAACAAGAGAAAGCATAGGGGATATTGGGTCAGGAGAAAATATAGTCTTTCTTAGCTTAGATGAATTAGGATATTTGTCTAGGTTTATGATCTTATATTAATGAGGAGATTGGATTAGCTTTATGAGATGATTCAAGCTACAAAACTTCATGGTCCAGGGCTCGGGTAAGGTCACTCAACTCCTCCAAATATCGATACCATTAAGAGAATTATCATATAACAGATCCCATCCCTCATCGTATAAGAAAGAGATCCTAGTTTTTTTCCCTCTAAGATCAGAGAAGAACAATAACATCTCTCATTCAATAGATTAGATCGTAGCTCATCATATCACATAAGACTTCCTATTATCTTATTGATATTCCCAACCTTATTTCACCCAGAATGTCAAGCACTCTTACTAAGAGATATTATTTGTTTAACCAATATGGAATAAACTCAAACTCATTAAACAAGAAGCAATAAACTCAAACTCAAAGTCAGGCTGAGGAGTCGGTAAACTCAAGGTGAACACCAACACTCACACTAAGATATATTCTAATTTTAACCAAGAACCTTCAACCCAACGTAGCTTAATTCAAGGCAAGCTAGCTTAACACAAATCAGAGTTAGTCTATATTTGAGTAAGGACAACTCTGAACTCACCAACATGGCAAGGCAAGGCTAAGCCTCAACTCAGAGTATAACTCCTTAGGCGAGGTAAGGTATAAATCCTGAGGTGAGGTAAGGTATAACTCCTTCTCCAGGTCCTTCTTTATCATTTATTTTCCTTCTCCAGGTGAGGTCAAGTATAACTCCTTATCCAGGACCTTCTTGAAATTTAGAAATGCATAATTAATTAAAAAATACATAATTCCATATATAATGAATTTTATTATTCTATTTAATTTTCTTATTTTTCTTTAATAAAACAGGTTAGCTGCTACTACTGGAGGAGAATAGTAAAAGGAATCCCCTTTTCCAACACTATAGCTCTATCAATTTATTTAACCCAACCCGCTAGGTTCGTAAGATTCATCTATATAGTTGGTTTGGCATCCCTTCTTGTCCAAGATATAGTTCTCGGCTCCCTCCCACAACTCAAAATCCCTAGTTTCCTATACCTCCCTCCCACCTCTCGGTTTGAGTTAGATGATGAGTGAAAAAAGAAGAGAAGATGGAATTTCCTTTTTATGTACTGCAGATAGATAGTTGACGGGTGGGATATGAGCCACTATATAAAGCTTTAATAAACGTGTTCATTACACTATATAGTCATAAGCTCAGACTCTTTTCTTCAAACCCTCTAATTCCCACCTCTCCCAACCTCTCCCTATCTTAAGGGACCCTCGGCCATAGGTACAGAGAAGGGGTTAGCCGGGGCTTCTTCTTTAACCCTCGCCTCACTAATTAATAGAGCATTTATGCACTATTAGGAAAATCGTAATTAATCTTGAGAGGAAGGGAGAAATAGTGTTTTCCTGTGCTCTCAAGACTACAGGTCATTTATGTGTGATTGAACAAGACGAACAACAACTTGAATCTATGAAATGCACTTTTCAATAGGGGGGATATTAAGGGTTTTGTAGTTAATACATAGATAATAGACTCGATTCAGCATTTAGGTGAAATGCCATTTCGAGTATCAGAAACCTCCTTTTGGAGGGTTATCCTCCCTTGTTGAGGTTTCCAATCATGATGGACCTGGTCTCACTTATCACTTCTCTATCCATCAAGCTCCATTTATCTAGTTAAGATGAATGGTTCTTAATAAAAGGAAAAAAGAATGGTTCCATAGTTTCCTAGTCTGATCCACTCTATGGGAATGATTTACCAAATTCATGGAAACATCCATCCAGCCCAGTTCGATTTCGTCCCTTCCCAAAAAGGCGAGCAAGGTTCAACTTTGATTCAAAAAGGCCATCCCTCTGCCATTTCTTTCGGGGAGATATACAGATCACCAATAAGGGATGGATTCATCTTGTTCTCTAAGGATCACCCTCACCGTATAGCCATTTCCATAGAGAATTTATCTATGATTGTTCCATCCCATTAGCATATATTTGAGATTAAGTCTTATGCATGAGGTCCCCCCTTGTCTATGAAAAGAAAGAGGAAGCCAAGTGAAACCCGTAAGGTCTTAATTTGGTATATGAGTTTGAGGAAAATCCCACCCAACATAAGGTGGAAAATATATTGTCAACAGGTCAATATCGCCTTACCAACCTCTCAAAAAAGAAACATGAGCTTTCACCTATGGTGTTGTCCCCACTTTCCTAACAAAATAAGAAGGAACCATCTCTCCTCCCAAAAGTCTGGATTTGATCTCTCCCCAATAACACTAGTCTCTATTCAAAGACTATGTTGTAACGAGATTGTAAATATGTAATACGATCAGACGATGTCGAAGTCTCTAGAGTATTACATACTTATAATCAAACGATAAATACGAGGTTAAAAAATGATGTTGTCTTAATATTGAGTCACTTTCTACTAATAGATTATTTCTTGGATCTATTATTAAAGGGATCTGCTATTAAGGGATTGGTCTCTATTCCATTTCTATTGTAACCTTCTACTAAGAAATCATTTCTTGGGTTTAACTTATCATCTTTGAACATAGTTGTTACCCAATAATGGGGTTGAAGCGCATCACCATTGAAGGTAGTTGGCAGAGTTTCCTTAGTGAATTGTTGCATCAATAGCTGGGAAAAGAGATTTTCGGGGTTCTGCGGGGTGAGTCCACTCCAGGGGTTCCTCCGATATGGAGAAGGTAAGGAGACTTTGAATCAGAATATGTGGGGAAGGAGGAAATGTGTATGGAGGAAAGAACCAAACTGTATGGATCTATAGGAGGTTTTTCTCAGTATAAATCTCTTATCCATTGGTTTAAAACACCCGAAAAGCCCTTCCCAAGAAATAGATCCTATATAGTAGATTTTTTCAACCACCCAGACAGTTATCCCTTATAGTCAGGAAAAAATGGTAAGGATATACCTTACGAGGAGAGCAACATATATTAGAATATTACAGAGAGAATAAAGAGAGACAAGCCAATCACAATCTGACCAACCCAAACAGTCGAGATGACCCAGACAGTCAAGAAGATAGTTTAACCCAGCCCAAGAAAGACTAAATGACCTACTTTCAAGGTTAGATCGACCTTTTCATTCTCACGAGAATGGTGGTGGATCATATATAATATCTTGATCAGTCAGTTAGATAAGAGAGTTTGACCCACTAAGGAAAGAACGTTTGATTTATATGGAGGAAAGTACTTGAGTGAGGTTGACTGATCTAGACCAGACCATTTGATGGAAATGAAGGATTTAGAGGAAGTAAATCCAGTCACTCAAGCCCGAAATGAATGCTAATAAACATCCATCTACCTGAAACTTTTCATTTCCTTATGTGGCTTAAATGGCCCCCAAAAAGGGAGGAGAAGGGGAAAGAAGCCTACATGCCTTCCCTGTAGGCGAGTGAACCTAATTCTCCCAGTAGTGGTTGAGGAAATAGGTTAGGCGAAGCTTGATTATTAGGTTGATTGGGGTTCAATTAGTTTTTTTATAGAAACATATATAATATCTCGGTCAGACAGTCCTTCAAATGACCGATTAAGGCAGTCAGTATTAGAACGACTAACTCCTTGCCTTATGAGGTAAGTCTTTTAACTACTCCCTGTTTTATGTTTGACGGGAAGAATATAAAAGTATGAGGACAATTCCCTAATTTAGTAATCATACATTCAAATTATTAAAGGAATTAGGAACAAGTCTCCCTCGAGAGAAGGATCTAAGAGGTGGGTTTAGAACCCATCCTTCCCGATTAGGTCATTTGATTACTGAATTTAAAGGATTCAAACCGTGAGATTTGAATGATTATGACTGGCTTGGACTGATTGGAACTACTTGCAAGGTAGGGATTATCACCCCAATAGTAGAAAGAGGTGGGTATTATCACCCCAATAGTAGCACGAGGAGCAAGGTCAGGGGAAAACCTCTTCCACAAACCTATGAATAAAGCAATGAAAAAGATACTATAATATTCCCTCAGTACTTTGATTGACCAAAGCACTAGGGCGATATGAGAAGCAGGAAATGGAAAGCACAAGTAGTGATGCGGCACCTCACAGCTTTGCAATGTGACCGACCCAATCCCCGAGAAAATATCGTGATTCAAACCATGGACCCTTATATTCTCTTCGATCAGGAGAGATTTATTCTCCAATCATTCTGAGTGTATGTTTTCCATCGTATCGAGAGAGAAAATAAAGCAGCATCATACTGTGTGTATATATATATATATATATATATATATGGTGGAGTGCTTCCTTCGAGAATATCTCCCATGCCTCCTGGATCATATAAGGAGGTGGACATCTGTTGGATCGATCGATTAAGGCCTCAAAGGGGTGGGTCTCACCAACTTATTTTGAACACACATGAATTATGAAAGGGAGGGATATATATTCTCATTGAAGTTTTGATTCCCTCCTGGAAGCCTAGGTAGGAACTTTATATTAGTCCCCACCCTCCCCCCTAGGTCCGGAGTGGAGTTAGTTATGGAACAACGCGTGAACTAGGTTATTGTATCCCTTCTCGAGATTTTCTTCCATAGAGAAAGTATATTTAAAGTAGGCCAAGTGTAGTATACCTAGGGAGGTAATAAGGGGTACGTAGGGAGGTACCCAATGGGAATGTGGTTATTCAATGTAAGGTGGACTAGGTCCACTATATTAATAAAGGCCCACTATGGTAGTTGGATGTAATAAATGTGAGAAGGATCTCTAGAAAGTTCCTAGGAGATAGGGAGAGCTATATAAAGAAGTGTAGGCAATGTAATGAAACATAGTGAAGAATATTGT
>ML784877.1:315756-342398 GCA_009831015.1 Picea engelmannii | reverse complement strand
TTCAGCACTATGGTCCACACTTATCCATGGGACCCTGGTATATGGTTGTACATCAAGCGTTGAGGACAACGCTTTCATAAGGGGGATGGAATGTAAGGTAGCTAGAGAGGTAGTGGTGGGGGGGGGGCAGAGGGCCCATAGTGATAATAGTGGAGGCCATTCAATGTAAGGTGGACTAGGTCCACTATATTATTAAATAATGCTCACTATGGTAGTTAGATATAATAAATGGGTAGTTAGATATAATAAATGTAAGAGGACTTCTTAGAAGGTTATACTTCTGGAAGATTCCTCCTCTAGAATGTTCTTAGGTGATGGTAGAACTATATAAATGGGTTCAAGCAATGTAATGGGATATGAAGAGAAGTATTGTATTTGGAGCGGTAGCTCATTAGGAGGAAGCCACCTCGAAGAGGCAAGTGAACAGGAGAGGATTCCTTCCATAGTAGGATCCATTGTATGGTGTTTCCCTACCTCAAGGGTTTGATAGTAATAAAAGAGATTTTTCATATTGTTCTTCTATATTTCTCTATGGATCTATTGTGTATTCAGTATTTATGGTGATTATATTTGTAGATCTATTCAGGTTCTTAACAGTTCGGCACCTCATACAGAATTTCATATGGCACCTCATATTGTACTTCATACGGTACCTCTGTGTTAAGTACATTTTCACTTCTTATAATGGATAGCCTACAAATTTGAAGTGTTTTTGACAATCATAGTGGTAAATGAGAAAAGGCATAATGTTCCCTTGTTTATTTTTCCATCATGCTCACTCAATCCTCTTGCATATGACATATAATGTCAAACCTACAATGATCAGGTTATAGCAAGCATAAAACATGTATTGTCAAACCTACAATGTACAACTTGTAATGAAATATAAACCGATAAAGAGTGGTTTTTTAAGTATATGTTCAATAATTTATAGCACACAAGAGTTTAGCACTTCAAAAATAAAAATGACTATCAATGTAATAACCTGTATCATGGAAATAATACAAAAATTATTGCAAAGATTTATTTCTCTAGGAAATGATCATTTGTCAGCTCATGAACCCCTCCCCCACACCTAAGTATTGTGACACCTCACAATCAAAATTATAGGAAACCAGTCAGTTCCCCCAACAGCCGAAGATTTATAGTATGTCAAGTGTAAAGATAAATTTCACAAATTGGTCTGACAAGACGGTTAGAATATGGCCCCACCTATAGGATAAGAGATCCTATATATATATATATATATATATATATAAGAAGAGATAGGCAAGAGAGTTTCAAGATAGTCTTAGAGTTATTTCCCTATGGCAAGTTTATGGATTTCATTAACCTTAGCTTAACCACAGATACTTTATGTCAGCTTTGTCTGCAAGTAATTTCGTACATCAGGACAAGTTTAAATTTATTATTTATTTTTTGTGATATTACCATCCTCACTAGGTAGAATGCCCCATTGCCAACAAGCCTATTCAATACTCTAGTGGGTTTACCTAGTCATAGCACAGGCCAGTACCCGTCACCAACATACTTGTTCAGTATCCCGGCGGGTTAGCCTCTTACACCCTCAAAGACTGACCCTCCATCTTTTAATATTTTAGTATAAGATTTATTTATGCAAGAAGATGGGGGCACAACTCTGAAAACAACTTCTTATTTTTTTCAATTGGGATGGTATTTATGTTAGAGGATGAATTTTCATTATATTACTTAGTGATTGTCCCGATGTAAGGGGTACTTAAGTGGACGTGGCCTATCTAAAGATATGATATAATCAATCTATTTAGTGTGTAGTGGATGGTACCATTGAGAAAGAACATAAAGGTATCTCTAGGCTCAACTCACTTTCTTCTTTTGTAATTATTGTGATGTTTCCATGACTAACCACTAATTAGTCCTCCTTGTTACTCTTTGATAAAGACACTTGACTCACTTACTCATGTTTCTTGGAAAAACTATACGAGAGACCTCTAGGCTTGATAGTTATGGTATCACTTCCTTATACAATGGTGAAGAGTTTCAAGAGAAACTTCTTTAGAATGCCTGGAAAAAAAATGAGAATTTTTTCAAAAATATGGCTAATTAAAGTAAGTCAATATTCATTTGATGCTTTAGCAGACACAAAATTTCAAGTGTAACAATGTTTTGAAGAAATATCCTTGAAACTGTGTACTCCTGGTGAAATAAATACTTACAGAAATCTCTAGAATTGCCTTATTAACAAAATTCAAAAATTATTTACATATATATAGTAGGAAATTCAGAAAACTTTTCAAGAACAAGGGGGGACTTCCCCATCTACTAAGGCCAATGCTTTGTCAGTTGACATGACCTATAGAAAATCCTCTCTATAAATGGGCTTATGATAAAGTTTAAGTCAGTGTCCATTTACTACAAAGGAGACTTGTCCATCGTCAATTGTTTTAATTTTCACAGCTCCATTGTCATATACAGTGTCTACCTCATAAGGGCCAAACCATTGGGTGGTGAGTTTTCCTTTGAAGGTTTTGAATCAAGAATCAAACAACAAATCCCAATCACTAGGTTGGAAGTGTTTCTTCTTAATAAGCTTGTCATGCCACTTGCTCCTCTGGTTTTGGCCTAATATTGTCTGTTGGATGGCATCTTGCCTAATTTCATCCAACTCATTCAATTGTAGGGCTCATTGCTTCTAAGCCTCATCCAAGTTCAATCCTAATTCTGCGGCAATATGAAAGGTCCTTACCTATAATTCTATTGGTAGAAGTACTTGTTTCTCGTACACTAGCTCATAAGGGGTATGCCCAGTGGTATTTCTCCAGGTGGTTTGGTATGCCCATAAAGCCTCTAGGAGCCTATCAGCCCAATCCTGGTGATGTAATTGAACAGTATTGGTCAATATGGCTTCCAAAACTTTGTTTGTGGATTCTACCTGGCCATTGGCTTGCGGGTGGTATGGAGAAGATTTACGGTATTTAATCCCATATTTCTCTGTTAGCTCTTTCATCATATTGGAAGTGAATTGAGTGCCTTGGTTAGTAACAATTTCATGAGGGACACCAAAGCAGGTAAAGATGTCTTCATAGATAAATTCGACAACAAACTTCTCTATAGCCCTGAATAGGGATTTTTCCTCTACCCATTTGGTGACATAGTCTGTACAAACCAAAATATAGTTCTTCCTACGGGACATGGGTGAAATTGGTCCTACAAAGTCGAGGGCCCATTTTTCAAAGAGTTATATCATAACTTGGGCATGCAAAGGAATTTTTTTAGCTGACGTAGGTCTTCCTATCCTTTGGAAACTATCACAACTTCTCACATACTTGGCAACATCTTTGAAAATGCTAGGCCAATTGTAACCTGAATGTAACACCTTATATGTTGTACGTTTGTCAGAAAAATGGCCACCACATGGTCCATCATGACAACTTCATAGTATTTCAGGTACCTCATCCTCTCGAACACATCTACGAATAATCAAATTAGGACCTGTGAAAAAAAGGTCATGACTAACCCAAGAGTAATTAGCACTCTGTGTAATATTTTTCTTCTTTTCATGAGCTGACAAATGAGACGGTAACTTCCAAGTAGCCAAATAGTTTTCCATATTTGCAAACCATGGGGTATTGACAGAAAGGGAAGAAAGGTGCTCATCTATGAAACAATCATCTACAAGGATATCATCATCCTCATTTTTTTATTCGGGAAATAAAATCAACTACTACATTATCCTTTCCAGGTCGGTCAAGCATAGTGATATTAAACTCTTGCAATAACAAAAAGCCATCTGGTCACTTGGCCAATAGTTATGGGTTTGTTCATGAGAAATGTAATGGTGGAATGATCTGTATGTACGAATACTTCATAGCCTATAATGTAATGACGAAACTTGTTAATATCATGAACTACCAAGAATTCCTTCTTGGTAATTGTGTAGTTTAACTCGACAGGGGACAAATTCTGTCTCACAAAATAAATGGCATAGGATTGTTGGTCCTCTTTCTGCCCTAATACCCCTCCTATTGCAGTGTCGGAGGAATCAATGGATATATGAAATGGGAGAGTCCAATTGGGCCCTCTAAGAACTGGTGCCACAAACAGCTTAGTTTTCAGGGTTTCAAAGGCAGTTTGACACTGCTCATTCCAAATCAAATTAACATCTTTTATTAGTAATCCAAACATAGGTGCAGCAATCTTTGTAAAATTTTCAATAAACCACAGGTAATATCCAGCATGTCTAAGAAATATTCTCACCTCTTTTTGAGTCTTGGGGTGTGGAAGTCTAATGATGACCTCAATCTTTGCAGGATCGACTTTTATCCCTTAAGATGAAACATGATGTCCTAGAACCACTCCTTTAGTTAACAACATTTTGCATTTTTCATGACTTAGAGATAGGTTCATATCCTAGCATCTGATGAGGACTTTTTCTAAGTTGTCTAAGGATTCCTAGTAAGTGTTACCATAGATTATGAATTCATCCATGTAGACCTCCACACAATCATGAATAATATCGAAAAATATCCCTAATATTGCTCGTTGAAATGTGGCAGGAGAATTACACAATCCAAATTGTAAGACCATATAGGCATAGTTGCCTCCAAGGAAAAGTAAAGTTAGTCTTGTCCTGGTCCTCAGGTGCTATAAGAATCTGATTGTACCCATTGTACCCATCTAGAAAGGAAAAATACTTCTTTCCAGACAAGGTATCTAGAACTTGGTCAATGAAAGGGAGAGGAAAGTAGTCTTTCAGAGTGGCTTTGTTGAGTTCCCGGAAATCAAAACAAATTATCCATTTCCTAGTCACCTTCTTTGGAACCACTACAAGAGGGGATACCCACTTACTATCAGAGATGGGATAAATGAATCTGACATTTAACAACTTTTGGATCTCCTCCTTGGCTATATATTTAAGTGTTGGTTTCATCCTTCTCTGGGGTTGCCTAACAGATCTTACTTCCCCCTGGGTATATATGTGATGGATGCATGTGTCGTGGTGTATACCCTTCATGTCAGTGTATTCCTAGGAAAATTCTCCTGATTGCTCTTTAAGGATATCTACTAATTATTTATGTTGGTCTGCATCTAGCCTGGAGTTTATATGTAAAAATTTCCCTGGACTAATCTCGTAGGGCATAGTATAAGACATGGAAGACTCATCTATATCAAAAATAAAATATGTCGAAGAAAAAATGGATGGGTCTGATTGTTTTTGAAATTATTCCCCAAACATGTACTCAAATTGGGGAAAAGAATGTGGAAAATCCACACATGTGATAGCAGAAATAAATTGGTTTAGAACATTTTCTGTTGTGTTCTCCCGAAGTGCCCATGCATGGTCACTTGGCAATACGAGTTCTTCCCAGTCCTCGTTTTTGTATGGGCATTCAAGCCACCATAGATTCTCCATAATAGGTTGAGCTGGAGGGTAAATGGTGAGCTTCTGGATAGAGAGACCAATTGATATGGTCATTTCCCCTTCTCTATAGCCAATAAATGCACTGGTTGTGGCTAGCCAGGGTCTTCCCAAAATGACAGGATGGCCTTTGGTAGGATCTTTTGAGTGAATGACGAGAAAATATACTAGGTACTCCCATGAGGCTAAAGTAACCATGAGCTCATCTAAAATTCCTTCAGGTATAACCCTAGTCTTATTTGCTAATTCCAAAATGGTTGGGGTAGGTCGAAGAAGAGGTTGTAACTGCAATTGTTCCAAGGTAGTAGTGTTCATAACATTGATGGTTGCCCCTAGGTCTATGAGAGTGTTTCCAATGGAAACCTCATTAATGGTTATAGTCACTATGGGGTTTCTTGAGTTCCCATACTTTGCTAGTTTTGGCTTCTCTGATATGTACTCATAAAGTCCTCCTACCAAATGTATTGTAGGGGGGTCCTTTTGCTTCCTACCTGGCTTCTTAATACACAATTCTTTGAATACCTTACTGTAGATTGGGATGTCTTTAATGGATTGAAGCAAGGGAATCTTGGCACAAATATTCTTCAATTCATTCAAAATGTCAAATTATGGTCGGGTGGTAGGTTTCTCAATTACCAATCAGTCTGGATAAGGAGGGACCTTCGTAATTTGTGAAGGTTCATTTTGGGGAAGCTTGGGTTCTTGATTCCTCAGGATAATAACATATTCCCACCTAGTGTCATCCATGAGTTGTTTGGTGGTTTCTTCTTCTTCTTCTTCCTAGATGACTACTGAATGTATCTGCCTCTCCAAAACTTTTCCCAAGATTAGTTGAATTTCTTGTAATGAAATAGGAGTAATAACATATGTCGGGAAGGCATGCATCTCAACATTGTGAAGAGGTTGAGGGGGCTTATTATTGGGATTCGGAACTGGTTGTGCCAGTAATAGTGTTGGTCTCTGGGAGCTTGCATTTTGGTATTGTAGTGGTTGTTTTTGTGGAATAGGAGGTAAAGGTGGTGGATCAAAACCTGGCCGAAGTTGTGGAGTGTTCAGTGGGAATTGAGGATAAGGATGGTTGAACATAGGGATAGGTGGAGCTTGAGGGTTTCCTTGGTTATGTCCTCCTCTCCATCCTTGAAACCAAGGATGTTGGTATTGAGTAGACCATTTTTGCCAACCTGGTGAGTTCCACTATTATTGTTGTTGATAATAAGGTGGAACTTGAGCTTGGAGATCTGGGTATGTGGGTTGCATCCTAGGCAGCCATGGCCTCCTAGGTGCATAAGACGACTCCCCAAGATCTCCACTCCTATAGATGGATAATAAACCGGGAAAGGATGGACATTTCTCAGTCGAATGTTCTTATGTACAAGAGCCACAAACTGAAATGTTATCTAATGGGAATTCCCTTGAGGAATGCTTCCTCCTTCATCTTGGGAAATATGTGCTCATTGTTGCATTTTTCTCCTCCTATTTCTTTTAGATTTTTAGGGTGTCCAACTGGGAACCTATTGTTCTTAAGATATATGTCTTGAAATTTTCTAAAATTTTCCCTATCTTTGCTCTCGTAATACCGCCTGAACTAACTGGTTTTAAGCTTCTATTGTAAGGGTCCCAAACATTCTTTCCTTTTTTGGCTCTACTCCTTGAGTGATTTTTACACATTTCACATATTTCGAAAAATGGTTTATGGGATATGTCACCTGATTCCATCAGGTTAAGAATATCTAGATATTCTTCTGAAATTCCCTTAAGGAAAAGAGCCCTAATTGCATCTTCTAGGAGGTCATGGTATTTTGAATTCTGGGAGATATAACCAAATCTTTCCATATAATCTTCAAGGGTCTCGTCTTCTAACTGTTGGATTTTAAAGATGTCATTACGAGACTCTTTGGTCTTGCAGTAGTCTTGGTACTTCTTAAGAAAGATGTCTTTCATGGCTTCCCAAGACCTAATACTAGATTCTCCCAACCCCATGAACCATCTTAGTGCAGATTCTTTGAGGGTGGTAGGAAAGAGTTTTAGTTTCTGGGCATCTTGTACATAGTTGTAGGTCCTACACAATATGTCAAATTCAAATAGGAAGGTATCTGGATCTTCACTATTTTTACCATAAAAGTTAGGCAGTGCTGAGAGAGGAATATTCTTCATGTTGGCATTTGGAGTGGTGTCTAAAATAAAAAACCCAAAGGTATTTTCGGTTTTGTTTCTAGTTTCTTCTTCCTCCCTATGTCTTACATTGTTATGGTCCTCATGATCATCCATATTGGTTTGGTTTCCAAAAAGAGAGTACCTAAGTGGTTTTATCTTTGAAGAGAACAAGGTTTCCTTTTGATGGAAAGGTCTTCCTACTGGTTGGATGTATGGGACTCTACCCAAGCCGGTTGATACTATTGGTGCCAAATTTTTTGTGTCAGTTTGAGAGATAAATATATTGGTTGAACTACCAAACAAAATATTCACATGTTCAGGGTCTATGATGTCTTCAAAATTAGGATCTCCTGGTGGTGGTGTAAAAGAAAAGGTTGTATTGTTTGGTTCTGTGGAAGGCTCGAGTGGTCTTGAATCATGTTCCAATATGATTGATGCTTCAATTTATTTTTCTATAGTGATCCCTATGTTAGTCTCTTCAGAGACTATCTTAGCTCTTTAAGTTGAGCTAGCTCATGTTTTTCGGTATCGGTCTACGGATTTTATAAGTGGGACGTCCCTTCCCCCAAAAAGATCAGAAGGAACCTTGTTTGAAAGGTCTGATTTAGATTTAATGTATCTACCTTTTGGATCTCTAGTTCTATTCATGAAAGAAAGAAAAAACAAAAGCAAAATCTACCATTTTGTTTCTAGGTCTATTCATGAGAGTAAACAAAAAAAAAAATACCATTGGGTTTGGGGGAGCCTGCAATAGCAGATGCGCAAGTTCTTACCTCTCGCCTTAAAGTTCCCCTGCCACCAATCTAATGCTAAGGTCTCGGAATGATCTATTTCCTAACTACTTATTTCCTTGAGACAACTCCTCAGTAACGGTGCCAAAAATGATGGGTGTTGTATATGCACTAAAAACACACTAAAACCCTCAATTAAATTGTCAACCTAGGGTAAGTAAACTTAGAGTTGTAGAAAAATATATGCCAAAGGTAGAAGGGCTGATAGTAGTATAGTCTAACTAAGGAAATGGCTATCTAAGGGTTAATCTATTCAAGAAAACCTATCTAATGAGAAAACCCTACTAAGCAACTTGAAACTATGTAACCTAAGTACTTTTGGACCAAGGATCGATGGATAGTTCTAAGAAACTAATCCTATCCATCCATCAAATCATTTTTAAAGAAGACATGCAATAAAACTTTGTTCTATTCTATTTCAAACTCTATTTTAAATTTAATTCTAAAAGTATAAAGGAAACACAATCTAATATCTATTTGCACACGGGGTTAGTCTATGAATTTTCAAATCTGTTCCTAACTACAAGATCAACGCATACTAACACAAGCCTTCATACTAACCTGCAAAAGAGAGTTAAAATGATTAAACTACAACAACAAATTAATTAACAAAGGAAAAATAACAATCCATGTACAGGAAATAAAAATAGGCATCTAAACTATAAAATACATGAACAACTTAAAGAACAGTTACCAAACTATTGGTGGGCCCCCCAGTAAGTCATGGTCACTTGCTAAAGGCACACCACGAACTCAGCAAATCGATTTCACCATTAAAAACGCGGTTTCTATATAATTTGGTAATGAAAAATGGCAAAACAGAGTAAAATCATGTTTGTCTCCAATACACTGGTTCTTCTATTTCTTAACTTCTATCTGACCACCACAGTGGTATTTATAATATTTACAAACCAAGTGGTCGACCACAAGAGGGTCGAACCACTTCTAAAATCGTCAAATTACATTAATGGTGCCCTAACTGCCAAAATAGAGTGAGTCAATAATCTCCCTTCTTAACAACTTAAACTGAGTTGTCAAGGGTTCAATAGTTGGAGGGGGCAAGCACGAGAAAAACCCATGTTCCTAATTCGCCCACCACTGGCCGTCAATACCATAACCGCCAAATCGCCCACCATTTTTGTGCAAGACACAGTGCTGGACGAAGTGTCGGATCGGGTACCGGATCGAATACTGGAAGGAGTGTCGGACTGAGTGTCGAAAGTAGAAATGTGATGCATTTTTTCCCTTTAACACCAAAAAAAGGTGAATTAGATCCTTGGAAACATAAAAAAGTGATGAATTATACTCAATATCAACATTAAACATGAATCATACATACCTGGTGTAGATCATACCATTTTAGCACAAAATTCTTTAAAACTCTTCTCCAAAGCATGAAAAACACATATGTACATTCGACAAAAGTGTCTAATAATTGTCATAAAATTGATCATATCTCAGTCTCAACAAGGACCATTCCCATGTCTCTTTGTCACCTCAAGTTTTTCGTAAGATGTTGAGGATTTCTGAGCCAATGTTCACCTTCAAAGGTGAAGATTGCAGGGAGTTCTTAAAAAGGAAGGACAATGGACTGGACCTCTTACCTGAATTCCTAGAGAACCCAGCAGTTGTCCCTGAGGACATCACAAGATTGCAGGTTAGCTCATTTGAAAATCCCTTCCCAGAAATTGCATGGCTTTTTACGAGGATAACAGAACAAGAAACCATGGCCAACATCTACCGGATGATTATTTATATTATATATTTTACGATCAAAGAACAGACCATCTTCGATTGGGGTAAGTTGATTTCCATTGAAATATCTTCCCAATTGGCACAATATAAGAAGGAGAAGAAATTATTTATGTCATCTTATTTGGTTTTCACGATAGCACATTGATGTCAGTTCTCGAGATTATCTATGTGAAAGAAGGTAAACTATGAATTCAACCCAGTAACCTTCTAGTATCAAACATTGTGGAGGCATAAGGCCTCCTGACATTTTTATGAAGTTTTTAATGAATTTGTCTCAGTTTTAAAGATTTTTTGTTTGGAAAGAATGCTCCCCGGATGTCTGACCAGGTGAGTAAGTTCCTGGATAGGGAGAGGACACTAGAACAAATGGAAAATTATAACATTATAAGGATTTTTGGATCCAAGGAAAATCCTTCTTTCCATCCATGCCACATATCTAACAAACTTTTTGTTGTTGAAATAGCAAGGAAGTACAACTACTGGTTGCATTTTTTCCATGAAAAGAGAAAAAAGTAATTCATACCTCTGCCTTGGAAAGTTGGGGATTTCATATTCAGAAATATGAACAAGATTGATGCATTCATGGGCCACTTCCACAACCTCAATTTAAAATATGATGAAAAAGTAAAAGGGTTCAACCCTAATGGTATTTTTGTAGAACATCTATTGGTTGTTGGTTTCATCAATTGTTTCATTAATACTATATTCAATGAAGACGGATACAATGCCTCAGGAACTCCCACTCATGACATTGACGACCTAGAGACAGTACCCAGCACCAATGAGTCATACAAGCAGAGAGGAAAAGGTCCAGGTGAGAAAAATGCCCAATCCCCGACTGTCACACCAAAGAGTACAACATCTAGGAGAAGCACTCCAATGGCCTACCAAAGTAAGAAAGTAACCCATAGTTCTTCAGGCAGAGGAGGATATAAGAACCCTCCTTTTGCAAAAATTGAAAGTTCTCATAAACTTCCCTTGAGGAAGAAAATAAAAAACATTGTGAAAGAAGAGGAGGGACCTCGAGGATAAAGTGATATCCGCGACCTCTCCCACGAGGATATGGAACTTGAAATTGACATCGAGAAAGTGTTCCCCAACGTCGACTAGCTAGAGAACAATGCTCACAAAAACCATCAAATGGAAATAATTGAGACCAAGACCTTCAACGAAGAAGAGTCTTTTTCATTTTAGAGTGTTGTTTTTTATAGCGAGTCCAAAAATTTGATTATTGAGAAAAGAAATGTAAATAATAATAAGGGGAAATATCGTTTAGAGATTAACCTATGAAACATGCAGCCTTCCCAAATTTCCCAGATACACCGAGAAAATGTAGATGCTCTAGATAATTCTATTAGAGGCCTTGAGGTGGAGAATGTCGGGTTAAAGGAGTGAATCAAAGAATTGGAGGAAGCTCTAATGCCCCTTCTAGTACTTACTAGTGCTTTAGAAATGATTGGACCTACCACACCTATGGAAAAATTAAAAGGATCAACAAGCCTTCTCACATCATCCTGAGGCTATGTGGAAAATAATATCAAGAAAATAATGGAATTAATAATAGAGGCTTGGGAGATGTCAAAGAGCATCATCTCTTTTGGAACAAGAGCACATGCTTTTCATGAATATTTATAGGAATATTTGAAAAAAGAGGAAGGTTTATACCTCGATGTGGTTGTACCATTTGGTGTTAAAGTTACCAATATGACATAATTGATAAGAAGATAAGAGTATCTCCCTTCTTCAAACTGGATAAAACAAATGAACGCATGCTAGAAGGAAAAGGTTAAAAATCTAAATATTATTGTTCAAGCATGCAGCCATGCCATAACCAGAAGAGAAGAATTATTCAAGAAGTTAACTGAGATGGATCTGGCTAGTAGCACCAATGAGGTCCAAGACCCCAAATTGATACTCAACTCTTTGTTCTTAACCAAGAAAACATTTGATGAACAAGTTGAGATCTTCTAAGGGTTATCATTTGAAAAATTCTATGGCATTCTTGAGTATGGTGAAGATGATGTGGAAAACTAGCTAGTTGATTATTCAATTAAAAATCAATATATTGAAGAAGAATTGCAGAACATTTCTATTGATATAAGGGACTTGGAAGGTGAACTCTTCAATATAAAAATATATCATGAAATAAACGTGGCTCCAATGAGGAGCTACATTGAGGAGTGGTTTAAAAGGGTTGTTGACAAGCTTACCAATGAAGGAAAAAGGACGATTGAGATCATTCATGTAAACACCGAGGAGAGCCATAAAAGGACATGATATAGCAAGTGAAAAACCATGAGATAGCATCATAGTAATTTCATACTAATCACATATTTCTGTCTTTATCAAGCTCTTCATCCAGTTACTCCACCTCTTTAAATAGAAAGGTTTAATTGAAGACTGATAATTTCCTTTTTCTTCTTACTAGGTCTTGCTGCCTTCCACCACCCACTTTCTTCTTTCTACGAACTTCATTCTTATACATATTTGATTTATGGTCCGCAGGATCCCCAATCCCAGTCATTATGACAAACGCGTTTTAATTTTAGAGAATATGTATTAAACTATAGATTTTTTAGAAATTCCAAGAGAGATATTTTGGGAACAATCTCGATTGTACTTTGTAACCAAAATTTTCTTAATATAAAGTATTTGAGGTTGATCTATCATTATCTCCATTTGAGCTACCCAGGTACTACTCTTTCAAAGTTATCTTATGCATGCAAATCATTTTATTTTAGTTTTTATGTGATTAGGAATCTTTATCCCTATGATGATGGATGTGAGGAAGTTCTATTTATTTTCTTTAAATGTATGAATGTGTGTGTTTCCTGGTCCATTCTCAATAAATCTCTTTTTAAAAGAAAAAGAAAAATACTTTTTATTTTCCGTTATATCTATTTTACTTTCTTTTGACGGACTTCTTTAAAAGTCCCACATTTTATAAATCTCAAACAGAGGAGTACCACCTCTATAAAAATGCAGGAGGATTTACATCCTCGTGAGGTTGTCATTTCGGTCCTAATAGATTCAAGCATCAATAGTACCCTAGAGAAGTTGGATAATGGTGTTGTGATTGTTGGATCAGGTGAGAAATTTTGGGGTCTTGCAGCCATTCCTGGTGAACAGCTTGGAGCCAATCTAATACAATGAAGGAGAGTGAAAAGAGGGACCCTTCTTATTCATACTTCCTAGAAAGAGCGTTAACAACCACATTTTATTTTCCCTTATTGTAAATGATCTCATAATCATATCAAAATATCTTGGTCAGCCATTTTTGTTTCTTTGGGGATGAAAGTTTTTGTTCTAGAAAATACTTGAGGATCTTCTGATCAGTTTTAATCTAGAAGCATTGTTGATCTGGGATATTTTCATTGGGTGACTTATTAAAGAATTTTATTAAATGAGAATAAACTAAAGTAAACCATAAATAAGGAAAATATCAAAAGGAAAGAGACATAAACATGAAATTTGAACACAAAAAATTGATAACAGAGTTCGTCCCTGGTGGACTACGTCTCCGGGTCCTGCTCTCAAATGGGTAGGAATTTTTATTAACTCCACAAAATAATTGGGCAAAATACATAAGTATACATCATTATTGAGTTAATATACATAAGATTTTCTCAGATCAGAAAACTAACATCACCACTGCGTTCGTGGTGTTGAATTACCTAAAAATGATTTTCTTCACGCCACAATCTGAGTCTGGCACTTTTAGGCCCAAGAGACACCCCTGCCTCTACAATAAATGACTGGGAAAAATATTGAAATGCATGCCCTATCTTGAAATATGTGCCAAAATCCATACAGGCACGCCCTTAGTTCTCCTCTTTGTCCCATACACTAGCAGAAAGCCCTCTTTTTATAAAAATTTTGGGTGGTTATGTAATAATGAGGTTGTTTGGCATAGTGGTTAGCGGGGCTATTTTTAGGCGAAGGTCCCAGGGTCAAATCCCACGAGCCTCCCCTTTATATAAATTTTTTATAGTAGTTTTTGGTGGACTCTACTAAAACTGGCAGAGATGTTGCTAAACTGGTGGAGATTTGAATATGCTGTCGATTCTGGTGGAACAACTACCAGATTTGGCGGACTGTCTTTTAATATTTTTTTGGGTTTTTTCGTCATGAGCATTTTAGGGGTGCCACGTGGCTCCCTCTGATTGGGCCACCTGGCATCCACTGATTGACCCACTTGGTTGCTAATGTCACCTCCACGTCACCTTTGTACATGACACATGGTGCCTTCTAGCTGGTGCCATGTGGCGTCACCTAGGGGTGCCATGTGGCGTCACCTAGGGGTGCCATGTGGCACTTTTCTACTGGTCCACATGGAGCCCTGGAAATCATATTTGTGGGTGACATGTGGTAGCTTCTGGTGTTTCCATGTGGCATGATGACATCATAATGACATGTGTTTCCCTCTACAATTTCCATGTATACTGCGTGGATGATAATGCCATCTGTATTGATGCTAACCTCAGCAGTACGGATGCTAACTCATCCCTGTTGACTGGGCTAGGTTAATGAAAACTTTGACCACAGATATATTTCAATCCGTAACTCTGTTAGATGATTCATTTGCATCGTTAGAAAGCTTGCGATGCACTCTTCATGACCATGCCATTTTAACTGAGTTTTGGGAACTTTGATTTTTTTCCCTTCCTCTGTCTGTTGAAGCCATTCTGAGCATCATGTTGTTCTTAGCCTTCTCTGGATCCCTTTTTTATCACACCTTCCCACTGAAAGATTTTTGGACCACCAAAATATTTCATCAATCAATGGGTAAGTGAGGGAAAATTCCCCTTACTTTTTCCTTCTCAATCCACTTTTCCATTCTTGGATCTGTGCCCTTTAAGCCTACTCGGAGATAATCAACATCACCCCTGTGTGAAGTCCTCATCCTTCTATCCAAGATGATATATTCTTGTAACTCATCTAAGTACTCAGGTGAAAATTCATCAACTGAAGGTATTGAAACTTCCTCATCTTGATCCAGGATCATGGGAGGCTCAAAAAGTTTCAAGTTCTATGTTCACAATGGAGTAAATCTGCATATAAGGTGGAATATCTAAATGAAAAACATTAATGCCTCTTTTCTCCAAGATAGTGAAGGGTCCCTATCGGATAGGCTTGAGTTTCTTTCCTTCACCCTTCAATCGTTCCCTATTGATGTGAAGCCATACCCAGTCTCCAACCTAGAACTGATAAGCAACCATGTGTCTGCCATGCCGAGATTTATACTATGCTTGAATCTTCTCCAAATATTCCCTGACTACTTGGTGTATCTGTTGGATCCTTTGGATGAACTTGTGGGCTCTGTCCTATGTTTGTTCTTCATTCACGTTGGCATCTCTCCCATACATCAATTCCAAAGGATTATTGGGTAGGTACCCAAAACATGTCTCAAAAGGTGAACTCTGACTGGATGAATGTAAATCTTGGTTGTAAGCATGTTGTACATAGGGTATATGTTCATCCCACAACTTAGGATGCTTGTTGCAGTAGCCTTGAAGAAAAAGTACCAATGTTATGTTTACCACCTCTGTCTATCCATCGGTCTGTGGATGGAAAGCAGTTCCCCTCTTCAATTTGGTATTCATCATTCTCCACAAGCTAGTCCAAAAATACCCAAGGAATCGAGTATCTTAATCTGAGACAATGGATGTGGGTAACCCAAAGTGAACCCAAACTTACTGAAAGAAGAGATTAGCAATCTTCTCAGTAGTTATCTTATTTTTACATGGCATCAAGATACACATCTTGATGAACATATCCACTATGACATACAAATAATCATGACCCCCTTTGGTCATTGGTAAAACCCCTACAAAATCCATGGAAATTCTTTCCCATGGATGGGATGGAATAGGAGGTGGTGAGTATAGCCCCAATTTTATATTAGTGGGCTTACAAGTAAAACACATCAGACACCCCTTTACATATTTAGTTACAATTTCTTTCGTTTGAGGCCAATAACAAAACCTTTGCAAATGAGCCATAGTTTTTCCTACCCCAAAATTCCCAAACACAAGATAAGTGTGAGCTTATCATATTACATGGACTCGTTCACTTGTAGGACTATATAGCTTCCCAAGATGATAGAGTAATTTTCTCTACATACAATAGTTCTCTACCTATGCACCATGGGTTAGCTTCTCATATACTTCTTTAAAATATTCATCGATGGCATATTGTTCTACATATCTATCATGAGATAAAGAAGTATACTTCAAAATAATAGAAGCAACAATAGGAGGTCTAGAAAGCATATCGTCTATCTTTTTACTTGTACCCTTCTTGTACTTGATTACCAAATGAAATTTTTGTAGAAAACCCATCCATCTGTAGTGTCGATATTTTTGTGGTTTGGTCTATGCTTGAAGATACTGTAAGGGTTGGTGATCTCTGTGTATGATTTTTTCCTTCCCTAAGAAGTAGTGCTTCCATTTCTTTACACTTTGAACTAATGCATACAACTCTTTATCATATGTAGGATATTTAACAACAGCTTGGTTAAAATTTTCAGAGTGGTAACAAATAGGATTTCAATATTGCATCAATATTTCACCCATGGAGTATCCACTAGCATCTATCTCGATCTCAAATGGATGTTGAAGATTCGACAGTGTTAATACCGGTGCAGTATTGATCTTCTCCTTCAAAGTTTTGAAAGATTTTTGTTGAATTTCCTCCAATACTAGGCTGCACCTAAGAAGCTTCAGACTTCAGTTACACTTTTGGGCTCAGGCCAATTTACAATTACTTCAATTTTGGAAGAATCAATCTTCAGTTGTCCTCCTCCCACGATATGCCCTAAGTATACAAGTGCAGTGTTTCCAAATTCACATTTAGACATTTTCACATACAACTTTTCCCTTTGTAAAGTATCTTATACTTTATTTACATGCCTTACATGTTCATCCTAAGTCCCACTAAAACAAATAATGTCATCTAAATACACAATCACAAATTCATCTAGGAAAGGCTTGAATACCTCATTCATCACATGCATGAAATTTGTCAGAGCATTACAAAGCCCAAACGGCATAACTAACCACTCAAACAATCCTTGTTTGGTTTTAAAGGCAGTCTTCCACGTATCCTTTTCTGCGACCCTAATTTGATGATATCCACTAAGAAAATCCAACTTAGTGAAATAAATAGCATTCTTCAACTTATCAAGTAAATCATCTATACAACGAAGAGGGTATCAATTTTTCACCATGATTTTATTCAAGTCCCGGTAATTGACACACATTCGCCATGTGCCATCTTTCTTTGGCACCATCATGATTGGATAACCACAAGGAGATGAACTGGGCCTGATGACCCCTTGATCCAATAATCCATGTACCTACTTCTTGATCTCTGTCATCTCCACAAATGACATCCTGTACATGCCCACATTAGGAAGAGGAGAATCCTGTTGAAGATGTATCCCATGTTGGATTTCCCTCTGAGGTAATCCATTTGGTTCTTGAAAAATATCATCATAATTAGAAACAATATCAATTAATTCATTTTTATGTGACAGATCGTATCCTTGGAAAGCTTCAGATGTCCCAACATCTTTCTCTTTGACGAACATGAGTACATATCTCTTATTAGTGTTTATGATTCTTTTCATTTACCATGCACTAACAAGTGTTGTATTTACCCTCATGTTGTGAGCTCTAACAATATATTCCACTCCCCCTTTTGTAAGGTAGTATTTATTCTCATGATGAAAGAAGAATGCTTTTATATCGTAAATATAACGACTCCCCAACACTATGCCACATATATCAAGTGGTACAACATCCAAATCCACTTCATCAATTAACTTAGAAGAAATAGAAAATCTGACCCTACATTGTTTGGTGACATCAAGTTTTTCTTTATCACATACCCAACCAAGAGGGTAAGGCTTTGGATGTGGTTTCGTTACAAGACCTATCTTATTGACAAGTGCTTCATATATTTAGTTTACTTGGTAACCTGGATCAAATAATGTATCTATCTTAGTATGTTTAGATACAACTCGTATATGAAATAACTCATTCCTCTTTTGATCATCAACATTAGATTCATCATTGGAACTTGAACTAGCATGAAGAGAATCTTTACCTTGTACTCCAACTGCTGTGATATTTACTTCATCTCCTAAATCAGAACCAAGATATTTCTGCATTGTAGCAACAGTATTTGTCTTCCCCTTTCCACCGAAATGTTTCAGTTTATTTTCGGGATGCAGTTTCCAATAGCATTCTTCATCGTGATTGTTCATCTTGCAATGAGTGCAAGTTGGTTTTCCTCCTTCTCTCATTATTGTAGCGGTCTTCTTGTCCTTCCTTTTGAACTTCTTGAAAGTATTTTGTGGGAAATTGGAAGGTTTCTTTGTGGGATCTTCTTGAACATGTTTCCCCACATTCTCAAGGTGAGTGGATTGCACACAAACTTCGTCAAGACTAGTGGGGTTAAACAAGAGAAAAGTATGACGAATATAAATGTGAAGTGTGTCGATATACTTCATTAAATTTTCATAAGAATCCAAAGGAATATTCAATGCAAGAGATTTCTTCCTAAATTCTTTTGTGAAACTTTGTACAGTTTGACCTTTACTTTGCCTTAAAGTCTTCCATTCCATGATCGCTTTATGTAAATACTCTAATGGATAGAACTACCTCCTTATCTCTGATTTAAAGTCTGACCATGAGGAAAGAATATTACCACACTTAATCATGTCCTAAATCTTTCTCTCCCACCATACGAGAGCGGTGCTTTCCAACCGAAGAGAAGCCAGTTTCACTTTAACTTCCTCCTCATCAATATGATGAACACGGAAATATACTTCAACCTGTCAAATCCAATTATCTAGCTTTTCAGGATTAGCATCTCCATTAAACATAGGTAAAGCAAAATTTACATCAAGATTTAATAATGGTTTCTTAAAAGAGGCTTTATGGCTAGAATGATGAGAATGCTCAGAGGAAGAAGAACTAGAACTTGAAGGTGAAGATGGAGGCTTGGGAGGGTCTCCTCCAACCTCTTGGTTTACTAAAGCATCATCATCGGGTGGTGCTTCATTTTTCTTCCCTTTCTTATTCATCCTCTTCTCGTAATCTCCATACATTTTCTCGACCATGTATAACATGCGATAGAAGACCATGTGAAATTTTTTCTCCTGTTCATCCCACTTGTCCTCTTCTGCCATCTTCTTCCTTCGAGAAGCATGACCAACTTCGGGATTGAAAGTCTTAAGAGTTTCTTCATCTTGATTATGCTTGGCCCTAGTAAACATTCATACTCAACAATTCAATTCAAACACGACTGCTCTGATACAAACATGATCCGAGATGTTTTCATCCGGTGACTTATTAAATAATTGTATTAAATGAGAATAAATTGAAGTACACCATAAATAAGGAAAAGATCAAAAGGAACGAGACATAAACATGAAATATGAACACAAAAACTTTATAATGGAGTTCATTCCTGGTGGACTACGTCTCCAGGTCTTTCTCTCAAATGGGTAGGCCTTTTTACTAACTCCACAAAAGAATTGGGAAAAATACATAAGCATACCACATTGTGGAGTTAATCTACAAAAGTTTTTCTCAGATCATAAAACTAACATCACCACTGTGTTTGTGGTGTCGAATTACCTAAAAATGATTGTCTTCATGCATCAATCCTTGTCTAGCACTTCCAGGCCCAAGAGACACCCTTGCCTCAGTTTCCGTGCCCTGCCTTACAATAAATAATTGGGAAAAATATCAAAATGTGTGCCCTATCTCTAAATCTATGCCAAAATTTGTACAAGCATGCCCTTGGTTCTCCTCTTTGTCTCGTACATTAGTGGAAAGCCCCCTTTTTATAAATATTTTGGGCAGTTATGTAATAATGAGGTTGTTTCACATAGTGGTTAGCGGGGATATTTTAAGGCGTTTGTTGGTGGTGGTTTAGGTGGAGGTTCCAGGGTCGAATCCCATGGGCCTCCCTTTTATATACATTTGTTATAATATTTTGTGGCAAGATTTGCTAAAACTGGCGGAGATGCTGCTAAACTGGCGAAGATTGGAATATGTCGCCAATTCTAGTGGAACAGCCACCAGATTTGGCAGACCATCTTTTAATATATTTTTTGGTTTTTCGGTCATAGGCCCTCCTTGGGAATTTCAGGGGTGCTAAATGGTACCCTATGATTCGTCCACATGGCATCCATTGATTGACCCACCTAGCTGATGATGCCACATCCACGTCACCTCCATACATGACATGTGGCACCTTCTGGGTGGTGCCATGTGGCATCACCTGGGGGTGACACATGGAAATTTTCTACCAGTCCACATGGAGCCCTGAAAATCCTATTGGTGGGTGACATGTGGCAACTTCTAGCACTGTCACGTGGCATGATGACATCATCATGACATGTGTCACCCTCTGCGCTTGTCATGTATATTGCATGGATGATGATGTCATCCGTACTAATGCTGACATCAATAGTATGGATGTTGACTCATCCATGTTGATTGGGCTAGGTTGACCAAAACTTTGATCACGAATATCTTTCAGTCTGTAACTCCATTGGATGATCCATTTGCATCGTTAGAAATATTGCGGTGTGCTCTTCACGACCATGCCATTTTAACTGAGTTTTGGGGAAATTTTAATTTTTTCCCTTTCTCTGTCTGCTGAAGCCATTTTGAGCATCCTAATTTGTTCTTAGCCTTCTCTGGATCCTTTTTGGATCAATTTCCCCAATAGATAAGGATGTTAGAGATCCACAGCATGCAAAATAGCCAAAATTTCCTTTTCATAGATTGATTGGCCCAAATGTCTCTCTGAAATGTTTTTTCTAGTGAAGGCCAAAGGCCTACCATCTTGCATGAGGATTGCCCTAATTCCTTTCTCTGAATTATCACATTCCAAGAAAAAAATATTTGTGAAGTCTGGAAATGTCAGGACATGAGTCATACACATATCCTATTTTAGGGCATAGAAGGATTGACCAGTTGTTGGAGTCCAAGTGAAATCATTCTTTTTAAGAAGAGCGGTGAGAGGTGCTACAATTTTTCCATAATTTTGAACAAACTTTCAATAATATCCCATTAAACCTGGAAAACCATAAAATCTCTTAATATTTTTAGGGTGATGCCAATCCTACATAACTTCAATTTTCTTAGGATCCACTCGAACAACATCCTTTCTGAAAATATGACCTAGGTATTACACTTTTGAGGCTCCAAAGGCACATTTTGATTATTTGAGGAAAATTTTGTGCGAAGAGATTATATGGATAACTTGATCCACATGTGCGAGATGAGATATCCAAGTTTTAATATAGATGAGAATATCAACAAATAAAAATATGACAAAATGACGGAGAAAAGGACAGAAGACATGATTCATGAGACTTTGGAAAGTGGAGGGAATTACATAGGAAAAATGGCATTACCAAGAACTCATAGTGACCCTCATGATTTCTAAATGCAATCTTGGGAAGGTATTCCTCTTTCATACGTATATGGTGATAGCTATAATGGAGATCAAGCTTAATAAAGTATTGAGCACCACTCAATTCATCCAATAGATAATCAATGACAGGAATGGGAAATTTGTCTTTGATGGTGAGTTTCTTGAGAGCGTGAAAGTTTGGACACATGCACCAAGTGCCTTCTTTCTTAAGTACTACGATCACAGGAGAAGAATACGAGCTGGTAATAAGATGAATAACACCTGTGTCGAGCAATTCTTGAACAATTTTCTCAATGTCATTCTTCTTGAAAAAAGGATGATGATAAGGGAAAATAGTAGGAGGAAGATTTCATGGGACGAGAGGAATGGAATGATCATGGGAAGGGGTAAATCCATGAGGATTGGAAAAAATATTTTGGTGTTTGGAAAGGATAGATTGGAGATCAGGATGCACAAAGGTGTCTCAATTACTTGAATGGAATGGAGTTGGAAAATAATCCTTGAATGACCTTTTATTGAGGAGATTTTTCATTCGATGGGAACTAATGATATCGAGGAAGCCTGTCGTGATGCCTTGAAACTTATATTCTTGTCCCTCCTATTTGAATTGCATGGTTAATTCCTTAAAATCCATGAGAATGGGGCCCATAGTGCACATCCATTCATCATCGAGGACAGTTTCATAACTTCCCATGTTTATAAAAAACATATGAGATTTCAGGTGGTACTGACCAATTCATATGTGCACATTTTCACAACACCCACCACATTTCATGTAACCACCATTAGCAATCATGATTTGAAAATTGTTGGCAGCACAAATATAGAAATTGATTTCCTGGGAAATGCAGCAATGAATAAAATTATGAGTGTTGTTGTTTTCAACAAGGATGATGAATTTCATATGCTTAATGTAGCCAAATATCTTGAGGGGTTGGGGAACATAGAAGCCATTGAAGGCATGCATCAAAATCATCGGTTCAACTTCTGGTGGGTCATCGGGCAGAGTAGTTTCATCTATTGGGGATAACTCTTCCACATGGGAGACTTCATCCTCCTCGTTAGCAACATCCTCTTAAATGGCCATAAAAAGTTTATGTTCCTTACACTTTTGCCTGGGAAAATATTTTCCATCACGATTATAACAAAGACCCTTGAGTTGGCATTCTATCATTTCTTCTTGAGTTAATTTATGGACCTTGAGAGGGGTGGCAGGAGGGGTAGGATTGGTAGGTCAAGGGAAGAGAAGAAAAGAGGTTGTTTGGTTATGGGAAAAGACAACCTTTTGTGATTGTTTGGCACATTTGTAGCTTCCAACCAAGTCTGGGGTGAGCCATGAGGACCTAGGCTCATATTTCATCCTTTAAGACACTGATAAAGCATTCCCTAAAGAAGCATCTATCATGCCCTCCATTTTGAAAGCAAAGTGCTCAAAGATGGTTATAAAGTCTTCCACTATGCAAGATTGTTTCAACTTGGTCAAACAACCTAAATAGTGGGTGTCAGTGTCAAAGCGTTCATAGAGCTCTGCAACAAACTAGGTCCAAGCAACATACCCTAGCGTACATTTTTACGCCATCGCCAATGTTCAGGATCCAGATAGAGAATAAATAAAATTACCTACTTAACGAAAAATTGTGACCTCAAAACGAGAACTCTAGCCCTTAAAACCCATATATTTGCAAAAAATACATGAAAATCAACCCCTAAATCAAAAAGTGGTGTTATCGGTAGCACCATTTTTTCTAATAGGGTCAAAATTACAACATTTTTGAAACATGGCCTTCAAAAGTCATACAGTAGCTCAGAAAAAACTTAAAATCAACACCCAAATAAAAAAGTGATACTACCTAAGAAAAACGTTTTTTTTCTAAATATTAAAATTATATCTCCTTACGACCTAATTGAAATTATGGACTTGACAACATATCCCTATGCAAATAAACAACCCAAAATTGGACCCCAAATGGTCACTTGAAAAATTATTTACAAACTGTTTTTTTTTAATTTACATTAAAAAATAAATAAATAGAAAAGAGAAAATCTTCGCAAATAATTTTTTTTTTTTAAATAAAGAAAAAAACTCATTAAAAATATATATATATATATTCAAAACCCAAATTTAAAAATTTTAAAAAAAATTAAAAAAACAAGGTGAAAAAATAAAAACTGCTAAAAGGAAATGAAAAAAAATTAAAATTTTCCTAAAAAATAATAATATATATATATATATATATTCATTCACTGGAAAAAAGCATAATTTTATTCATCCGAAGAGAACCAAATTACATTATGTAAGTGCCTTAAGCACGACCTAATCATGGGTAAAGAGATCCCAAAGGGACACAAAAACTGGTTGAAAATCCACAAAGGAAAAAAAATATAAAACGAGACCCCGAAGAGACCAGAGATCCCAGAACAAGAAGTCTCGCCAAAGAAATGAACCCATAAAAGCAATCCCTACAAATCCCTGGTGGCTAGTAGGACCAGGTCATAGAGGTATGGAAACCCTCACTATGACAGAACAAGAAAGCAGTGACATCAAAGTAGACCACGACCAACAGAGAAGTATAGAAACTACACATCCTCTCCAAGGACCTCAAAGTGCAACCACCAACACCGCACACCCAAGGATATGAACTCAAATATCTGGCACAACCCCCGCTAGAAAGGAGGCAAACCATCGACAACCACCAGAAGGAGCCAAAAATGAGCATACATCAAACCCTGAACAATCAATGAAACTAGAGAGAGGAACCGCAACACCAGGAGCAAATCAAAGCGGGAGATCCACAAACCAAAACCAAAACCCAGATCTATGCACCCATGAGGAAATATATGTCACAAGAAGCTAATACCCAAAGGCAGGCTAGACCAGGTCTAAGAGGCATACAATCCTCACAAGAAATAAAGGGCCCAAAAACTCCAAACCCTAGCCGAAAAAATGTGAAACTCAACAATCAAACTTTGAAATCAGGAACAAGAAGCTCATGGTATGCATCAAACCCTAACAACGACCCAAAACTAGAGAGGGAGGTCATATGGAGGAACCTCAAATGCCTGTAGGAAAAAAGAGGAAGCCTCACAGAGATAAAAATGCACCTTCGTCTAGCAGAATAACCGAACTGTGTAGAAAAAGGATGGATCTGAGAAAAAAGAGTCGTGGCAAGATTCTGCTCACCCGAAAAAACTCACCAGCAATAGGAAATACCCATCCACCATAAGAAAAATTGCCTCATCCAAAAGGAGGGCCCGATCCATAGTAGTCAAGAGGAGAAACTCCACACAGCATAAATCTGATCCAAAAGGAGGGCCTGATCCGCAACAGTCAAGAAGGAAAAATCCACGCAACATAAATCTGAAAGAAAGGAACCACATCAATAAAGGAATCTAGGGTGAAGAGCCTTCGATGGAGAGGGCAGGCGATTTGCAGTCTGAGAAACTACCCCGCGCATATATACCAGGAGAGAGCAAAGCCAAAAATGTGGGGCCTGCGGACAAGAAAACCTTAGCCGCAGACCCCTCCCCCATATATATATATATATATATATATATATATATATATAGTCACACTACCAATCTCTTAGATTTTCTAGCCTATACCCGTATTAGATCTCATTTTCAAAATATTTGTCACACTACCAACCTTCATAACCTCTTAACTCAACAAAAGTATGGTGATCTTGGAAAGCTTCTCTTAATGCTTTTCGAGCATAGAAAGAAAATTCTAAAGAAACGCAAGTAATCACTTACCCTCTTAAGGTCTGATAGACCAATTCGGTCATAGTGGATGTTAATCATCATCATCATTAAAAAATATATCATTAAAAAAACCTTAAAAAGATTAAAAAAAAATGAAAAAAAAACATAAAAAAATGAAATTCAATAAAAAAATATCTAAATAAAAAATATTAAAAAATATTAAATTATACTTTAAATATTAAAATGATGATGATGATGATGATGATGATTAACGTCCACCAAGACCAAATTGGTCTATCGGACCTTAAGAGGGTAAGTGATTACTTGCGATTCTTTAGAATTTTGTTTCTGTGCTAGAAAAGCATTAAGAGAAGCTTTCCAAGATCACCATACTTTTGTTGAGTTAAGAGGTTAGGAAGGTTGGTAGTGTGACAAATATTTTGAAAATGAGATCTAGTATGGGTATAGGCTGGACAATCTAAGAGAAAGTGTTTTTCATCTTCAACCTTCTTAGTGTCACAAAGGTGACACACTATTTTATCCCATTGCGTTTTAGGAATTGACCGATGCTCAGTTTCACTATGGAGCTCATGAGAATTTGTTCTTATCTTAACAATGTTTATTTTTTCTTTACACTTGGCAAAACAATATTTAAATAATATTTAAATTCACATTCATGTTAGGTGCGTACACTAATACTTGTCAATGACAATGATGTTTATGTGAACATTCATTCCCACCACACATTTGGGTTTTTTATTTTTTTATGTTATAATTAATGTAAATATTGAATTAAGTGAAGGTCATAATAAGAGTCTTAACTTAATAACCAATTACAACTTAGAAAAATACTTTTTTTAATATTTTAAAAAAATAATTAATATTTATTAAGTTCAACTTTAGATTTAAAATATTTAAGTCAAACTAAACCGAATGTATATATGTGGTGGAGGTAATAAAAAACAAATTTAATAAAATAAAAAAATAAATAAATAAATAAATAATAAATAAATCAAAATCAAAATTATTTTAATATAAAAATATAGCAAATTTAATTAAAGTTAAAGTAAAAAAATAAAACAAATTTAATAAAATTAAAAGCAAAAGTTAAAAAAAAAAAAATTAAAAACCATTTTAAAATTAACTAAGGTGGCCCCTAGGGGCTAGGGTGATGTTTTAAAATGATGATGATGATGATGATGATGATTAACGTCCACTAAGACCTAATTGGTCTATCGTACCTTAAGAGGGTAAGTGATTACTTGTGATTCTTTAGAATTTTGTTTTTGTGCTCGAAAAGCATTAAGAGAATCTTTCCAAGATCACCATACTTTTGTTGAGTTAAGAGGTTAGGAAGGTTGGTAGTGTGATCAATATTTTGA
>ML784877.1:277068-313271 GCA_009831015.1 Picea engelmannii | reverse complement strand
TTAATTTTTGGGTTATTTATATAAAAATAAAATAATAATAATTACATTTTAAATTTTTTTATATCTTTTTAAGATTTTTTATAAATAAATTTGGTTTTATTATTTTTATTTTTATTTTCCCAAATTGTATTTTAGTTTTGAACGGGAATAATACTTTTCTAGGGTTTTGAACCAGATTAATAATTCTCTGGGGTTTTGAACGGGAATAATACTTCTCTGCGGTTTTGAAATTATATCTCTGCAATTTTGAAATCACTCTAGAGATCCTTTACGATTATATGGAATCGGTAGAAAAAAGGAGAGAAGAGAGAGATGTCAAAATCCAAATAGATTTAGAAACATTAGAAAAAAAGGAGTGAAGAAAGAAGCGTAAAACTCCAAATAGAGTTAGAGGCAATGATTGATAAAAAAAATTAAAGATACCATTCAAACTCAAATAGAGGATAGATTCTTAGGGTTCAAGAGTGAATTGCAAACAATGAATGATAGGATTCAAGAAATGGAAAAACATAAGCAATCAACCCAAGAAGGAAGGGTTGAAGAAAATCACAACTTGAGAGAAAGGATAAAAGAGCTAGAATAAAAACTAACCAACAATTTGACCCTCGGTAATATGGAAAACAAATTGGATATCAAACCCATCAAAGAGGAAATGAATAAGCTAATCAAACTAGACCATGAGAATAACAAAAGAGCCTTGAACCTCATAATTTTGGGTATAAAAGAGCAACAAGAGGAGGATATGCTAGCAATAGTAAAAGAAGAATTAAATAATAAATCGCAAATTGATACAAATTACCTCATAGAAGCAAAGAGGCTAGGAAAAATAATTGATCACAAATATAGGTTTATCTGTGTCAAAGTAAGTTGTAATGACCATAAATATAGCATACTTAGTAAATCTCCGATCTTAAAAGGGTCTGGAATATTTATAAATGAAGACCTAATTCCCAAAGACCAAGTTGAATTAAGCAATGAAGTTCAAAAGGTAAAAGAATCCAGGAAAGAAGGAAAATGGAAAATAATTAGAAATTGAAAAGTTATTGTTAGGGATAGAGACCAGAAGGATAATAATAAATAGGAATTTGGGACACTCGTGATACTTTTTTGGAACTGTTGAGGCTTTCCATGGCGCAAAGGTCCTATTATAAGTTGAGTCCCGGGTGATATTGATATTATCTGTCTAGTTGAAACTTGGTAGCATGAGGAGTCTAAGGTCCCTAACGTAGAAGGATTTATCTTGTGGTCGGCATGGAACAAAAAACCCACCGTAGAGGGATAGGAGGCATAGCTTGTTATATTATAAAGAGCATTTCTCCTCACATCCAAATTCATAAGATTGACCCTCTCAATCAGTACACTTGGACAGAAATTTTAGACACCAATGCTAAGAAGATGTATATAGAAATTTTCTATTTTGCACCTATTAATTCTACTTTTTATAAGAAAAACAATCTAGATAACAATTGGCCCTATAATAATTTAGAACAAGATATTTATAGTTTGAAAATTGAAGGTAATATCCTCTTACTAGGAGACTTTAATGTTAGGAATTTAATTAAACAAGCTACCCTTTTAAGTAATGACTCCAACCATAATCCTTTATGGCTAGATGAGGACCTTGTTTTATCTAATAGCTATAAAAGAAGCTCTGAAGACCTAATTGAGAATTTATTTGGTACTGAGTTGGGCAAGATCTGCAGCTTTCAAGACCTAATAATTTGCAATAGAGTAATGAAGTGGCCAAACTCCAACCAAATGACTTGTATTCATGGGCTAGGTAGTATTGTTGTATATTATGTGATATATGATATTCCTGTTTCCAACCAAATAGCAACTTTTGACCTTTTAAATGACCATGAGCCTGACTATGATCATAAACCTTTAACCCTAACTCTAAACTTTTCCATGCATAGGAGCGCCATTGAAGAGAATTCTGATAATCAAAGGAATTTTCACTTTGACAAAAGTAAAGTTGACATTTTCTTAAAGGATTTAAATAGTAAATTAAATCTCCTAACTTATAAGGACAACATTGAAGAACTCTATCATAATTTTACAACTACCCTTTCCACTTCTATTAACAAGTTCTCTTTCATGGTGTCCTATAAAAAGAATAATAGAACGACCAACCCTTGGTATGATAAAGAATGTAAAATTTCTAGGAATCCATTAGGGATGCTTCTAATGAGTCCTTAAAAATCGATAAGATCAATACGTACAAAGCCCTAATTAAAAGGAAAAAAAGGTACTATATCAATAAAAGGCAAGAGAAACTTTCACAACTATATAAGATGGATCCTAAGAAGTTCTGGAGCCAAATTCTAACCGCAATACTAAAGAAAATAATAGGATTCCCTTAAGGGACTGTAATTCCTACCTTAAAATTATTTACGAGTTCCCTAATTCCATGGACACCATTCATCTTGTCTCTACAAAGGAAGAAGTTTTTTCTTTAGATGACATAGAATTTGGGGTTAAGCGGCTTGCAAATGGGAAATCTAAGGACATTGAAGGATACCAAGCTGATTTTTTTTTAATCGGAGGGCCAATCCTTATCCCTCACATACACAAGCTCTTCAATTTAGAAGTCAAGCAGATCTTCCCTAAACCCTAGACACAAATCCTCATTGTTCCTATTTTTAAAAATGGGGATAGAAACATTCCCTCTAATTATAGGACCATTATGATTAGCCTGATTTTAGCCAAGCTTTATGGAATTATTTTGGAAAAGAAGATTAGCCTTTGGCTAGAAAGTCACGGTAAAAGAGATAAAGGCCAGGCCAAGTTTAGTAGATATCATTCAACTGTGGACCATCTTGTTACCTTTAGAATCATTGTAGAGGAGTTTCGCAATACTAAAACCAATCTTTGTTGTTTTTTTGTTGACTTTAGAAAATCTGTTGACATGGTTCCTAGGAAAAACCTTTGGATTAGGTTGGAAGAGATAAAAGTGCCTCTCGAGTTGAGGGTTGTTGCAATAAGGATGTATGAGAATGTTATTTCTAAGTTTAAAAACACTGAGGGCTGGTCAAAAGAGATTAACTGCAATATCGGAGTAAAACAAGGTTGTCCCTTGTCCCCTACCCCTTTTGGCATATACATTGTCAAGTTATAAGATTGATTGGAAAAAGTAGGTTGTGTCAACCCTATTGTCACTGGTATAGTCATCAATCTTCTTCTTTATGTCGATGATATCATGTTTTTGATGGGGCCTAAATCCCTTTAATTCAACATTAGGAACCAAACCCTCCATTGAAGCCCAATTAGACTCTGCAGCATTTAATAGTGGAATGGTTCTCCAGATCTTGCGATCCGAACAATTAATCGATGGGATTTTTGTTTTCTCATGAAGGCATCTCCTTCAATTCAGACATTCTCTTTTTTTGTATTTTCTCTTAGGTGGGACTGATATAAGATGGAAATCCAGTATAAACCAACTAGGCAACAAATGGGAACAAACTTTAACTACTGGAGAGGAGGCTCGGCTTGGGATAACCCCTACACCCTAGCAAGCAAACAATGATCATATACCATAGGCCTAGTAATAATACATTAACCATGTGAATATTCCAATTATTGACTGAGATACAAATTATCAGAAGAAAACATGCATGTGATAAACAATGGTAGGCAAAATAATTCACTCAATGCTAATCATCAATCACATGATAACACAAAGATTTTTTTTCATCATTAAAGAAAGAACTGTAAAACATTGCATCAGATAACTTATCAATAGATTTAATATCTCTTACTCGTTACAACATCCATTCATGAGATGAGATAGGAAATAGTTATTCTCCACATCCAATCATACATCCATTTGATGAAAACATAAAATTGTCTCTGCTCCAGAAGGACTTCTCAATTAAAGGCAGCTCCATTAAAAATGCGAGTTTCTTGCAACAAACATCAACCCTTAACTAATCGGTCGATGCTCTTATTTATAACATAAAATTAACTAAAAATAATGGTTAAAGTGTAGATGAGTAAAACAGAATTCACCACATGGCGTTCTCTCCTATCATTTTGTCTAAGAGTCATCTCAAGATATCACTTAAAAGGGTGACTCTTCTCGTACTTCGACCACTAGGTGAACAACTCCTCACAGGGTTGTCGTATGGGAATCTATGATGTTCCATCGGGGTCACATAAATTTCTCTTATCTCTACCCCATGTGCCTGATACTTGACTAGACTGGCACTTAACTGTTGCAGCATAGCCCAAGCTTTGATCGAGTGTTCCATAAACTGTTGCACCTTACCTGGCTCTGTGTCTATTACATTTTATATTTCTTCAACCCATGATGAATCTCACTTGGTGCGTGATTTGACTATGTCGTGTAAGACGACAAATTCATCGGGCATGCCAAACTCGGAGAGCCCAATATCCTTCATTTCCTTGTTGATTTTGATCCAATTCCTCTCGTACTTGGCCCATTTTCTTGAATTTCCCGATGAGGCTCCCATGCTATTCTTGTCTAATACTCGGAGGCATCTTTCCTGCAATCAAAAAATTAAACCCTTTAGAGACCGTGTATAGAGTAACACTGGGTAAAATACATGTATAAAGTGTAAGCATGAGAAATCCAAACTGGCACATGTTAAGGTTTAATCTATTATTAGAGTTCTTTTCATTTCAATAGACAACAATAGCATAAGATAGGATCACTAAGAAATACACAATCACAAGAGACACATCATTTATCCTGGGAAACCCTCAAGGGGAAGAAAACCCAGCAAAAACTTCCTTATTATAGATAACCAATACAATGGCAAGAGATAACTCAAACAAATATANTCTCTCTCTCTCTCTCTCTCTCTCTCTCTCTCTCTCTCTCTCTCTCTCTCTCTTCTCCAACTGCAACTCCGAAAATTTCTCCTCAATGAACAAGTGAGTGTGTGCCTAAGTGAGGCACTAGCCTCCTTATTTGTATAATTGTAGCACGTGTGGAAGTGTCTCTTCATTGGCAGGGCCAACTTCTCAATATGGGTGGTTATAACCACCTTTAATATATTCTGGGGCCTTTTAATTATATTCTAGGGCCGACTTCTTATTCTACTTATTACAATTATGATTTGACCAATCCACAAAAGGGGACTTGGTCTTTTACAATAGCCTACTTGATCAATCCGCAATGGGGATTGATCTAATGAATAATTCCACAATAATAATTATAATACACTTTGTAATTACATTATTTCAACACTCCCCCTTAACAAGAAGGGTATTATTCAACGGCATCAAGCGAGAGAGAGGACAACATCATCAACAACATCAGGTGGGTGAGAGGAAAACATCATCAATATCATCTTGGAACACTGATTGGCGTATCTATAAATCATCAGAAGTTTTTCTCATCGGCAGCATCATCATTCGCAAAGGAATGAAATCATCATCACAACACGAGGCTGGTCACATCATCACAACATGAGGTTGACTTATCATCACAGCATGAGGATGGAACACTATACAGTAATTAAGCTGGAATCATAATACTGGACTGGATTTACATCACAGCTATCAAGTTGGAAGAATAATACTCGTCTTTCTTTTCATCACAACAATCAAACTGTAATCACAATACTAGATAGGCTTTATGTCACAGCTATCAAGCTGGAAGCACAATACTTGTCTTTCTTTTCATCACAAAAATAAAGTTGGGAGCACAATACTCGACTTACTTTTCATCACATCTATAAAGCTGGAAGCACAATACTCGTCTTGCTTTTCGTCACAGCTATAAAGCTGGAAGCAAGGTACTAGACTAGCTTTACGTCACAACAGTTAAGCTAGAAGAACAGTGCTAGACATATCTCAACACAACAACTAGACTTGCTTTACATCACAGTGGTTAGGCTAGAAGCACAATACTAGGCACATCTCAACACAATAACTAGATTGGATTTACGTCACAACGGTTAAGCTGGAAGCACAGTACTAGATATATCTCATCACAACACTACTCCTCCTTTCAAACGATACCAAGATTATCTCGAAAGTGCTCAAAATTTACACGAGATAGAGGCTTGGTAAACACATTAGAAACCTGTTCATATGTGCTAACGCATTGGAGCTTTATGGCTCCTCTCTGCACCATGTCACAGATGTAATGATATCAGATATCTATGTGCTTTGACTTGTCATGTAATACAGGATTCTCTATCATCTTTATGCAGGTTTGGTTGTCACATAGGTTCGTGGTTGCTTCCATCTCTAGGTCAAATAAACCAGTCAATAACTTACGAAGCCATATAGCTTTGCAGCTGGAAGAACATGCATTAATGTATTCTACTTTCAATGTACTGAGAGAAATGATGGATTGCTTCCTACTCTATCGTGAGATCATGGCTGATCCCAAACTGAAAAAACATCATGATGTTCTCTTTCTGTCAGAGACACTTCCAGCCCAATCTGAATTAGTGTATCCACTCAGTGTGAAATCGTGATCTCCATCATAGCTGAGACCACAATATAATGTACCTTTAAGGTATCTCATCACATGTTTTGTAGAAACTAGGTGAACATCTCTGGGTTCTACCAAAAACTGACTCAAAGTGTTCATGGAAAAATAGATCCAATGATTTGTCTATACAGTGTGGCATCAATCAATTCTAACGAAGTGTCGACCAATAGCTTCATATTTGCTTCCATGGTTGTATTCATGGACTTGCACTACAACATGTCGAATCTCTTCAGGATTTCGACTGCATACTTCCCTTGGTTAAGGAAGATCCCCTCTGGGCTTTGCCATACCTCAAGGCCTAATAAATAATGCATTAGGCCAAGGTCTTTCATCTCAAATTCTGAGGCAAGCTTCTTATTACATTCGGTGATGAGCGTTTCTTCTTCAGTTAAGAATAAGTCATCCACATACAGCAACAATATCACCGACTCATCGTTCATAACCTTGAAGTAGAGGTTAGAATCTACTTTACTCTTGGTAAATCCCAAGCTTGTCAGAAAACCGTCTATCCTGCCATACTAAGCTCTAGGGGATTTCTTCAATCCGTACAGAGACTTCTTCAGCTTGCAGACATGAGACTTCCTGTCTTCAACTTCAAATCCTTGAGGTTGCTCTATATACACTTCTTCTTCGATGACACCATTTAGGAAGGTTGTCTTTACGTCCATCTAGTGTAACTTCCACTTCATATTAGCTGCAAGGGCTATGATGGTTCTGATCGAAGTGTATTTGGTGACAGGAGAGAATGTCTCTTCATAGTCAATTCCTTCCTTTTGAGAAAATCCATGAGCGAAAAATATTTCTTTATGTTTCTCAATACATCAGCAGCATGTTTTATTTTGAAGATCCATTTGGAGGATACCACATTCTTACTCTTCAGTCTGGGAACTATTTCCCATACATCATTCTTTACTATGGATTGGTATTCCTCTGTCATGGCATCTTCCCATTCTCTCTTCTGAATGGATTCTTCAAAGAAGGTAGGCTCCTTCTCTAGGAGATCGCACATCAAAGAAGTATAACTGGAGAATGGATTTGGTCTCTTCACCTGTCTCGTGGTTCCTTCAGGAACATCATAATTCTCTCCATCTTGAATAATCTCTCTTTCCCAAGATGGCTTTCTCTTATGGGAGTTTGTCATCTGAGGAGGTTCTTGAAATTATATTGTGTCATGATCTTCTAGAGTTTCCTCGTCAGGGGAGGTTACGACTTCCCTCACTAGTTCTACATCTCTGGGAACCTCCCTCACTAATTTTGCAACTCTGGGGATTATGGGTTCCTCTTCATATACTTATTTAAGATGGCATCTTATCGATTTCTTGAGCATTGCATATTCATAAAAGGTCACATCCCTGTTGATCTCAATGTGATGGTGACCTGGTATATAAATCTTGAAGGCCTTGGAGACCTCACAGTATCCTACAAATATTCCCTTCTTTCCTTAAGGGTCCAACTTGTTTATTTTCTCTTTCGAAATATGTATAAATACGGGGCAGCCAAATATTTTGAGATGGCTTACCTTTGTATTATTTTCGGTGAACATCTCTACCGGGGTATTGAACCCAAGTGCACTATGGGACAATCAGTTTTTCACATATATGGCTTTCATTAAGACTTCTTCCCATAAGCACATAGGAAGATCTTGATCATGGAGCATGGTCTTCACTGCTTCCATTATCGTTTTGTTCTTTCTTTCTGCTACACCATTTTGTTGAGGATTGTAGGGAGTGATGAGCTCCATCTTGATCCCAACATCTTTGTAGAAGTTCACAAACTCTTTTGAGGTGTATTCTCCTCCGTTATCTGACCTGTGTATCTTGATATTTTATTCGGAAAGGTTCTCTATCAAGGATTTGAATTCCTTGAATTTACTGAACGCTTCATCTTTTGATTTCAAAAAATACACCCAGGTCTTACAAGAATAATCATCAATAAAAGATACATAGTATACATACCCACTGATGGAGGATGATGGAATTGGGCCACACACATATGAATGAATGAGTTCTAGGAGTCCTTCTGCTTTGTTGTCTCTCTTCGGAAAAGGGTTCTTGATGTTCTTCCCTTGTTCACATCCATTGCAAACACCTTCATGGTCAACCTTGAGTTTTGGTAGACCTGTGACTGCTTTTCATACGTATGGTAGTGCCTTGTAGTTGATGTGGGATAATCTTCTATGCCAAATTTCACATGGATTCTCAATAGCATGGGTCATGGAAGCTTCTGAGTGACCATTTATCTTATAAAATCCACCTTCTTCTTTTCCAATGATGATTGATTCTTTTAAGGTTTCTCCTTTAGCCCACATAAGGAATTCTCCATCTATGAAGGAAACTCTGAAACCTTTATTTTCTAAAGCTGAAATGGAGAGTAGTTTCTTTGTCAAACCTGGTACATAGATTACATCCTTCATCTTCATTGAATTCTCTGAATTAAGATTGTAGTTTGATTCTCCCAATCCCTTTATGGGATATTGGTAATCATATCCAAGTGTCAATTTCTGAGAAAACTTATTTTCTGAAATGCAAGAGATAATATCTATTTGACCTGTCATGAGCCAAGTGTCCTCTCTAGGTGTTATCGATCCTGAGAGGGCCGATATTAATACATAGCCTTTAATTTGTTCTCTTAACATCTTTGTGGGTGGCTCTTCATCTTCAACTTCATGGGCATGGTGCCTATTATTTTTCCTTTTGTATTATTCTCATCTTGTTGGACAATATCTCACAATATGTCCCATCTTGTCACAATGGTAGCATTGGACAGAGGAGTAATCTCTTTCCTTTCGTTGTCCTTTCTTGTGGAATATCTTTGGTTGAGATTTGTTTTGGGGGTGAGAATATTTATGAGTTTATTTTTGGAAGTAGGACTCTTCCTTGCTCCTTTGGTGTGAGTATCTAGGGCTTGATCAGCATCTCTTGCTGGTAATGCTTCTCGGTTGGCTACTCTTGTTTCTTCTTGAATGCATTCTTCCCATAGACTGTCAAATTTTAGTTTCTCTGTTCTGGCACAGATCATTTGGATGAATTCATCCCAAGGTATTTTGAGACCATTAAGGTTCATCATTATAAGTTTGTCTTTGTCTATATCATCTCCGATTGCTTCTAGTTTTTCTTTGAATTGGGATATTCTGGAGAAATATTCTTGGATTGATTCTCCTTTTTGCATCCTTGTATTCTTGAGCTGAGTTCTTAGATTCATCTTTCGTTTTATGTTCTTTCCTTCATATAGTCTGCTTAGGGAATAAAACATTTCTTTAAGTTTCTTATTTGATGGCACATAAGGGATCAAGTGATCTTTGATTGAATCTTTAATGATTCTTTTGGCCCTTATCGTGTCCTTTTGGTGCTTTTCTTTGTCTGCAACATCGTTGGGTCCTGGCACTTCTTATTTGATGAATCTTGCTAGGTCATTCTCTTCAAGAATGATTCCAATCCTATTCTTCCAGGCACATAATATTTCCACACCTTCCAGCTTGTCAACAAGCTTAGTTCTTGCAGACATCTTTTACCTGGAGCTAGGAAAATGACCAAAAAATGAAAATGCTCAAAATAAAATTTTGAAATTACCAAGAGGTGTGCTTGGTTGAGGCAAGTAGCCTGGTGTGTTTGGATCTAAGAAAATCCAACTTTTACCCCTCCAAACTTGATATGCGGATTTATGGACTGGTGCTTTTGGTTTTTTAGTACCTCTGGTACTTTATGAAACTAGGGTTTCACTTTCTAGGAGATCTAGCCACTAAAAAGTTGTGCTAAGGATGACAAAGTGATCCTTGAGGAAGGGCGCACTTTTCTAGATGGTTTGAGGGATGAAATACTTCATCAACAAAATTCCCTAATTTTCATGTACGACAACAGTGACATTTTTCACTTTCTCTTGTGAAAGATGCTTTCTTCAGCTTAGCTCTGATACCATGTTAAGTTTTAATATATTATTAGATTTATTTGCATTTCAATAGATAATAATAGCATAATATAGGATCACTGAGAAATACACAAGCATAAGAGACACATCATTTATTCTGGGAAACCCTCAAGGGGAAGAAAACCCAGCAAAAACTTCCTTATTATACATAGCCAATACAATGCCAAGAGATAACTCAAACAAATACAGAAAGTCCTCTCCCAAGAATGTCTCTCTCTCTCTCTCTCTCTTCTCCAACTGCAGCTCTGAAACTTTCTCCTCAATGACCAAGTGAGTGTGTTTCTAAGTGAGGCACTAGCCTCCTTATTTATACAATTCTAGCACATGTAGAAGTGTCTCTTCACTGGAAAGGCTAACTTCTCAATCAGGGTGGTTATAACCACCTTTAATATATTCTGGGGCCTTTTTAATATATTTTGGGGGCGACTTCTTATTCTTCCTATTACAATTATGTTTTCACCAATCCGTAAAAGGGGATTTGGTATTTTACAATAGCCGACATGATCAATCCGCAATGGGGATTGATCGAATGAATAATTTCACAATAATAATTAGAATACACTTTGCAGTTACATTATTTCAACAGTACATACTTGTAAAGCCCGCTAAACCTAGTTATTCGATACTTGTGGGATCCCTGCAGCTTTCAAATCGCTTGCTTCACTTCTGTTAGCGTCCTCATTTTTCTCTTAGTCAAGGTGGGTCTGTGTGTCATAGCATGGAATATCATGTATGGAATAACATGAGAGTCGAAGTCACGTAAGTGGTCGATTGGCCCTTGGAGCCAGGAAAGGATGTCAGAGCCAAACATGTGTTAAGAGTATGAGTATGTTCCAAAAGAGTCGGGTTCTATCATAAGGGAAGTCGTTAGGTGCCTCAGGTCGAGCTAATTTGTTTAAAAAAAAGTCACGTTGGCAAGTGCAACAACCATCATCAGCTCATCATGAAGGCTAGAAGAATAAAAAATCACGGCGCTCAAGTTACGCACGCCCTGCAACTTCTATCGGATGTATCCCACACACCCTGAAACATATTCATCACATGGATGTGCCACGAAAAATCTTCAGTTCGCTTCAAAACATCCAGTTTCCATGAATTCATTTTTCCCTGGCACGTTTCCACCCATTTCCCACTCTATTATAAATTCTATATGTTCTTCATGTATTCTACTCACCAACCAAGCTTATGAATTGTAGGTAGTTCATCTCGCGAGCTCATATTGATCAAATTTTCTACTTCGGGGCCTCACCAAGTTCCCTGCGCATAAGAAAGATATGTGTCACACCATGGGAACCCCTCAAAACATAAGAAGGGGCACATGAGTAGCATAAGTTCCAGGCTTGAGCCCCAAAGCGCCTGGGATTCATTATTACTCACAGTGGGCATTCCTGAGGTTTCAAAGGGAGGTTCCTCCCTGCACATGGAAATGATGATATTGCATCGTGCGAAGGCTAAAGTGGAAGATTTTTTTTCGGATGGAAGGATGTTGGAAGACATACCTTCCCAATAGAAGATACTCGAGAAAAGGGGAAGGCCAAGGAATAATAAGGAAGCTGGGGAAACCCAAATCCCAAGTGATTCATGTGCAAGATCAACTACCGAGGAATTACTTATGCGTGTTATTCTGGTAGAGCCTGTTGAAGTATCAAGTCGGGGAAGAGGGAGAGGAACAAGGAGGATATATGCCATAGACCCTAACATTTGAGAGCTGACTCAATAGCTGAAACAGACCCAACTCGTCATCATCAAACTCTACAAGGAAAATAGAGAATTAATATGACGGTGGCAAAGACCCTTGAGGTGTCAGTGTCACAGGGTCATGAATGGAACGTGACATGGCTTAAGAGATAGCTCTAGGAAGTGCAAGAGTATACAATTGTGCAGTTGTGTGAAGCACAAAGGTCATCAAAAGAACATAATATGAAACATCTTAGAGAATGTGAATAAGATGGGGAGAAAGTTTGCGTGGATCTTCCCAGTGCATAGAAGAGACGGGATTAACTAACTCTATTTTTTATTCTCAGATGTGGCACCAATCTTGACAATTGTTTGAATATTTTTCATGTTTTTAACATACACTAGGTTGGTTGGCCAAATAGCGTAGACAGTGTCTATTGTATGTAATTTGAGATCGATTTAAACCTAATGTAAAAGTCTTGAAACTTTGATGAATGGATTATGGTTGTAGAGGTTAGATGTGTCGTTTTTTTCTTTGTGTATGTATTTTTTGTGTTCTTTGTCCATATCTTTTTTTGTCTGATTCTGAACATATTTTTGAGCCTAGGATTCACTGTGTACCACCCCTTGTTCATTCCCTTCAGAAAAACCATATTTCCTCCAAGTTAACTCTGAATCTTGCAATTTAATTCATCGTGGGTTGAGGGCGAAGGTGCAAAGGGTGATGTGTTCTATCGGTAAATTCAAATGGTCCTTTTGAAAAACCTCCAACACTGATCGATTTCATCATACGATGCTGACATGGTGAGACTATATTGGGACATGTAGCAATTAAAACTGGTGACTTAACTCACGAGTATTAGTCGAAGTCAGGACCTTCCTCCATTTGTGTGTTCTTACAGTAAACCTGGGATCGTTGATGCCAAAAAGGTGTCAGGTATCGACGATCAAGGATAAACCTATTGTGTATTTTCCTTTGGGTTAGCATCCTCAAAACTCTCGATGTCGAAACGTTTTAGGAGTCGGTGATCGAAGAAAAACTTGTAGCATGGTTCAAACATTCATCGTGGTTTGGTCTTCTCCATTTCGCTAAGTGCATAGGGAATCGACCATCGGTGATATCATTTCTTTCTTCATTAACATTTACTCTTTTCTCCTTTTACCGACTTCGAAAGGGATCGGTTGTCGGTGATATCCTTCTGTGATGCTAGTCGTGAAATAAAACTTCCTTTTGTCAATGCCGATGAAGATCGGCACTCAGCAACTGCAGTTTTTCGAGTGATTTTCCTTCATCTTTTAAACCCTTCCAATGTTGAATTTGGGCTCATCGGGGTGAAATCTTTTGGCTGTTGATTCTTTATTTAAATTTTAGGCCTTTTAAGTCGTTAGTTTTCATAGATTCATGAAAACTTTGAAATACTTAATGAGAGCTAAGATGATAAGAAAAGGAAACATTTTTCATAATGAAGTCGAATTAGACAGTGAAAAAGATCAAGTGGTACCCAAAAAGTAAAATTTGACATAGGATTTTTAGGGTGTGTTGAGTGCTCAACAAATGGCGACTTATAGAGCGAAAGAAGAATATTTGTTCCTCCTCAGGCTCAGCTGATGCAAAAGCTGGTGGAGAACTTAATTGGTTTTAAATCAGAGCCCCTTTTACCCTTGCATTTTAAATTCTTTAGTTGATGCCTTCGGGTCTGCCTGTGGATTTTTCAAGCTTTATTCCTCCTTATTTTCTTGTAACCCTGACTCATGCTCTCTTTTGACAAGATTCTAGTAGAGCATTCACTAGCACTAGGCCCTTTCATTACCTTCATTCATTTTCTGCGGTGTTTCTCCGCTGCCAGCGAGCATCCATAGCCTCGATGGAGTCACCCTGATGTCACAGACCTTGCTCTGCTGCCAGCAAGTGTCCATAGCCCTGACGGAGATATCTGCATACCCTCTCCTATTGTGCGCTCATTTTATATAGTTGAATTTTATTTCGGAAACATGCCCCGAGCGAGTGGAAGAGGAGGATGTATGTTATTTTCAAAAGTATGAGGTGATTAAGGTTAAACTCACTAGTTCTGTCTCCGAGGTGTATGTAGTCCTTTCCAGATTTCCTTCTTTCCCTTAAGTTCTTACCAAACCATTAAGCAGACACTTCCACATTTCCCCAAAGTTTTTCATTTACATAGGTTAGATAGAGAATCCTTTTAAAGAACCATAGGTTCTTCAACGTTTCTTGAGTTTGTATGTGAGCGACAAGTTAGGAAGATATTTCGCTATGTTGCATGATTTGAGGTCAACCATTGTCTTCCTTCAACGCGATCTTTCAAAAGCGCAGAAGTCCAAATAGCAAAAGAGAAAAAAAAGCATTTCGCAATTGGCCTAAATAATAACAAAATCATGAAAATATGCACGCAAAACAATTTATTTTTTTATTAGAAGTATTGTTTTAGGGCTTGGCCATTCACTAGGAGAGCATCAGGTTCCCCCCTTAGATTCTGTAACTGATAAGTTCCTGCTCTAATATTCTCATCCACCTAGAAAGGTCCGAGCCACATATTCTGAAACTTAGAATGTTTTCCTTTAGGCTCGTTTTCTCTATCCCATTTCAGGACTAAGTCTCCTACTTCAAAATTATTCTCTTTAGCCTTATGCTTATCAAACCATCTTTTAACTATCTACTGGTGGGATATGAATTTTGATTTAGCTTTCTCCATTTCTTCTTCTAGCATGAGAAGGGTGTCAATTCTTTGTTGTAAGGCTGATGAGGGATGCCCCCTGGACTCCTAAGAAAGTTGAAGAGATGGAAGATATAGCTCGTTCGGGAGAATGGCTTCCTGTCTGTATACTAGAATGTATGGGGAATTCCATATAGCTTCCTTGGGTGTAACTCTATATGCCCATAAAGCGTTATGGAGCAGATTATGCCAATTCCTTTGGTTGTCTGCAATCATTTTCTTTAATATTATTACTAGGTTATTATTAGTTGATTATGCCACTTTGTTTCCATATGGATAATAATTTGCAGAGTATCTAATGGTGATTCCTTTTTCCAGGGAAAACTTTGTTAATAAGGTGGGAAAAAAGTAAGTTTCATTACAAAAAAAAAGAACAGAAGGGACATTGAACCTTGTGATTAGTTGTTGTTCTATGAATTGGATTACCGCCTTCTCGTTTACATGGGTCAGAGGAATGGCTTCTTCCCATTTTTTGAAATAACCAGTGGAAGTGAGTATGTACTTATGTTGTTTTGAATAACTTTGTGCAATTTCTCTTATGATGTCTAACCCCCATTTCTCAAAAGGCCTAGAAACAGTCACCGGTTTGAGTGGGATCATTGCTCTCTTTTCTCTCTCATTGCTTACTTGACAAGTTTTACAGTTTCTAGTGTATGTGTGAGCATCCTTGAACAAAGTGGGCCAATAATAGTCATCTCTCAGTATATTATGAGCGGTGGTGTCTCCTACAAAATTTCCACCGACAGGACCATCATGGAGCTCCTTCAGAACCTTATCTGCATCTTCACGTTCGACGCATCTCAAAAGTACCCCATCATAATTAACCCGGAAGAGTATCGAATTTATGAGGTGATATTGCATAGATTTTAACCTGAGAACTCTCCTTTCCCTAGGGTTGAGGTTATCTGGACAGGTCCCATGGTGTAGGAGATAAGTCAATTTCTCGTACCAAGACTCTTGTCCTGGGGAAATGGATGAATCTTCAACACACCATAATGCCATTTCATTCTTCCATCTGGGATCTTCATTTACTTGGTCTTGAGCTTCAGCTATCAGTTTGCATAACCCTTGTCCTTTGACTAGTTTAGCAGGTTTTATGTCTAGATCAAATTCTTGGACTATTGCCATCTAGTTTTCTCTTCTTTCCCCCATCTCTTATTGAGTGAATAGGGATCGAACTACAGGGTGAGGCGTGATTACTTTGGTGTGATTCTTGAGGATGTAAGATCTAAAATGTTTTATTTCCTTATAAATTGCATAAGCCTTCTTGTCTATGTCAGGATAGTTAAGTTCATCACCTTGGAGGTTAGTGCTCATGAACGATACAGGGGCTTCATTTTTTTCATCATCCACCTGAGTTAATACTGCGACTAATGATTGGTCGAAAGTGAAAGTGTAGAGAAAGAAACATTTGTTGAAATCGGGACTTCACAACACTGGGGCTTGAGAGATAGCAGTTTTGATCTTGTTGAAAGCCATATTTAGTTCATCATCCCACTTAAACTCAGCATCCTTACGAATCATCTTTTGTAGAGGTTTGATAGTTTCTGCGAAATCGAGAGTGAACTTCCTCACAAAATTGATTTTCCCGAAGAATGATTGTGTGGCCTTCTTGTTGTGTGATAATTGAATCTGATTTATCGCTTTAATTCTTTCTAGGTCTATGTGAATTCCTGCTTGAGATATAATGTGGCCTTGCATATTACCTTCTTCGACACCGAAAATAGTCTTCTTAGGGTTTAGGGATATACCATATTTTCTACACCTTCCAAAAATATGGGTTAAGTGTTGGATGTGATCTTCTTTGTTCTTTGAATACACAGTCACGTCATCCAAGTACACCAATACACACTTGTTGATTAGTACCTGAAACGATACGTCCATGGCCCTCTAGAAGGTCGCTCCTACATTGATTAACCCAAAGGGCATGCGTTTATAAGAAAAATTTCCCCACTTGGTTAGGAAGGTAGTTTTTAACAGTCTTCCTCTGAAACTAGAACTTAGTTGTAACATGAGAAGCCATACAGCAGGGAGAAAATATCAGAGCCAGACACAGTTTGCAATAGTTGCTCCATTAGTGGGACTAGGTAGTTGTCATTTTCTGAAGATCTGTTGAGATTTCTGAAATCTACGCATAAGTGAATCTCCCCAGACTTTTTCCTTACAGGAACTAAATTAGCTACCCATGTAGAGTGTCTAACATGGAAGATAATTTTGGCATCTAATAGTTTCTTTAACTCCTAACACATGAGAGGCTCCAGGGAAGGGTGATACTTTTGGAGATTTTGTTGGAAGGGTTTTACTTCAGGCTTTAAAGGGATAATGTGGTGAATGATATGGGTATCATAAGTTTTTAGATCTCGGTAAGACCACACAAAGACATCCTGATATTGTCTGAAGAGTTTGAATTATGCCTTTCTTTCCTCTTTATATATGGTTTTTCCGAGGTTTATGTTTTTTTTTGTTTTTTGGGGTTCCGAGATTTATGGTTTCATGCATGGGACAGGGACTACCGGTCTTCGTGTTTTTTAACCCTTTAAATATTTCTTTCAGGTCAAAAAGGTTTTCTAAATTAGTTATCCCCTTTGGGATTGTGTGAGACTTCGATTGGCTGATCGGATAATTTATATGGGGGTCGATTTTTGTTGGTTGTTCCTGGAATACTTCATCATCAATAGCCAAGTCTTTGAAATTATCTTGATTAGTCAAAAAGTTTATGATCTGTTCATCTCCTTCAAAGACCTTCCAATTAGAAATATTGTTGGGTACCGAGGGTTTGTAAAGTAGTTATATAGTGAACCAAGAGGCTTCATAATATTCTAGAGGTGATATCCTTGAGGCAACGGTGGCCAGAGAATCAGCAAGAATGTTCTTTTCTCTGGGAATTGCTGAAATGTTGAAGGCTTCAAAATGCTCTATCATCCTGTGCACTTCTTGTTGGTAATTCTTCAGATGCAAAGAGTTGCAATGTATAGTGTTCCTTATATGTCTAAAAATGATTTAAGAATATTCTAAAACCTTCAATTATTTGATTTTCAAGTCTATGTATTTATTTAACCCCTGTACTAGAGCTTCATACTCGGTAGTGTTATTCGTGCATTCAAATTATAGTCTACAAGACATGAAATTTTGTTTTCCTTTCGGATTAATGAGGATACACCCTACTCCTAACCCTTCTTGCAATTTAGATCCATCAAAGTATAGGGTCCAAACTTGTGGGAAACATGTATCAGCTTCCCCTTCCCTATTACTTTCCATTTTCCCTACCACTAGTTCTACGATCTCTAACGTAGGTTCTTGGAAAAAGAGGGTTTCTTCCGCCATTTTCGGAAACTCTTCTCAAAAAATCATTTCGGAGTTTTGAGTGAGAGGGACATCATATGATAGAGGAGAGAAGTTCCTGAAGTAGGAATCATAGGAATAATTTCCTAACACAGGAAACTCTACTGATGAGGGTTCGTTGAGGGTTTCTAGATCAGTAACAGTATGTTTCAGATATCTTTCCCTATCAATTCTGATCATATTTTTGTGCCCCTTTAATGGAAACCAAAGGTGAGCCCAGTTTGTACTAAATTATCTATTTAACTTCTCAAACCAATCTCGGCTTAATAATAACCCATAAGCTTATGGAATATCTACTATAATGATGTCAATTACTTGCACAAACTTAGGATGGGTTGTTCTGATCATCACATCTTTTAGTTCTCCCATGACCTTCACCTGGGTTCTATCCAATTGTATTACATGTTTGTCACTTTTGAGAGCGACTGCATTTAGTTTTTTTCAAATAGACAAGGGAATAACATTAGAGGAGGCTCCTGAATCAACCAAACAGTTATGGAGGTTTCTGTCAAAGAATTCAAACGTTAGTAGGAACGGTGGAACAAAAGTTTTTCCCTTCTTCTCTTCAGAACAAGCGTTCACGGTTCATTTATTTCCTAGATATGTGGGAGTTATATTTACTCCCTGATCATTGCTTGTCATAGGGGTTTCTATTGACTTCAAAGCTTGTAGCAGGAAGTCTTTTAGCTGAGGAATTCTACATATGTCCATAACTAATATATTAGCCTTTAGATTTTTTAAATCTTCAACTACGTTGTAATCTAGCTTGGCCAATTCTCGGGTATGGATGCTTATAGGGTTCTTACGGGGAGAAAAAGGTACTTTCGGGTGATCGGGAGTTGATATTCCTTCCGAAGTTTGGGTATTAGCAAGGTCGTTTGAGATGGGTTGACCTTTACTTCATGTTTTCACCACCGAGACCTCTGTGGGTGGTTCTTGAAAATCAAATAGGTCGTCGGAAGGCATAATTAAGTCAGGATCCCATATCAGCATGGTTGTATCTTCTAGTGGATCAATCTCTTCCTGATGAGAAACATTCATAACTGAACCACTTGATTGTTTGGATAGGGAGACTTCATATAGAAATGTGTTGGTCATCAAATTCATGGCATGTACCCATTGAGGGAAGTCTCTTTCAGAGTGGTTTTCATGGTGATAAGTACAGAAAGAGTCAGATGCTACATTTCCCAGATCAATATTTAAGTTAGTTGGGGGAGGTTCAATTTATTTTAATGGTGGGTTCCTTTTAAAGAAAGTCTTATAGGGCCTTTGGCCTTGGTTTATGTCCCCTACACTTCTTTTCATGTCTATGATTTCATTTGATAACTTATTAACCATGAGGTGTAGGTCTTCTATGTCTCCAATACCCTTTTCATGACCATGTTCTGTTTGTTTCCCTGGGGGCCTAGTGAGAAATAGTCCTCTCCGGGGAGGGGGGTTGAACTTCTTTCTTAACTAAGGAGACATGACCCTCTTTACATCCTTTCATTTGGAACTCTATCATTTTGTCTTCTTCAAAATTATCAGCTAGGGTTCGTTTGGCAGACCTCTTCACAAACATGGAAATTGAAGTTAGGAGGGCATTAGCGTATACTTCGATTTGCAACTCTTGAGTAGGTTTAGCTTCGTGATGGAATTTTTTTAAGATAGTGGTAAATATTTGATTAAATTATTTTACCCTTTCCTTCGAAATCATGGTGGTGGTGAACAACTCGGCCATCAGAGCTCCTGTAGTAGTTTCTTCTGCGAATTTATCTAAAAACTCTTTCTAAACACTTTGTCCAACTAGTTATGGATCCTACGGGCAAGTTAAAATACCATGTGGAAGTAGAATTCTCCAAAGTATAGGGGAATAGCCTGAAAAATACATCTTCATGCTGGACATTCATCAGTCAGATAGCCAGTATGAATTTCTTAATATGATCTTCAGGTAGTCCTGAGGTTTCTGGATCGAATTTAGGAAGTAATTTCTCTGGATGTCTGGGAAGGTTATGGACTCACCCAAGGATGGCCAAAACATCTCTGTCCAACCAAGGTTTATTATTCTGAGGTGGGTTCCCCCTTTCTTCATCATGGTTGTTGTTGTCTTCCATATCTTTGGATCCTGATTTAAACTCTTCTTCTTCCGAAAAATCGTTCGGCTTAGAGATGTCGTTGACTGGCGTTTCAGGGATTATATTAAGAGGATGTTCGATTTTGGTGATTGTGGAATCTATTAGGTCTTCTATTGTGTGCACAAAAACCTGGTCGGGGGTGTCGACCATTGGTCTGCTTATTTTTTTTCTTCGAGGAAGTATCGGAGCTAAAGACAGTACACAGATCTATCGAGCGTATGATCTTGTGATTCTTCTGAATTGATTTAATTCCTCGTGAGGAAGAGCATAAGGTATATCATGGAAAAAGTGTCATTCCTTGGGATGGGGTGAGTTACTCATTTCAGGAGTACTCAATGTGTGTGGGTTGTCTTGGGAATGACTAGCCATGCATGTGGGTTGTTTTGAATCTACAGGCTGTCTGAAATATTATATGGAATATGTATTCAGCCATTCATTCTTCAGGCCCTCCTTCTAATGCCAATTCTGTTGATGGGGCCTAAATCCATTTAATTCAACAGTAGTAACCAAACCTACCATCGAGGCCCAACTAGACTCTGCAGCATTTAATAGTGGAATGGTTCTCCAGATCTTGCGATCCGGCCAATTAATTGATGGGCTTTACATTTTTTCATGAAGGCCTCTCCTTCAGTTCATACGTTCTCCTTTTTTGTATTTTCTCTTAGGTGGGACTGATATAAGATGTAAAGCTGGTATAAACCAACTAGGCAACAAATGGGAACAAACTTTAACTACTGGAGAGAAGGCTCGGCTTGGGATAACCATTACACCCTAGCATGTAGACAATGATCGTATACCACAGGCCTAGTACTAATACATCAACCATGTGAATATTCCAATTACTGACTAAGATACAAATTATCAGAAGAAAACATGCATGTGATAAACAATGGTAGGAAAAATAATTCATTCAATGTTAATCATCAATCACATGATAACACAAAGATTTATTTTCATCATTAAAGAAATAACTGTAAAACATTGCATCAGATAACTTATCAATAGATTTAATAACTCTTACTCGCTACAACATCCATTCATGAGATGAGATAGGAAATAGTTCTTCTCCACATCTAATCATATAGGCATTTGATGAAAACATAAACTTGTCTCTAGTCCAGAAGGACTTCTCAATTAAAGGTAGCTCCAAAATAATTCTTAACAAAACCAAAAATGAGAGTTTCTTGCAACAACCATCGACCCTTAACTAATCAGTCGATGCTCCTATTTATAACACAAAATTAACTAAAAATAATGGCTAAAGTGAAAATGATTAAAACAGAATTCACCACGTGGAATTCTCTCCTAACAGTTTTTCTAAGAGTTATCTCAAGATATGACTTAAAAGGGTGACTCTTCTCATACTCTGACCATTGGATGAACAGCTCCTTGTAGGATTTGGCGTATGGGAATCTATGTTGTTCCATCGGGATCATGTAAATTTCTCTTATATCTACCACATGTGCCCGATACTTGACTAGACTACCACTTAACTATTGCACCATAGCTCGAGCTTTGATCGGGTGTTCCATAAACTGTCACACCTAACCCGGTGTTGTGTCTGTCACATTTGTTATTTCTTCAGCCCATGAAGAATCTCGCTTAGTGTGTTATTTGAATATGTCATGTAAGTTGATGAATTCATCAAGCATGTCGAACTTGAAGAGTCTGATATCCTTCATTTCCTTTTTTATTTTGATCCAGTTCCTCTCACACTTGGCCCATTTTCTTAAATTTCCCAATGAGGCTCCCGCACTATTCTTGTCCAATACTTGGAGGTATATTTCTTGCAATCAAAAAATGAAATCCTTTAGAGACCGTGTATAGAGTAACACTGGGTAAAATACATGTATAAATTGTAAGCATGAGAAATCCAGACTGGTACATACCTATAAAGTCCGCTAAACTTGGTTATTCTATACTTACGGGATCTCTGCAGTTTTCAAATTGCTTGCTTCGCTTTTGTTAGCGTCGCCATTTTTCTCTTAATTAGGGTGGGTATGTGTGTCACAACATGAAATATTGGGTACAGAATAACATGAGAGTTGAAGTCACGCCAGTCGTCTATTGGCCCTTGGAGTCAGGAAAGGATTTCAGAGCCAAACTTGTGTTAAGAGTACGAGTATGTTCCAAAAGAGTCAGGTCATGTCATAAGGGAAGTCGTTAGCTGCCTTAGGTCGAGGAAAGTTGTTTAAACATAATTTACATCAGCAAGTGAAACAATCATCATCATCTCATCATGAAGGAAGAATAAAAAATCATGGTGCTCATGTTAGGCATGCCCTACAACTCCTATCGGTTGTATCCCACACACCCCGAAATGTATTTTTCATGTGGATGTGCCACAAAAAAAATTCAGTTCACTTCAAAACATCCAGTCACCATGAATTCAGTGTTCCCTGGAATGTTTCCACCCACTTCCCACTCTGTTATGAATTCTGGATGTTCTTCATATATTCTACTCACTAGCCGAGCTTATGCATTGTAGGTAGTTCGTCTCGCAAGCTCAGATTGATCAAGTTTTCCGCTTCGGTCCCTCGCCAAGTTCCCCTCGCATAAGATAGATACATTTCACACCATGGGAACCCCTCAAAACATAATAAGGGGAACGTGAAGTCGCAGAAGTGTCAGGCTTGAGCCCCAAAGTGCCTGGGATTCATTCTTACTCATAGCAGGCATTCCTGAGGTTTCAAAGGGAGGTTCATACTTGCGCACAGAAATGATGATATCGCACCGTGCGAAGGCTGAAGTGGAATAAGTTGTGTCGGACGTAAGGATGTTGGAATACATGCCTTCCTAACAGCATATACCCTAGAAAAGGGGAAGTCCAAGGAAGAATAAGGAAGTTGGGGAAACACAAATCCCAAGCGAGCCGTGCGTAATATCGGTTGTCGAGGAATTACTTATGTGTGCTATTCAGCTAGAGCCTGTTGAAGTCTCAAGTCAGGGAAGTGGGAGCGGAACAAGGAGGGTAGATTCCATATATGATAACGTTCAAGAGTCGGATCAACAGCTAAAACAGTCCCAACTCGCCATCGTTGAACTCTACCAGGAAAAAAGAGAATTTAGACGACATTTGGTGGAAAAGACCCTTGAGGTGTCAGTATCATAGGGTCGTGAAGGGAGTGTGACATGGCTTAAGAGATAGCTCTGGGAAGCGCAAGATATAATCATGCAGTTGCATGAAGCACAAAGGGTGTCAGAAGAACAAAATATGAAAAATATTAGAGAACATGAAGCAATCGGGGAGAAAGTATGCGCGGATCTTCCCAGCGCACATAAGAGATAGGATTAACTAACTCTATTTTGTATTCTCATACGTGGCACCAATATTGACATTTTTTGAAGATTTTTTATGTTTTTAACGTAAACCAGGTTGGTTGTCCAAATAGCGTAGATAGTTTCTATTGTATGTAATTTGAGCTCGATTAAAACCTAATGTAAAAGTTTTGAACTTTGATGAAAGGATTCTAGTTGTAGCGGTTGGATGTATCGTTTATTTTCTTTGTGTATATATTTTTTATGTTCTTCATCCATATATTTTTCTATCTGATTCGGAATGTATTTTCGATATTGGGATTCACTATGTAGTGCCCCTTGTTCGTGCCCTTCAGACAAACCATATTTCCTCCAAGTTAACTCTGAATCTTTCAATTTAATTCATCATGGGTTGATGGCAAAGGTGTGGAGGGTGATGTGTTCTATCGGTAAATTAAAATGGTCCTTTTGAAAAACCTCTAACATTGATCGATTTCATTGTATGATGTTGACGTGGAGAGACTGGATTGGGACACGTGGCAATTAAAACTTGTGACTTAACTCGCGAGTATTAGTCAGAGTTGGGACCTTCCTCTAGTTGTGCATTCTTAAACTAAACCTAATGTCATTGATTCCAAAAAGGTGTCGAGGATCAATTATCGAGGATAAACCTATCGCATATTTTCCTTTGGGTTAGCATCTTCAAAAATCTCGATGCCGAAACGTTTCGGAAGTTGGTGATCGGAGAAAAAATTGTAGCGTGGTTAGAACGTTCAGTGTGGTTTGGTCTTCTCTGTTACACTAAGCAAGTTGGGTATCCGCCATCGGTGATATCATTTCTTTCTTCATTAAAGTTTACTCTTTTCACCTTTTACTGATGCCGAAGGGGATCGGTTGTTGGTGATATCCTTGTTTGATGTTAGTCATGAAAGAAAACTTCCTTTTGTCAATGCTGATGAGTATCGATGCTCGGCGACTGTGATTTTTTGAGTGATTTTCCTTCATCTTTTAAACCCTTCCGATGTTGAATTTTGGCGCATCAGGTGAAATGTTTTGGCTGTTGATTCTTTATTTAAAGGTTGGTCCTTTTAAGTCATTAGTTTTCATAGATTCAAGCAAACTTTGAAAGACTTAATGAGAGCCAAGATGATAAGAAAAGGCAACATTTTTCACAATGAACTCGAATTAGACAGTGTAAAAGATCAAGTGGTACCCAAAAAGTAAAATTTGGCATAGGCTTTTTAGGGTGTGTTGAGTGCTCAACATGTCCTTATGGCAAGGAGTCCCCATTGTTGGAGTTACTTCACACACACCTATGATTTCTTTTTCCTAAGTTTTTTCCTTATTTATTAGTCATTATTCAGTCTCCTATATTTTAGGAAGAATATTCCTCTAGGGAGAATATTATCTTCATCTTTCACTTTAGTTTGATCAGTTGAGTGGAGACTAGATGCTACACTGTTATTATCACCATGCATCATTGGGATCATCACCAAACAATGCACATTGTCCTTGGGATCATCACCATACTAGTGCATTACTCATGATTCTCTGATATCCTCCTCACTTCACTCAGTTAACTGAAGACCGATAGACTAGTTAACTCAGACTAGGTGGCAGTTCACTCCCGTAACTGCCTGAGAGACTACACTAGGTGGCATTTTACTCCTGTAATTGTTGGTGTGTGTCCAAATCACTCTAGACCACCACTATGGTGCATTAGTTACTCATGTATCCTATATCTATTGTAAATTATTCACTCTTTGAGTGTGGATTATGGTTAATGAGAATTCTTCCATTCTTTCTCTCTTGCTTATTCTTTCTCAATTTCTCTCTACAAATGTTTGTGGTATTTTGTAGCTAGATCTATTTTGTGTAGGTTCAACACATTTACATGGTATCATATCTGATGAATTGCTAAGCAAAAGCTACACCAAATTATTTTTTGCAGGTACTGAAGATTGAAGAATGCGGAAAAGATGGATTATTCGTCAACAATACTTCTCACGCCTCATAAATATTTGGAGTGGAAGCCAAAAATTATACTTTTTCTCAGATGCAGAGGATTGTACCAAATAAGTATGGAAATGGAAGTAGAGCCTAATTCCACCAATGAGAAAAAAAAAATTCTTAATAGACAAGATATGGCCATAGGATGTATCCTCTTGTTTATTTCTCTTGAAATTATCCATCAAGTATATGATGACTCACAATAATAAAATCCAAATGAATTATGGACCATATTGGAAGTTCTCTTTCGGAATAAAGAATATTGTGAATATTTCATGCAGGAGGTTGAATAGATAGAACCATAAGAGAATCCATCAAAAGATCAAACATTTTATTCTGAAGAGTCTTCTACACAAGTATTTGCACAAATTTGTATTCCATTAATTGAAGATGATGTCTACTCCATTTCATATTTGTTTTCTGAATTTCATGTGGAAGATATATGGCATGCATCTCAAGGGTCACATGCAGACACTTTTCCATGAGCAATGCATGCATCTCATGAGACAAAAAATGAGTCATGCACATCAAACTCCATTCTGATATTTTCTGAGCAAAATTTGCAGAAACAAATTGGATATTTGAATTACTCTCGGGAAAATATTCAATTTCAAAAAACAAATCATCTGAAACAGAGTCTGGGAAGTGAATTTATGATAATTTTAAAATCAACAAAATTTCAGCGTTTTTCCGGAAATGGTTGCACGGTTTTCAAAGTTTCATCCAAACTTTATTTGGATATTCTTCATTACAAGAAGAGAAAGTGGATTTTTTCGACATCTCAATGGTGCATCCACTTCATCAGATCCATTCAAACATCTACATCTTCAAAAAAATCTTCAACGATCACAAACTTGCACAGTTGTGAGGTCTTCTTGGAGTAAAGGACAAGGTTTCTTAGAAACTGCTTTTTGTTCCTTCTCATTTATTTTTTTTATGCATTGTGATTTGAGGGGGGGTTTCCCATGAGGTTTTACCTCTTTCCTCATTTATTTCAGTGTATCTTTTGTATTTGGGTACCTGACATGGCCTCATTGTCGGGATGCATTCCTTTTATTTTCACCATAGTGATGTTCAAGGGGGGTGTTAGAGTTACTTCACACACACCTAGGATTTATTTTTCCTAAGGTTTTCCTTGTTTATTAATCATTATTCATTATTCATTCTCCTCTATTTTACGAAGAATATTCCTCTAGGGAGAATATTCACTTCAGTTTGATCAATTGAGTGGAGACTATATGTTACATTGGTATTATCACCATGCAGCATTTGGATCATCACCAGCTAATGCGCATTTTCCTTGGGATAATCACCAGACTAACTCATTACTCATGATTCCATGATCTCCTCCTCACTTCACTCTGTTTCAGTCAGTTAACTGAAGACCGATAGACTAGTTAACTCGGACTGGGTGGAAGTTCACTCCTATAACTACCTGAGAGACTATAGTAGGTAGCAGTTTACTCCTTTAACTTTTGGTGTGTGTCCATATCACTCTATACCACCACTATGGCACATTAGTTACTCATGTATCATATATCTATTGTAAATTATTCACTCTTTGAGTGTGGATTACAGTTAATGAGAATTCTTCCATTCTTTCTCTCTTGCTTCTTCTTTCTCAATTTCTCTCTACAAATGTGTGTTGTATTTTATAGCTAGATCTATTATGTGCATGTTCAAAACATTTACACCCATGATCTTGAAAACTAACTAATAATCCTCAAGGATTTTTTCTCCAATATGGGTATGACTATTAATACTGATAAGACTAAGGTCATGATTATTAAATCCAATAAGATCCCTTGGGATACCTTTGTATATGACAACAACAACTTGGAGGAAGTGACTTCATACAAATATCTTGGAATTTATATTCACCACAAGATCAATTGGAATTATAGCATTGAGAAAAGGATTATTAGGGGATGGAAATTTTATTATGGGCTTGAAAAAAATTGTAAATCAGTTGATATTTGGAATTGGGATAAGAAAAAAATCCTCTTTGAGACTCTTGCTACACCTATTATTCTTTATGGATGTGAAGTTTGGGGCTGTAGTATCTCTCGTGAATCCTGGAGAAAGATAGAGAAAATAGAAAATAATTTTATAACCTATGATCTCAAAATTAAAGGAAATACACCCTATCCCATCCTCCTCTTAGAAACAAGCCTCCTCCCCATTGAGATCATGGCTATGACTAGATACCTAATTTATAAGAACAATTTAAACAACATGGAAGACAAGAGTATTCCTAAAATTGCTTCAAAATCGAGTCATAACCACCATCGACTCAAGAGAGGATGGCATAAAGATGTCTAGTCTTGGATAAACTATTAGGGAATCATGGAAGACACCATTTTGCAGAATAAGTATACTATTAAAAAAAATGTCAAATCAAAATTTAAGGAGAAAATGTGGTGTGATAAAGAGTTAGAGGAAAAAAAAAATTAAAGTATTATAAGGATGTAATCAAACCTAATCTAGAAGATCAAAATTATCTATCTGTTTTTCCAAGTGTAAAGAAAAAAATAAGCATTTCTCAAATAAGAACAAATTCTCATGATCTCCATAGTGAAACTGGGCATTAGTCAATTCCTAAAACGCCATGGGATGAAAGAGTGTGTCACCTTTGCGACACTAAGAAGGTTGAATATGAAAAGAAATTTCTCTTAGATTGTCCATCCTATACCCATATTATATCTCATTTTCAAAATATTTGTCACACTACCAACCTTCCTAACCTCTTAACTCAACAAAAGTATGGCAATCTTGGAGAGCTTCTCTTAATGTTTTTCGAGCACAGAAACAAAATTATAAAGAAATGCGTCCCCAAGGTGTAGGACAGTCGGTGACGGAGTGTGTTGTTAAGCCACTCCGTGATGTTAAATTCACCGGTTCGAAACCTGCGGGGACAAAAAATCCAACCATGTTAAGGGTTGGTGTGGCTCAGGCCGGGTGCAATCCCCGGGTGATTTTGACGGCTTAGATGCCCCTGAGTCACAGTTTCTCAAGCCACAGGTTAATCGCAGGTCCTGCACAAATTAACAAACAAAAAAAAAAAAATTATAAAGAAATGCAAGTAATCACTTACCCTCTTAAGGTATGATAGACCAATTCGGTCTTAGTGGTCGTTAGTCATCATCAACATCATCAGTTATATATATATGTTTTTAATTTTTGGGGTTTTCCTTTCCTTTTTAGTTTTTTCTTTTTCTTTTTCTTTTACTTTTCTTCTAATTTTCTTTTATAACTTTTTTTTTAACTTAAAAATAAAAATCTAATTGTTCTGTTTTTCGTAGTTTTTCATAGTTTTTTTAGTTTTTTACTTTTCTTTAAAAAAAAAAAATTATGGTTATAGTTTTTCTTTAAAAAAAAATGGTTGTTTTTTCTTTTTAAAAAACCAACTCTCAAATTTCTTTTTTTTGTTTAATTTGTTTATTTTTTTAATGTAAATTTTAAAAAATTATAAAAATATTTTTTAAGAAATGATTTAGCAGCCAATTTTGAGTTGTTTATCGATGATGGTAGTCATTGTCGAGGCCACAGTTTCAATTAAGTTATAATGTTAACTCCAAAAAAAAAACTTGGTGCTACTAGTAGCATCGCTTTTCAATTCAAGGGTCAATTTTAAAGTATTTGTCCACAATGAAATCATTTGTCAACACAGTGGGTCTGAATAGGTATGAATTGTAACCACTACACAAAAGGGGTGCTACCGGTAGAGTTCTCATTAAGTTGGTAATTGTGTTAATATCATAATAATCTTTGGCCAACTCATCAGTAATGCCATGCAAAGAAAAATAATGTTCCATTTGAGTGACCCATCGCATGGGATTTGAGACATCAAATTTATTGACCTCAACTCTAGGAAGACAAGGGTCATGATGAAAGGAGTTGGATTGAAAGGCTATAAAATGGGAGGAGCCAGCACCATCTAAGTGTGATGGTTTTTCATAGAAGGAAGGGCCCATGGATCAGTTCCGCAACTAGTTGAGAGTGGATTTGATGGTGTCAAATTTTCCCATGAATTTGGTATCCATGGAGTCAAATTTGTTTTGGACTTGGTCTTGGAAGTGTGAAAATATGCAATTGATGGAAGCAATGTCAGAAGTCACTTGTTGGATGTTATCCTTGTTCTAGTTGATGTCATATTGGAGGTATTGGTTGCGAGTGTTGGCCATTTTGTTATAGAAATATTTGCCTCACCCTATGCAATCTTGTCTTTTTCCATTTCCCTATGCATACTTTTCATCCCTTTTTGAAAATATTAGAGCTAAAAATACATGTTTTCCACATATACACACCTTTCCCACTATACAACATGCGTATACGTAGGTTGCACCACTACAGCCTGCGTACATCAGGATTTGTGTCCAAAAATGAAAAATCGTGTCAGGTTTCCATGTCATGACGGGAGATCAATGACCTTGGCCTTCCATATACTGTGTTATCACTTTGTAAATTTGTTTGGCTAATAAACAAACGATAGAGGTAACTTTTTCAACCAACTTTAGGTTGGATTCTGACCCTTCCAACCAGAGAGGGCTCTCTCAAACATGTAAATATTGAAAATACTCAAAACGATTTGGCAATGGACACTCAGAGGTCAAATTCTACAATAGGGAAATTTTTTAAAGGGGTTGGTAAGACCAACAAGAGAATAGGTCCATTGAGTAATGGGGTCAACTTCTGAAATCATATGAAAATTTGCAATCTATGTATTCCTGAGGGAACAGAGGAAAAATAGGCACTGTGTTCAGCCAAATAAGTAATATGAAATGGTAGTGGAAAAACAGGAATGACCACTATGACAGGAGGCATCTAACAGAGGATGAATCTCTTGGCATAGCTCTAGAAAAAGAAACATAAGGGTTGGCTACCGAAAACAGAGCACCAATAATGGGTGAATTCTAAACCAGAAACCAATAAACATATGAAAAGTATAATCGATATAGGAAGGAGCACTAGCAAGATGAATTCCTTATTTTACTCAAATATTATTACTAGCAGCAAAAACACATTCATGAATATGAAATATAGGAAAACATACTGAACATTAACACCATGATGAATCTCAGTTATCCAAGAAAACCTTCTCTTCTTGTATTATAGTTCATAAGAAATCACAAAGTTTTCCTACTACAGGGGTAGGCCCCTCTCTAGCCAGTCGAACCCTTCATTTATCTTTTTAACAGTATATATAGATAAATTTACATATGGGACCCAAAAATGGATCATCTTCTCCAAGATTCCAAAAATAGATATCGGTTAGAAAGGAAGTAACGCACCAAAACCAAACTCCTACTTTCTAGGGAATGTTACAAATAGAAAACCAAAATATTTGAGATCTTTACCCTAAATGCCACATGTCTACAAAATCACAATATTCCTAAAATGAACTCGATTTAGCCTGTCATGAATTTTTCATTTTATCTTTTCAATCTCTTCCTTTAACGTGTCAAGACAACTAGGTTGGCCTTCTTCAATACCTATAATTGTTCCATCTTTGACTTCCTCCTTCCATCGCTTTTTCTTTTTTCTCTCACCAACCTGCATGTAGTGTCCATCTGCATATCCATTAATGATTAAATATTTCATAATAGGATTCAACCTGATCTCTTCACCTGATCCTGGTTCATCCGCAGATTTTGTGTGAAATTTTGTTGTCAGGAGTTGTGCAGCATGCCTTTCTCTCTTTTTACTTGATAGCCCTCTCATATTATTTGAATTTTTCGGTTTGCTGAAAACCGTTGGATCTTTCTCCTCGGCCCCTTTTGGTTTTCCAGGGAACACAAGCCTATTTCCCTCAACTGTACATGAATTGGATGAATGATTCGATTTGCAGTTATCATGCTCTGGAATAAAACGTCAATTACCTAAAATAGAAAATTTTCACATGTGTTTTGAGTAATATTCATCATCGAGTATCAATCATGGGCTACTAATGAAAATCCTTACAGGGATAAAATCCTCTCACATTCGGCCATCAATTTCTAATGATGAGGATTAAATCGGTTATTTTTCGACGCTTACTTGGCATTACATGGGCGAATGGTACCTAAACAAGTGTCCCGAGATGATTAGGCTGGATGTCAAGTTTCCTTTCCACATGTGACCCTTGGATTTGACACATTCAATGACACTTAACATGTGACTTCAGGGCGTGATGGAGTGGTTTCGATTTCACCCGCTTTCCCACCCCCCCCCCCCACGCCAAAATGCATCTAAGGATGGCACATATCTTTACAGGAAACCATGGTTGGAATTTTGGGCCCGCTTAGACATTTTAACTTCCGCATTGTTTCCATCCCTGAAATCTCTCCCAACAGTTGATCTCGGTGGATGGTGATCTATGACCTTTAAAGCCCAATTTTCCTAACATTTCCGCCAAATTTAATCTCTTTTTCTATTTCTATCATTTCCCCAAATTTATCTAACTTGTAAATAGGTTTAGCACCTTACTAAGCCTAAAATCTCAATTTCACCCTGAAAATTTAAATGGTGATAACATGGGCTCCAACTGGGGATGTTATCCTCCCATTGAGGTAGCAAAGAACGCATAGACCCTATGCCTTATCCATTGAGTTTCTCCCAAAACAGGTGTGTACGTTGCCTTGATCTGTCACCAATGTCCATTGAAAACCAAAGTTTGTACATTGTTCTTATTTGGAGATTGAACGATGGGTATACTTGAACACTATATTTGGAGACCTAAACTTGAAAATTCTTAATCATCAATATTGTTCGCACCTACCTACCCTAACTGTTGAAATGAGATTCCAATCAAATGAAATCATAATGCCAATGAAACCATGCAAGAGTTTTATCTATTGTTTGGTTTCTTTGCACATGCTTGGTCCAAAACCAGTTCATTGATAATTCATTTAAGAATCTATCTATGAATTGAAATCTCAAAATATTAAAACATTGGGATTGTTTACTAACTCCAACAAAACTGTGAATGGATCCTCTAAAACATGCATAAAACAACCATCATGTTTCACCTCTTCCACTACATTCCTGGTTTCATGTGATTTAACTAGTTGATTTTTACCAGGAAGTTGAAAAATCAATTGAGATTGATGGGAATAGAAATCTTCTGAACTACAAGATAGTGTTGACTGGAATAAAACCCCTGGTACTAAGCAATCCATATTTAATGTTGATGTTGATTGACCATCATCTTCATCTCTAATATTACAACCCATCATAAGCTGTAAATTTTGATTGTTAAAACTCTCCATATATCATGCCACGGGGTCATGAAACACATGAAAAAACATATTTTTTTTATGAACCAAAACAGAAGGATGGTCTTCCTTCACAACAATTCTTTGATCAACTTTATATATTTGCTCATGATTTTCTTTTAACCATTCAAAGTAAGAAAAACATAATGGAAGCTAGTTTTCATTTGCAAGTCCACTGCTTTCTTCATATTCAACATCATGCCTGGAGGGTTTCTGATCTGAAACATTATAAACATTTTTCTTCAGCAATTTGAAAGAAGCAAAGCACAATGGCAAGGTTCTTCCACCTTATTCAAAATCTTCTTCATTTTCTTTACCACTGTCATATGCACATTTTCCATTTTCTTTGGATTGATGAACACACTCATCTTCAGCTTCATTTTCGACCAATGGTTGTAGTTCCTTATCAATTTTTTCCAGTGAATCATTGTGGTTTGGCATCATCACACCTCCCTTGCCTTCAGTGATGGTCTTGGAATTATTTTTCAATAGTTTAAATGAAGAAAAGCACAAAGGTATAGAAATTCCTTCAATTGATCCAGTATTGTGATATGTAGGATGATTGCTCTCAATATATTGTTGAAAAGGAACATTTTATGATAGAGGACATGCAGTTGGTTGTTCTAGGAATTCAACATCATCATCATCATTATATTCATCATATATAGGAAAATCAACAACATCTACAATGTCATCTAACAAGAACAAACTTGGAACATCAACCTGCTCTTCAACATACCAATTTACAAATTCATCTTCTTGACTGTCTACAAATGAATATATAAAACAATCAACTCCATGTGTATCATAGGGTGGATCAGAAGATACATTAGCACATCCTTTTTTCAATAAGTGGAATATAATATTTTGCAAATTCATTAGCATTAAAATATTCAAGAGGACCTATGATATTATTCATTCTCTGCTCAAGATTCCAATCAATTGTTTTCTACTCATATTCACTTTCCTGTTCTTGAGCATCCAACCCCTCATTTCGAATTTGTTCACATGTTTGGATATTGTGTTGAATATCTTGAGCATCATTAAATATTTTCGGTAAGGACTTAGGTCTTATTTCTATCAGGAGGAAAGACAAATCTGGATGAAGAGTAGTTTCATAATGGAGCATGGCAGCAGCTTCAGTGGGTTGAATTTCTTTGGGAAGATTGTAATAAATACTGGAAAACCTTCTACTGAATGTAGAAATAGTTTAACTTCTCTGCCTCTTCAAGGAATAGAATTCTGTAAATTATAGGTCCAAAGATTTCTTCTTGCCCCAAAACTTCAAAAAAACACTCTTCAATTCTTCCCATGAACTAATTTTCTATGGTTGCAAATGTTTAAAACATTATTTGGTATCTCCTTTCAAGGATTGAGAGAAGGCCCTCATACAAACATCATCATATTCAATCTCAAACAAATCTATAAAATGTTCAAACTCTTTGATGTGTTTCTCAGTTGTAGTGGAATTAGGTTCCCCATAAAACTTAGGGAGGTACTTACAATGCTTTGGAGGAAAATCATGAAGGGTATGAGGTAATTGCAAAGGACAATATCTATGATTAATCTTGGAGGGTGTTGGATCAAGTATAAGAGGTGATACATCATCCTTGGTTTCATAAGGCTCATCAACTTGGTTATGGTTATCACATGGCTCATATGAGAGATTTTGATCAAAATCAGTGATAAACTGAGGAGATATATGTATAACTTTAATAGGAGTACATACAATTTCAAGATTCTCATGATCATCATTTGCATGCAGCAGATGAAGAAAAAATTGTTTAGCATGTTCAGTAAAATACAAAAGGTAATTAATAACAAAAAATATTATGTCTTGGAAAAAACTCAACTTTAAGTACGTGTTTTCTCCCATGATGGCCTTTCATACTTCTGTCAAGGGATATCATTTTCCAGTGGAGTCTCTTAAACGCATTTAAAGCTTAAGTGGAGTTGCCAATAAAATCTTCAGGCTACTGAGTCTTTGGACAGTGGAGTCGCCATGAAAATTTTGAATTCTAGATTCTTTAAAATGGAGTCACCAGGTGAATGATGTACAACCTTTATGTGTTTAAATACTTTTCACCATTAGTATTCAGATCTAAACTTTGTCATTTCTTCTAATGAAGATTTCACCTTCGCTCCCCGGCAACAGTGCAAGAATGTTAGCACTCTATAAATTTTGTTCGGTTGATAGAAAAATGACAGAGGTAACTATTTCAACCAGCTTTAGAGTTGGGCACTAGCCTACTCATCTCAAAGAGGGATCTATCATGTCACTTGATTTTTCTTTGGCAATCAATGGCTAGATTTAGTTTGTTTTGTGGGGTTTTATAAATTTGTTGGAAAGGAAGGAGAGGGACACTTAGGGATATGGAGTCGATATTCTAAAAGTAAATGGAAGTAATGACTAGCTGGTAGAACTATCCAGAGGATAAAGGATAAATGAGGCAATGAGTCTAAGTTATAAATTGTATTTATGCAGAGTGTAAGAAGAAGGAGAAAACAAGTAACTGCATCAGAGCATTACTGAAATGAATTATGAATTAGTTAGGAAGAAAATTACACATTTTATATCGCTTACGCCGAGAGCATCATAAGATAAATACTGAGCTTTTAAATATACAATTTAAACAGAATAAAATGCAAATGGAATTAAAGAAAACGGGAAATACATACAATGAGAAGAGACAAAACTCATATCACCACCACTAGAATCTTTTCATAGAGACTTCAAAAGATTTTGCATATGTATTCAATTCAGCTCCATAAATTTATAATTGAGTTTAGAAAACAAATAAGAGGTTCCCTTGCACTTATTCCAACCCTGATACATACTTATCTCTTAACATTTATACAAACAGCAAGTCCTTTCGTTTCCAAACCGGTGACAAATAAAGAAACGTTTTGTTTGGAAATCGTTTACAAGAAAACATAGGCTTCAAAACTCCACCTGTAATTATCAAACCATAATAGATGTATAAAATCTAAGAACGATTTTTGTATATAAGCTCATTATAAAGAAAAACCTCTCTTGATTTCTCTAAATTCATCTCCAACTGGTCGGAACACGTACGACAAAAACATGTCTCGAACAGGAAATCATGAAAAACTGAAACATGGGATTTAAATACTTCTTCGAATATCTCAATCCATGACACCTGTGTAAAATCTAGAGGATGTGTTCTTACATAAATTTGTCTCAAGTAAAACCCTCCCTCGGTTTTGTGAAATTGTTTCCCATCTATCTGAGATCTGCATTTGAAAATTGTAATGTCCCCCACCTCCTAGAGAGGTAATGAGGAGACTCAGTGGCCTGGGCACCCCCACTAGGTCATAGTCTCACACTGAAGGGGGGGGGAAGTCAAGAAGTTAAAATTTATATTTTTAAGTTGACTTAAGAAAGGAAAAGGAAAGGAGTAAAAGA
>ML784877.1:232255-272222 GCA_009831015.1 Picea engelmannii | reverse complement strand
AAAGTTCAGATCTTTGCTTGTGCTTCTACATCTTGAATATATTGTGATCTCCATGTGTTGATGAATCTTGTATGCACTTAATAACTCAATAAATCAGTAGTAGTTAGTGATTCCAAGAAAGAATTTGGCTTGGGATCATTACAAAAATGATGTCTCCAATAAACAAATCTTGAATCTGGAAATATAAGGTTCCAAGATGTCCTCAATTCTCCCAGTATGTAATAGCTATGAGAAATATGGGAGAGGTTATTTTTATTTGGCCTGTGCTGAGTAAAAACCTATTTCAGTTTCTCAAAATGTGCTCTTTTTTCCCGGAATTCACCTTGGAAGATGATTGGTCAAAATTACTTGAAATATGGAAACTGAGACTTGAAAATTGATATGCATGAGGGAGTGGTTTTAAAGTAACTCGTATTTCACCCTGAAATTCACCTAGAGATGCCACGTAGTCCCGAGCCGAAACCACAGTTTTCTTTTCAGCCCGCTTTCGGGAATTATCCTCCATGCAAGTTCTCTGCCCAAAATGATCCCTGACCATTGATTTGTAGCGCCCACGATCTGTGACCCACCGGGTCCCATCAACTCTGCATTGCCACTAGATTTAGCCTTCTCCCACTATATTTGGCCCTATCCTATAGTTTATCATGCTTCCACATTAGTTTAGTGCCTCGCTAAGTCCTAGGAATTGGATTTCTCACAGAAATTGTTATAGTGATAACATACTAGAAACGTTCTGACTCGGCCCTTTAGTTCCATTTGAAGGATATAAATGGGCCAATTTCGAGCTATGGAAAAGAGGAGAAAGAATTAAAATTTGAGAGAAAAGTTTCTCTGGAGAAATTATTCACTTCACATTGAGTCTACATCCCTTTGTCCTTTAAGTCTAAACACAATGTCCATCCCCCAAGCTCTTCCTTACTGATTGAGAACTACATTTTCTCTCTTCTATGAGCTTGACTTTGGTGGAGGATTGAAGTGGTGGAGTCCTAGCTAGAAGGAACTTAGTTTCTTGGTTTCGAACCATGTCGACACAGAAGTCTGTAACTTTTTCACTTATGTTGATCATATATTAATAGAAATACTCTTTTCCCATCCAATTGATATCTTGGGAATACTTGAATTATTATTCTATGAGTGTATTTGTTATGTATATTAATGGATTATTCTATTGAATGTGTTAGCATCATATATTATCAACATATTATTTATTTGCTTGGTTGTTGAGGACTAGTTGTAGGTATATTTCTTTGTGTCAAGTGCTCAACGTTGGACTTCATCGAACATTTGGACAAGGTAGGCCTTTTATCTTGTCTTGCTATCATATTTTTTTATATACCATACTTGAGAATAGAGTTGATTTCTACAGTCATTTACATCTGTTGTGGTTTTCCCCTAGCCATAGAGAGATTTTCCTCGTAACATAATTGGCGACCATATTGGGGATTGAATCTTCTTTCTTGGGGTTTGGAGTGTTTTTCTCCTTAGATTTCTCTCATTCATATAGTGTTTCTTGTCGTATCATTTCTTGATAGCATGTGTTCACTCTGGGTCTGAGTCTTTCAGCCTTCTCCTTTGCCTATCTATGTTTTTGAAACATATACGTAGTTTTTTACTTGACAATCCCATATATATGTCTGTTTTCCTTCTGCAAGCTGTGTACATACGTGTTTTTTCCTTGAAAAGTCATGTACATCAACCTCATTTGTTTGTTGTCGGGTTTGGTGGTTGTTGGGTAGGTTTTGATGATTGCTAAGTCTTCTTAGGTCTCTATAGTGTCTGTTAAGTGTTTGTCGGATGACAGGAAAGCTGTCTTTGGTTCAATTTTTGGGTAGAGTCTTTATCATCATATTTTTATTTTGATTTTCCTTGTACATTGGGTTGGGTGTTGTGCTCCTTGGTATCCTACTTGATTTGTCTCTTTCTATACACAGTAGAGTCTTTATATATCAAGATGTTATTCAATCCATGCATTTTCATTTTTATTATATTTAAAATACAAAAATATTAGGCATTTTACATTGATTGGCATTTTGATCTTTTGAGTCTTCATCATTTAGCTTAGTGCATGTAAATAAAGATTGCATTTTTATTCAGAATTGCACAGTTGAAATTGAAAATTGAATTGTTTTAAGAAGCATATCATTCATTGAAAATTGAAGTTAGGACTTTGCATTGTATTCATATTTACTTTACTTGTTGAGTCATAACATCATGATTTTCACCACCATACCTTTTTGAGTAAGCACAGCCATTAAAATTAATGCTATAATTTAAAATTGATTAGTAACGATTTTATTTTCTAGGGTGCACAAACTAGCTTAGGATTTAGTGCCTTGGAATAGGATTGTGTGGGTAAACTTCTCGAAGGCTATTAAATCAACATATGTGTCTTGTTATGTCCCAAAATAGCACCGTCATTTTGATAATTTTTAAGAGATAAGAACAGGTCCAAAAAATTCATTTCAAAATTTATTTGGGTGCATTAGATGGTCTGCTATTTGGATACAAACTTGGAAAAATCATCAATTTTGGTTCTGGCTTTCAATTTTGAAAATCACAGGTTTCAGTGGTTAAGGGGGTCTCCCAAATGACTCGTTAACCACCGAAAATCAACATTTTCGGTGGATAAGAGGCCTCCAACAAAGGGTCCTTAACCACCAAAAGAATTTCCACGTGCAAATTTAAAAACCTCGTGCTTTCGCACGAGCCACATGTCAATCCATATCCATTAACCAACAGATAAACAGAGTCCACATGTCAAAGTCAAGTACAAACACTGAGTTTCGCTTAAATCCCCTTATTGAACACTTTGTCCAAACCACGTATCAAGTATGATCCTGTTTTGATTGCTTCTTCAGTTCGCAACATTCCTATATTTCAGATCATCATGTATCAAGCTTGTAGATATGGAGGATCTCATCTCGTAAATATATCAGGAAGATATACAAGTTGATGTTTGAGTATTTGTAGATTTTGGAAATTGATAACTATAGAGGTAAAAGGGATCGGAGATTTGAACCTGATAGGATTTCATTTAACCAGGAGAACAGAGCAACACATAACAAATGCCCAGTACAGTTGTACTCTATAGAAGATGGGCATGTTTGTGGGCTAGGAATAAAATTGGAGTTGTTGCCAATAGATTGTATAATGATTCACATCAACAATTTCAATTTTATTGATTAAATTTCAACCTATACAAAGAGTCCTGGCATTGGGGTTTATCATGACTGTAAAAGTTGTTTTTTCATATGGAGAAAGCAATCAACTACAGTATGCAAGGCTTGGTATCATGCACCAGCCTATACGTAATTGGCAGGGATACTAAATTTTGGTTTTAAATATGTTTCAAAACATCAAAGAAAGTGCTTGCAGATATCGATTACATCCATTCAACACAGCTTCCAAATGTCCAATTTTGAAAACAAAACCTTGAGAATGAGCGCTTACATATGTCGATACATGTGTCAATGGTGCACTGAAGGTATTCGCATATAATTGTCAAAACATATTCACTGGACTGCCAGGGAAAAGCTCACAGACTAGTGGTCAACGCATTAACTAAAGCTACATGCCTTTATGCGTTGAGGCTCCTTTCTCAATTTGATACTATTTGATTTACCTCCACCGGTTGTTTTGAAGCTTGTTAAGCTCTGGACTGATAAATAATTATTTAGTGCACAAATGTCACTGTTCGATTGCAAAATTTTATGAGAAAACCATGCCATGAAAGGAGCTGAAATTGTGGTCTCCAAGAGGAAATTATTTCAAGCACTAGAAGAAGAAGATAACCCAATCGAGGGGCTTTTAAGAGCTTAAATAAAGCTAACAGGTGCCATAGATCATCCACGATAGCATTTCCAGGTGTTATCAATCATGCATCCAAGACAAGTGGCAGTAAATACACAGGTGGAAATCAAAGTTAAATCAATTCCAGATTTCAAGGAGTTTTATCAAGCAGTCAAAAGCATGTGGTAGTTAATCAACATATGAATATCATATCCAAAGTTAAAGGGAGATTCAACATTATAAAACTCAACTATTCGACAGCCTTTACAAATACTTAAGCACATTTGGCACTTTAAAAGGGGCAGAATTTCAGGGTTTTGGGATCCACATCACATAATTTGAATTTCATCATCAGATTATCAAGCCAGAGAGCCTTGGAAGGCTAGTCTACACTGCATCAGGACTCTACTACTTCTAAAGACCATCACATGTGGGATTGACCTCATTTTCAGGATCTATTCCTTCTTTTTGTAAACACTGTTTGATTTCTATTTCTAGAAATTCAGATCCATAGTTGTAGGATCTGATAACTAAATTGTAAAGCTATAAAGCTATAGAATGAAGACTAATGAAGGGTTCAATTGGGAATACATTTTGTGTTACTGTACAGGCTCTTATTGCATAATAAAAGTACAGTCTCCTTTTTCTTTCAATATCAGAAATGTTCACGTTCCCTTTTCTGTACTTTATTTCAGTTTATCTTAGCTCATAAGGATTGTAATCTCTTTATTGAGCTCATAGACTTGAAGTGAAGGATTTCTTTCTATCTTGCATTAATCCCTACACCCAGTTGTATTTGGCAATCAAGATTAGTGTTCTTCATCCCCTCCTTTAAAAATACTTGATCTGATTATTGTTTTCTAAAAGCACTGTTTCATTTAAATATATGATGAGTTGTCTATTACATTAATCATTGAGGATCCCATTGTTCCAAGTATATATATAGATTATTTTCTTAAGTTACCAAGCATACTTAGCCTACAACCCTAAGGAGTTTCTTGGAGTAATAACAAATTGGTGTCGTTGCCGGGGAACGGAGAATGAAGCAAGCTTCCCTGGGAGACGACATAGTTTCATCTTTTGATGATAAACAAAGGCTGAGCATTATATTGGTTGTAAGCATCTATCTGGCGACTCCACTTTCAAAGACTCCATTGGGGAGGATCCTGTTGATAAAAGATGAAGAGGCTCAAATCAAAATCCAGGTATCAGTTCATTAGTTTGCTTCATGAATTGTTGTTGTTCTTTATTACCTCTTTCATTCTTTTCCCTTCGTGTGTAAAGAGAATTATTTTATGTTTTGTATATTCAGAAAATCATCATCCTTCTTGTATATATTTGTCTTTAGAAGAGGAAATCCTGCAGCCCTTCATTGTAGATGTAGATTCAGTAGCTTTACCTCAGCCCATTCACAAAGATGACCACTGTATTTCTTTTCCTTCAGAATCTGATAAGCCATGTGACCTTGAAAAGATAGAAATTGTTTCAGACCTTGTCCAGATCTCAGCCCCTCTTGTCATAATTTCTGAACCTTGTCATGAACTCGTTAACTCTCATGATCAGCCCACATCTTTTCAAGTTAAGATCCGGATGAAGATTTTCAAGCCTTTAAAGCTTCCCCTTCTTCTTCATCCTTATCCTGATGACTGTTATGAATATCTCCCTTGGTTTTCTGGAGAGAATCAAGCTTCAGTTGAGAGACACGTGGAATCCTTTTTGGATTTTGTTGATCGTTTTCAGCTTGCTCATGAAGATGTGATCATGATATTTTTTGCAAAGTCTCTGATCAAAGATGTTGTTGCATGTTTTAAAACTCTGAGAACAGATTCAATTGGCTCTTGGACTGAGTTCTCTAATGTTTTCTTGAAGTATTGGGGCAAGTACAAATCTTTAGATTCATACCTTGCTGATTTCTATGCTTTGAAACGAGAGCAGGATGAAGCCTTACCTGTTTTCAACAGAAGGTTCTACTATGTTTATCATGACATGCCTTTGGAGGTCAGGCCTACAGAGACAGTTGCCATGATATATTATGTCATGGGTCTTCATTCAGATCTTGTCCTTCTTCTACTAGAACGGGAGTCTTCATCCTTAACCCAGTTGTTTGAAGATGCTCAAGAAGTCGAGGAAAACATTCATGTTTCCCGAAGGATCCGAGATAAAGATTTCTTTGAAAATTTGCAAGTGCATGAGCAAGCAGAATATCAATATACTTCAGATTTTGAGTAGGAGAGTAATGAGGTTGGAGCAGATTTGGGACAGCAGCAAACGTGTAAGTTCAATTCAGTTTCAGGGTCATATTTTTTAGTGTTCGTTGAGTATTCCAGAGACAGGCATGCATGTGAAGCTTATGATCAGTTTGTAAATCAGGAAGAGCCTATGATGACTGATGATTGCATAGGAAATTATATGTTTTTAACTGATCCTTGTTCATATGATTTTAATATTGTCTTATCATCATCTTCTGAGAACTTTTCTGAAGAGGAAGTTGTGATGATTGATGATCAAAATCTGAGATCAAGGGAACAAGAAGGTGATCAGTTTTCCAGCAAAGGAATAGCCATGGTTGAGCAGGAGAGTAATGAGGTTGGAGCAGATTTGGGACAGCAGCAAACATGTAAGTTCAATTCAGTTTCAGGGTCATATTTTTCAGTGTTCGCTGAGTATTCCAGAGACAGGTATGTATGTGAAGCTTATGATCAGTTCGTAAATTAGGAAGAGCCAATGATGACTAATGATTGCATAGGCAATTATATGTTTTTAACTAATCCTTGTTCATATTATTTTAATACTGTCTTATCATCATCTTCTGAGAACTTTTCTGAAGAGGAATTTGTGATGATTGATGAACAAAATCTGAGATCAAGGGAACAAGAAGGTGATCAGTTTTACAGCAAAGGAACAGCCATGGTTGAGTAGGAGGCTGCCATAGATGTGCAGCTATTTTCCGAGGAGAAGCATGTTTCTTATCTTCCTTTCAAGGATCCAATGGAAGCCTTCATGGACTTATACTTTTCAAAGAACCTGAAGATTTCAGATTTCCTTAGCTTTCCATTGTTTATGAGTAAGTATGGTTTCATGAATGAGTTCTTATCATTATTGTTTCATGTCAAACATCATTTGTTTATCAGTGACAAAGACAAGATTATTTCAGTTTTAAAGTTGCTTGGATGGCTATTATGGAAATCAGCCTTTACCTAACCTAATTGCAGATCTGGTTAGAGTAGGAGTAGGAGAATAAGCTCTTCATCTGAGTAAGTAGATTCTTTCAGTTATTGGTTATTGAATAAACAGGCAGTCTACATGAAAACTACAAGTTTTCAGGCTACATGTTTGTTGAAGAACAGTTGCACAGGTTAGATGACTCCATGCCCAATGCCAAAGGCATCCATATGACTCCATGCCCAATAGAACTACAATTTCAAAGCTATGGAAATATTGTTTTCAGATTTTGGTTGAATAAGCAGAGCAGGCTACCAATTGCACAAGCTAGATGACTCCATGCCCAATACTAAAGGCGACTAGAACTACTAGGTTCTTCGTGACCTCACTGGGAGGTTTCCATCCCTGAGTAGGAGCCAGATGTTATCTCCCAAAATAGCACCATCATTTTGCTAATTTTTAAGAGATAAGAACAGGTCCAAAAAATTCATTTCAAAATTTATTTGGGTGCATTAGATGGTCTACTATTTGGATACAAACTTGGAAAAATCATCAATTTTGGTTTTGGCTTTCAATTTTGAAAATCACAGGTTTCGGTGGTTAAGGGGGTCTCCCAAATGACTCGTTAACCACCGAAAATCAACATTTTCAGTGGATAAGAGGCGTTCAGCAAAGGGTCCTTAACCACCAAAAGCATTTTCCACGTGCAAATTTAAAAACCTCGTGCTTTCGCACAAGCCACATGTCAATCCATATCCATTAACCAACAGATAAACAGATTCCACATGTCAAAGTCAAGTACAAACACCGAGTTTCACTTAAATCCCCTTATTGAACGCTTTGTCCAAACCACGTATCAAGTATGATCCTGTTTTGATTGCTTCTTCAGTTCGCAACATTCCTATATTTCAGATCATCATGTATCAAGCTTGTAGATATGGAGGATCTCATCTCGTAAATATATCAGGGAGATATACAAGTTGATGTTTGAGTATTTGTAGATTTTGGGAATTTATAGCTACAGAGGTAAAAGGGATCGGAGATTTGAACCTGATAGGATTTCATTTAACCAGGAGAACAGAGAAACACATAACAAATGCCCAGTACAGTTGTATTCTATAGAATATGGGCATGTTTGTGGGCTAGGAATAAAATTGGAGTTGTTGCCAATAGATTGTATAATAATTCACATCGACAATTTCAATTTTATTGACTAAATTTCGACCTGTACAAAGAGTCCTGGCATTGGGGTTTATCATGACTATAAAAGTTGTTGTTTCATATGGAGAAAGAAATCAACTACAGTATGCAAGGCTTGGTATCATGCACTAGCCTATACATAATCACCAGGGATACTAAATTTTGGTCTTAAATATGTTTTAAAACGTCAGAGAAAGTGCTTGCTAATACAGATTACATCCATTCAACACAGTTTCCAGATGTCCAATTTTGAAAACAAAACTCTGAGAATGAGCGCTTACAGATGTCGATATATGTGTCAATGGCGCGATGAAGGTCTTCGCATATAATTGTCAAAACATATTCACTGGCCTGCCAGGGGAAAAGCTCACAGACTAGTGCTCAACGCATTAACTAAAGCTACATGTCTTTATGCGTTGAGGCTCCTTTTTCAATTTGATACTATTTGATTTACCTCCACCGGCTATTTTGAAGCTTGTTAAGCTTTGGACTGATAAATAATTATTTAGTGCAAAAATGTCACTGTTCAATTGCAAAATTTTATGAGAAAACCATGCCATGAAAGGAGCCGACATTGTGGTCTCCAGAAGGAAATTATTTCAAGCACTAGAAGAAGAAGATAACCCATTCGAGGGGCTTTTAAGAGATTAAATAAATCTAACAGGTGCCAGAGATCATCCACGACAGCATTTCCAGGTGTTATCAATCATGCATCCAAGACAAGTGGCAGTAAATACACAGGTGGAAATCAGACTTAAATCAATTCTAGATTTCAAGGAGTTTTATCAGGAAGTCAAAAGCATGTGGTAGTTAATCAACAAATGAAGATCATATCCAGATTTAAAGGGAGATTCGACATCATAAAACTCAGTTATTCGATATCCTTTACAACTAATTAAGCACATTTGGCACATTAAAAGGGGCATAATTTCAGGGTTTTGGGATCCACATCACATAATTTGAATTTCATCATCAGATTATCAAGCCAGAGAGCCTTGGAAGGCTAGTCTACACTACATCAGGACTATACTACTTCTAAAGACCATCACATGTGGGATTGACCTCATTTTCAGGATCTATTCCTTCTTTTTGTAAATATTGTTTGATTTCTATTTCTAGAAATTCAAATCCATAGTTGTAGGATCTGAGAACTAAATTGTAAATCTATAAAGCTACAGAATGAAGACTAATGAAGGGGTCAATCAGGAATACATTTTGTGTTACTGTATAGGCTCTTATTGCATAATAAAATTATAGTCTCATTTTGCTTTCAATATCAGAAATGTTCACGTTCCCTTTTCTGTACTTTATTTCAGTTTATCTTAGCTCATAAGGATTGTCATCTCTTTATTGAGATCATAGACTTGAAGTGAAGGATTTCTTTCTATCTTTCATTAAGCCCTACACCCAGTTGTATTTGGAAATCAAGATTAGTGTTCTTCATCCCCTCCTTTAAAAATACTTGATCTGATTATTGTTTTCTAAAAGCACAGTTTCATTTAAATATATGATGAGTTGTCTATTACATTGATCATTGAGGATCCCATTGTTCCAAGTATATCTACACATTATTTTCTTAAGTTACCAAGCATCCTTAGCCAACAACCCTAAGGATTTTCTTGGAGTAATAACATGTCTAACTAAGGGAGTGGAGAAATCCATTGTATAATTGGTAATCAGGAGGCTCCTCTTACACTAGAGTTAATCACGAGGTCACGCGAGGTTGGTTGAATGGATATCCCCCCGATACCTTCTTAGCATCAGAGATATTTCTGGGGATCTTGCTAGTGCCCTTACCTTTGTGAGAGGCAGTACTTTCAAGGTTTCGGGCTTTGCTACTCTGCCCATACAGTGGACCTGAATTACGACAGCTTGCATGTGTATCAGTTATACATTGGTTTCTTAGTTTATTTTCTTAGGTGCCACATAGGTTACTTACAGGGGTTATTCTATAGGTACCTTGGGTCAGATAAGGGTCGGACAACATAAGGGTCGGATAAAACACAACCTTTATGGAGGATTACCTCTCCGAGGGGATCTAACCAACTGGTTTTTAAGCCCACAAGGGCCCTTATAACCCTTATGTTACCTTCTTTAGGGAGGGAGGCCCCTTTCAGCCACTTTACCCCATTTGTGTGCATATTGGTCATTTGATTATTTTTTGGTGTGCTCTTTGTTTACTAGTTGGCCTTAGGATTTTATGCTAAGTTTTCATTATCATGGATAGTGGAGTTCCTTTGGCTCCCTCATTTAATGCTACCTCCCCCATGATGTTCACTCATTTCATGGGTACGAATCCGTCTGCTTTTCATAATAGTATGCAGAATTATGACGCTCAGTCCATGAATTGGGTCTCTAATCATTTTCTTGTTGATATTTCGAATGTGCCTTCACCCTTTACATCCTCTCCTTGGCCCACTTATATGAATCCTAGAATTTGATCTGGGGACACCATGCCCTCGCTGCGTACATCCTCATTTGATATGAGTCATGTCCCTCAACCAACTCTCACTGTGGGAGGTTGGAACCTCCCCTCTTACGGATCCAGTCCTAGCTATGTTCTTTCAGGATCCAATACTCAAATGGGTGCTTATTCTACTTATTACACCCCATCTGTGTATCCTTCATCCACCATGTTGGTTCCTTCAAACACTTTTCCCATGGCGAGTCCGCATATATCCTCGGGTCTTTCATACGGGGAGAATCAGTTTTACGGCTTGATCTACCCTCTTCACGGAACCCCTTCATATGGGGGAAACATATATTCTCACTTGAATAATCCTTATCATACCTCTGTATCTTCACAGACTCTAGTGATGATGCCCGTACAAACCTCTTTGGATCAGTTAGGCATAGGATACTACATTTCCAGACAGGGACAAGGGGTAAACCAGGACCCTTCCTAGCCTGCAATGTTTCAAAGCCAATCTTTCCCTGGACCTTGGTATCAAATTCCACAACCCACCGCTAGTCCAGTCACTTCCAATCATACTGGAGCTCCATCACCAACCTCTTCTAGCCATGTTGGAGATGGGTCGACAACCTCTACAAGTCATGTTGAAGACCCATGGCCAGTCATTTCTAGTCATGCTGGGGGAATCACTCTAGTCACCACGAGTCATATCGATGTCACATATCCAACCTTTGTACATCATGTGGGAGATGACTCTCTATCCTTTGCTAGTCACATTAAGAACATGTCACCAGTCATTGTGAATGACATTGGGGGAATTCAGAAGCCTAGAAGTCTCATATGTAAGCCCAAATTCATTTGCAGGACTTGCGAAGGAGATCACCTTACTCATTTGTGTCCGACTACTGTTGGGATACCAAAATAATGGTTCTCACCTGAGGGCCCTTTGGGTTCTAAGTCATCTATGGTTTCCCCACACCTTGTTTCTCCTTTGATTGACATGGCAGTCATGTCACTGCAATCCTCTCCTGACCATACCCCCATTGTTGAGGGTTATGTGTCCCCGATCCTTGTTATCACACATCCTCTTCAACCTAGAATTGAAGAAGTGATCATACCAGTGCAATCTCTGGTCAATCCAACTCTCCTTTTGGAGGGTGGTGCATCCTTCAACCATGTCATCAGCATTACTGATAGCACTCCTGAATAATAAAGAGTTTTAATCTCCTCAAGTACTCTCCCTTCAAGTCCTGGACAAGTTCCCTTCAATTGGGATGGTCTTGTGGGGTATCCAATGCCCCAGACTGTGTCCTTTTCAGTAAGGGACATTATCTGATATATCACAGAGACGATAACCTCTACTAGCACTTTATCCTCCTTGACTTGGATAGTTTTGGGATTTCCCAAGCTTATGTCAGCTATTAGTAAGATACCAACATTCCACAGAAGTCCAGCAAGGGAGCCTTTGCCTCCCTCTTGACTTGTCACCTAGAAACTCCCAAGTGAGTCTAATTTAATCTCTTTTCTGACTCGTCTATAAAGAAAAAATATTTTCGAGTGAATTTGTCCCTTTCACACTCGTTAAATAGGACTGGAAAGGTCGTGAGTCTTATTTAAGCTCTTTTCCGACTCGTTTTCAAAAATCAAAAATATTGTCGAGTGAACTTGTCTCTTTCACACTCGTGAATTGGATTTGAAATGAAGTCTACTTGGTAATAGTTTATCCCGTTTTCACAACAAGTAGACTACAATTATGAAAAAGTACATTTTTTGGTGTTAAGTTGTGATTGCATCTCATGCCCTTGCTTGCAGTATTGAGCCTATAGTCGGTTCTCTATTTGCATTATAAATTGTTTGCCTCAGCAGTTTTTCATCATCAACCAAGTAGAGCCTCATTTATATCCTTTGCAATTTGACACCCTTTACCCAGGAGGGAACATTCCCCCGAGTGTCCATCTCCCGCATGCATCTCCTTGCATTGATCATAGGTATGTTCCACTGCTGGAACTAGTTTTTCTTACTTGCGACACTTGTTTCCTCCTTTGTATCATAGCATTCATTTGACTATGAAAAAACAAAAAAAAATGGGTGTGAAGGGAGTATTATCTTATATTGGCAGCAGTCGTATCTCCTTTGAGCAGAGCACAAAGTTATTGAGTCCACTTGTCATCATAATTTTTGGTTTAGCATGACCTTAGGAAGATGAGCTCATTACAAAGAGTTTTCTCCCCCGACTGGTTATTCTTCCAGTCCCTATGGAGAACTTCATTGATTCCTCTTCCATCTCATGGTTTCATCATCGAGTCTATGCTGCCAAAATCTCCCATATTTCTCATGCTCTTGTTCAAAGGAAGTCTATCAACCTATGTCAGCCATTTCTTAGAACTCTTGACTTTGCATGTCGTCCATACCCTCAGTTTGTCTCAGAATCACATGATGTTGTAGTCTTATCATGCACCCTGGTCCTACTTTCATCATTGGTAGGTAACCTTGAACCTAGTAGTCGATATTTCATCATTGGTCATTGACTGGGTGGTTTCCCTTGTCTTCGATGGCAAGACATCTATTCACACATTGGGATTCATGTAGTGTCTTGGTTTCCATTAGCCTTATTGGTGGTTTCCTCACCTTTTTCAATAGTTTTCCTCATTGGATGCTATTTAGAGGGTCTTTTTCATGTACCGCTTGCACTTGGCACATGCGAAAGATGCATAAGGTCGTTGATTCATGAACATGTTCTTTGTCTAATTTCCTCCAAGTCATGAAGCTCCTACTTTGTACCTTGTGTTGAATGATGAGAGATGCCTGAATTCTTTCCTTTCAGTGGGTCTCCTTCCATCGACTTCATCTCATCTATTCTGGAAATGAGACCTAGATTCCTATGAGTACCTTGAGGCTTGCAGTCATTAATGGCAGGTTCCGACAGTTGGGAATACATAAATGTCTCCTAATCGATGGATTCTTCAAGTGTTCAACCCTAACTCCTTTATTCATGCTTGTAAGAATGTACTCAGTGCCTTGATACCTACTTTCATCATCGGTAGGTTGTCTCACATTTGTTAACAGTATACCTCAATGACCAATAATCAAACGATGTTTCATTGTGTTTGACCTCAACTCCTTTATTCACATGATGTAGACTTGCACCTTTAGCGGATTGCATAGAAGACTTGAAGACATCAGTATGTGGCCGCATATTTCCTGAATTGTTGTTTCTTTTTCATCAAACCATTACCTATATGACTTCAGTGATCATAGGAGATAAGATTGTATTCCATTATATACACACATCTTCAGATTGATTTTGAGACTAGTTCTATTGGGCCTTGTTTGTAATTATGAAAACCTTTGGCATGTAACCGCACTTTTATTTTCCTATTCATGGCCAAAAAAAGTTGTTTGGTATATTTTCACATGGATCTATAGTGTAATTTAAATTGGCAGCCATGTATGCAAAGTCAGTACAAAATGTAATGAGCAACTAGTTCTTCCAGCAGGTTCCCCATCACTCCACTTATGGGTTTTTATTATGTATTTCGACCATCGCAGATACTCCTCTGACCTCACACATTAGGGGGCATCTTTTATAGCAAGATTTGCCTCACCCTATGAAATCTTGCACAGAGGGCCTTTTCCATTTCCCTATTCAGAATTTTCATCCCTTTTTGAAAATCCCAGAGCTAAAAATACATGTTTTCCACATATATGCACCTTTCCCACTATACCGCATGCATATACGCAGGTTGAACCACTACATCCCACGTACATCAGGATTTATGCCCAAAAATGAAAAATGGTGTCGAGTTTCCATGTCAAGATAAGAGATCAATGACCCTTGGCCTTCCATATACTGGAAACATTTTGAATCGGCCCTTCAGTTCCATTTGAAGACTATAAATGGGCCAATTCTGAGCTATAAAAAAGAGGAGAAAGAATTCAACTTTGAGAGCAAAGTTTCTATAGACAAAATTATTCACTTCACATTGAATCTACATCCCATTGTCCTTTAAGTCTGAACATAGTGTTCATCCCCCAAGCTCTTCCCTTATTGATTGAGAACTACATTGTATCTCTTCTATGAGCTTGCCTTTGGTGGAGGATTGAAGTGGTGGAGGCCCAGCTGGAAGGAACTTGGTTTCTCAGTTCCGAACCATGTCGACACAGAAATCTGTAACTTTTCCACTTATGTTGATCATATATTAATAGAAATATTTTTTTCTCGTCCAATTGATATCTTGCGAATACTTAAATTATTATTCCATGGGTGTATTTTTTATGTATATTAATGGATTATTCTATTGAATGTGCTAACATCATATATTATCACCATATGCTTTCCTTACTTGGTTGTTGAGGACTAGTTGCAGGTATATTACTTTGGGTCAAGTGCTCAATGGTGGACTTCATCGAACGTCTGGATGAGGTAGGCATTTTAGCTTGTCTTGATAGCATATTTGTTTATATATCATACTTGAGAATAGAGTTGATTTCTACAGTCATTTCCATCTGATGTGGTTTTCCCCTAGCCATAGAGAAATTTTCCTCATAACACATTTGGAGAGGAGCGGTTCCTGTAAGGGGAAGTGGGTCCACTGAAAAAAGGTGGATAGGTGATATATATGATTATGATCAGAGAGACAAGAGAAAGTTGATGGGATATATGAAAAATAAGGGTGTCAGGAAGGGTGGGTGGGACCATAGAAAAGAAAAACAAAAGGCTTATAAGTGATAGGTAACATGGCAATCAAGGTGAAAAGGGGAATCCAATGGGATAGGTTGTAAATAAGGGTGTCGGGAAGGGGGGTGAACTCCACTAGGAAAAAAATGATTAAAATGATAGGTACCATGATGATCAGTGCAAAGAGAGGAATCCAATGGAATAGGTCTCGAATAAGGGTGTCAGCGGGACCACTAAACTCTTTTTTCTTCTTTTTTTACTGTTGCAAAGTTCTACTCTAGCTTGAAGAATATTGCAGTGAAAAAGTGCCCAAATTGTTCGCAAGAAAAATTCTATAGGAATTGTGCAACTAGAATGTAGAAGGAAAGGTTGCACAACAATAGATCTCATGTGTTCCTTTTTTGTTATGTTTCCTTCCCAAGGGTTAGGATTTTTAGGGTTCCTCGAGACAAGGTTTCACCCTGTGTTATATATCTTTGATATATGTGTGGGGTCGAACATCAAGACTCATCCCATTATCTGAGGGAACCCACTAAGGAGGTTCAATTGTACCCTTATTTGTACTACCTGATTACCTAGGTACTAGAGAGTATCTTCCTGAGTTTGTTCTTGGTGTCACTATAATAGTCAAGTGGCTTCTCAGATGATCTAGGGTTGGTTTCGGGAGACATAGGGGACTCCCGATATACTTGATAGTACGTGGGAGTGATGTATGTGTATAGATTCTCTTTGATTCAATATTAATTGAAGGGTACCAACATGTGTTACAGAATTTTCCAACAAGGTGAAACGCATCTTTCGAGTAACCCCATGAATATGTCTGTATTTTCTGCGTGTAGTTTTCCCCACCATGGTTTTACTTGCTAAATTACAGATATTTATGTTTTATAGACGTCGGAAGTACATGTCTCTACCCTGGAAAGAATTCCCACAGTTTTTTCAAACAAAATTCTTTGATACCACTTGTTAAGTACTAGATCCATTATATTAAGCAGAAAATAGAAATACTGCAGAAAAAATCAATGAAACAATAAAATGTAGAGAACCACAACACCAAAAATGATACCTTTATTAATAGAAATCAATGTTCACTTGCCTCTTCGAGGGGGAAACATCCAACAGATCAATGCTTTGTTACAATAATTCTCAATACAAGGCTTTCCCATGCCTCTTACTCTTATTTATACTAATTCTATCTTCTAAAGAACATTCTAGAGGAATATCTTTCTAGAAGCAGAAGCTTATATTAGGTCTCGTTACATTGAATTGATCACATTTATTAAATAGGACTTATTAACTAATTTTGGCCTTTATTACATGGAAAATATATTATTCTACCTACGTGAGGGGTTAGGGAGGTTAGGTCCCTAAAAATTCCACTCGGCCACTATGTTTTTAAACACATTGGTGAGAGATATTATGTTGCTCACACACTCATTTTTCCCCTCAAAAACATTCCTATGTTTCCCTTGTTCAAATCATTTGAGATGATTCATCCCTCCATGCATTGTACCCATCACATGTTTCCCAACTATCCATCAGCAGTTGTATCACTAATGCGTTTGACCATCATTATTCCCAACCACCTATCATTCCTTATGGATGTTTTTAGTTGCTACCAGATCAACCTTGCATTTATGCTCTTAACAAAGGAAGTCTTAAGTCCACCTATATTTTTCTTCCATCCATCACTGGTGTCAGTTCCCATCAATCACATTATGGTTTTTACCTCGTGTTGGTCCCTAGGAGACTCCTTCTCCTTGGTTCCAATGGACTCCCATCTACCAACTTCGGTACTTGCATTCTAGAGAGTTAGCTTAGAGTATTGTTACCTTGGATACCTCTTTATCCTTGGTGCCTTGGTGGTCTATTGCGTGCTTGAATTTTTCCAATTTTCTCACATATGAGAGTCATATACTTGACAGTTTAGTGATCCAGTTATTGATTCCATCATCCCGAATATGTGTGAGATGTAGCAGACCATAGGAGAGGGTTTCCCTTCTGTTATCCCCCTACATGTTCTGACCTTAGTACATGCCTCCAAATTTATGGCTTCACAATTTTTTCTTTGGATACTAAGCCTAAATATACTCCTTCACCATTAGGCCATGGTGTAATTTTCCTTATTGATATCAGCAAATCTACTCTAGGCTATAGTTTTTGGTACCTTGGTACCTATCCTCCACCTGATGGGATGCCTTGGACTATGATGATAGAGTCATCATTTCTATTATACTTGGTTGGATATCATGTCCTCACACCATTGGGATTCATACATGCATGTATGATCCAAGCTCAGATGTAGTTCCTCATATTTTCATGGCTCTAACCCACCGTTCTCAAAGCCCTAGGTTGAGCTTTCCCTCAGTGAGCTCATGACAGATTTTTGGAGCCCCATTCCTATTCAATAGGGATTCTTAGTTTATTTCCACCCCATTCCTTTAGCATGAGGAGGAATCAATTTTTACGTACTTAGTTCAGTCACAGTTGAGATGCACTTCATATTCTCCCATCCAGATATATGTATATGAGACAGATATTATCATGTTGCTATCATCTGGCCATATTTTCCAACACCATGTTGTATTTGAGACTCCTTCATAGTCTCATTATTGATGTCATGAGTTATCTCGATGAGTATGGGTATGCCTACCTCATCCCATTAAGATCATATTGCTCCCCACTTGATGACCCTTTGTTGAAAAGTGATTTTATGTGGCTTCTTCACTAGTTGGGCCTTCTCTTATTTTCCCATGGTAGTTTTTCTCCTTTTCTGTTGACACATCCCAGTGAAAAAAAACAATAATGTATGTCGTTCATGCGATTTTATCCTAACCTCACACATTAGAGGGAATATTTTATCACCATTTATTCACACACCTATCCTAAAAGACTAAGCCTTATTGATATACACCATCATAGTCAATGTATCACTTGTCATACACACTTTCACAAAATTTTACCCTTGCATAGCTTAGGAAAACACATTTCCTAAAGTTATTTCACTTAATTAAATTCATCATCCCCTTTTATGATTTATTCCCATCTTTATTTTATTTAAATTAAAGCTAAAAATCAATTAGTGGATAACAATTGATTTGGTCAAATAATATATTTTACTATTTTGACCATATCAAGGATAACCACTATTTTTCCTATGAAACAAAGAGTTTCATTCCATTTCCATATGACTTTTTATGAGAGCATCGAAATGCTGCCAAAATTTCCACTGACTTTTTATCTCCATTTCCCATTGTTTCTTTCATCCAAGAGAAGAATTCTATCCATTTCTACCATAGATCCAGGAAATAAAGAACAACCCTCCCACATAAGGGCCACCAAAAGATATATGTCTTCATCAGTCTCTTCACAAGTGTATTTTATATGTACTTTGGTTATTGGGCACTATATATATCATATTGATTATTTATATCTCTTGTTATTCAAGTATATTTTATGTTGCATGCCTTTTGTTTCTAAATATCATAGATTTGAAAACATTTAATTTATAGAGAACTAGGTTTTTTGGTTTTCTCCCCCATTTTTGTCTGTGACTTTGAAACAACCACAAATTTTGTAGATTTTCTCACCCTTGTTATATATTTGCACCAACAGATAAGTCTCCAAGTGTTGGGAGTTCATGTGCAACATGGAATATTGCAAAGAAAGAGAAGGGAGGAAGAGAAAAATGGTGAAAGAGGTGATGAACTAGAATTTGAGTTCCAAAAATTTGAAGGAAAATATTGGCCATTTTTAGCAGAGGTTGGGTGAGTAAAAAGGCCATCGTTCAATGTTTTTCCATGTATTATATAATCAAGATACTCACTTATTTTCAACTAGGGGATTTTGATGCAAGAAAATGACTAGGTTGTTGGTAATGGTAATCCCCAAAAAAAAACACGTGTTATTTATGTCTTGCATTTTGTTTAATTTTATGGTTCAACTCAATATTTTAGTTGTAGTTTTAACTCTATTTGCAAGAAATGTCTTCATATTTGGAAAATGTGTGACATCTATTGTTTGTCCACTTGATTAAAATAAAAAATCAACTGAATTAATAGGATGTGATTTATGTAACTATCAAGGAAAATTTGAAATATTTCACTCTTTGCTTTATAATCCCTTATAGAGGAAGGAAACAATTAAATTATTATGGAGTAACCATTGTCAATATAGCTAAGATCTCGATGGCCATATTCAAGCATGTGACAAAAACACCAAATGAGGAATGAAGAGCAAATATCCCATGAGATCCAATGCCAACCATGGATTAGTTGTGCATGCTTTATGACATCAAACTCATTTCCACATCATCTCTACATAATGTAAGAGAATACAAATACATCCAAGTTGTGAATTAGTTAGGATTATGCAGTTTTTCTAATGGCCTCAAGAAAAGAAGAAGGGAGAAACCAAAGAAGGGGCCATAGGATTCGTTCCTAAGCTCATGTGACACGAAGATTATAGAAGGAAAACAAGTGTTTTAGTTAGGATTATGCAGTTTTTCTAATGGCCTCAAGATAAGAAGAAGGGAGAAACCAAAGAAGGGGCCAAAGGATTCGTTCCTAAGCTCATGTGACACGAAGATTATAGAAGGAAAACAAGTGTTAAGTGTTGGAGGCTTGGAGAAGTTTCTATAATGCCTTATTTTGACTCAGGCCACTAGCATATAAGTTAATAAAAATGGCAAAGAATTATGGTGGTGTATATTAATTCTTGTTGTACATAAGATTTGAGTTGTGTGGCTTGTTAAGAGTATGAGCTTGAGATTGTTTTCTTTTAGGTATGTGCTTAAATAAGAGTATGAGATCTAAATGGATTCATTGATAATTACATGTTTTGATAACTTGTAGGTACACCTTTTTAAGGTTGGCCCTTTCTTGGGAGATAGTGTGCATAAAACTACAAACATAGTTATATAGTACGATTCCAAGCATAACACTACGATGAAGGAAAGAAGGAAATTATATTTATTTTTAATAATAATATTGTAAAACTACGATCACCATAATCCCTATCACTTTAATTTTGGTGTTTGTGTCCTTACAAATATGGGTGTTCTAGTTAATCTCCTTTTTTATAAAAAAAAAAAAACAAAGCATTTAAAATGATGATTCTAATTACCTTGTAAAAGTGGCCTCAATCATACAAATGTAATTCAAATATCACTTATATGTTTATTATTTTGAGCTTATATTTAAGAGAGTTCATTATCCTTCTCTACTTTTAAAGTTTATCACTCTAATACAAGTTTATTGATATATTTTATGTGAGGGAATGAACGAAATTACCATTACAATGAAAATGAGGTTTATTATAAGTTATAGTGTAATTCATTTTTCTTTAATTATTTTTAGTAGGGTATAGGATTATATAGAAAAAAGTGTTTTGGTGCATCTTAATTATCGAAGTGTGCCAGTATGTTATGTGAAACAGTGCACCAATGCATTAAAATGAAAATCAAGTTACACTTTGGGTAAAAAGAAAAAGAGTTACTTTATAATCCTTTAATGTTTTTCTCACCTCGAAGCATCAATGCTTGTTTTCACTTTCAAATTGACAAAGTTGGTCTCATTCTCCATATGTGATGGTTCAAATTCTCAATTTGATTCAAAAAAAATTCCTCCAAAAAATTATTTTTATTTCCAAGGCCATGCCTCATCAACTACAAAGAAAACTAGGTAATTTGAATTGTTATGCCTTATTTTATATTTCTATTTTTTTTCCTTTTAGTGTATAGTTAATTGTTTTTTTCAATTTCTTATAAATGTTAATGGTGTCTATTAGCACTGAGAGTCACCCTCAGATTGTGGGAGGATAAGCCCAGTACCCATTAGATTTTTTGGTGGATGTTGGTTTTATATGAGTGGAAGTCAATGGACAAAACTCAATATATGAATGATGTTCAACACATAACTGGACAAGAAATGCACAGGGAAGTGAGAGCCACAACTAACTTCAATCAGTGAATTGAGTTTAAGTGTGAGCAGAGGGAAGACTTAGTAAGAAAGGTGGACAAGACTGCTATGGGCACCAAGCCTTCAAGCAACTTGGAGAAGAAAAACTTAGACTCAATGTTGGCCCTCGACCAGGTTTTGTGGAAAATTGGAAATGATGGTCATGTTTGACCATTTTTTGGACTTCGACAGGCTGGTCGAAGATGAAGCGCCAGGAAAAGTGGAGATCGCGGGATCTTGCCCCCTTTTGTAGGCCTTTTTGGATTTAGGGTTTATGTAACGGGTATGGGATGTTGGCCCTTGTGTTTACCCATGCTTTGGCCCCTTTTGTAATGCATAAATAGAAAGCTAGGCGATTTAAGTAGGTGGTGCTAAGGGTTATATCATGCTAAGTGAAAGCAATGTAAGTAGTTGATCTATGTGATTGTAAAGGCTTTGTGCATACTGTGTGTTGAGAACTTGCAGAGCTGAGTGCAAGTGATTGTAAAGAGGCTTTGTGTTGTGCCAAGCTCGGGGAAGGAGGATCTGGTGAGGTATGCGCAGATATCCTATCCTATTCGGAGTGGGTTTTGTGGCTTTGTGGATGTGAGAGATTGAAAGAAGATAATAAATAAGATGAAGAGTTGTTGGACGCAGCCCCACGCTGGGGGTGAACCATGTATATCATGTGTTATGGTTGTTTTGTTTCTTAGTATTGTCATATTTTTGTATGTTATATGCATTTTATATAGTATATTAGTGCTTAGTAATATGAATGAATGCTATATCTTATCTATTTCTATGTGCTAAGTGCTTGGATGTGTTAGATCTTGTTGAATATTGTGTTGCTCTATAATTAGGGTTTTACCTGCGATGTGAATAAGGGTTAAATGATAATGAATGCTAACTGCTAAGTGCTTTGTTAAGTATTGTAATCACATATCTGTGTCACATCTAGGTTGTAGACACTTGAGTCCTGCAACCCCCCCTGCCTCTACCTCGGGTGAGACTTCATCTGCTTCGCAGGTGTTGCCAAAAGGGTCGGTAGTTAGGGTTTTTTTGGTGCGTTGTTGAAGCGTTGAACCCTAGGTATGCCCCTATACCAACAAATGGTTCTATTGTCAGGACCTAAAACTGTGATTTCTAGGAACTAAAGAAAAGAAGAAAGCTTTGTGCATAGATCTGTTGTTGTGGTGCGCAATACTCTACTTGACTTGTGAAGCTCTGTACTAAGAAAATAAGCCCGATCTGAATAAAAGAGGTAAGATATTAAAGATTTGTGCTCTAATAAAGGTAAGATAAGTGGAATTTTTTGTTTCGAAAGAATGGATCTAGGTATGTTTGATATATTTGGTCCTAGTCTGAAAACTAGGGCACAGCTAGAAGAAAGAAGATATGATATGAATAGATCTGATAGAACTAGTGAAAGATATGTTATCCCTATGCATAGAAAGAATTTTTTGCAGATCCACCATTGTGATCCCAGTGCGCACAGGAAAGGTTGGGGATCGTTCAAGAGAAAGAGAGGATTGACTCTTTGTTATAATTGTAGAAGACCGAGACATCGTGCTAAGGAATGCCCTGGTCGATGTCCTATTTTCCTTTGTTGTAAGGCTACTGGACATGAAGTTTTAGATTTCCCTAGAATGATTGTTAGAGTTGAAAATATGAACATGAGACAAGAATACCATGAGGAAGGTCAAGAGACTAGGAATATGCTCAAGAACCAGAAAGAATCAGAGACTGTATTATTGAAGATGAAAGAAACACTGAATGATCACAGAGACATCAGTTTATCAGAGATATTAAAAGAGAAAGAGTGCATAGAAACATAGACTGTGTATTAGATGCAGAAACACAGGTGAACATTATGACAGAAAGAACTTGGGAAATTTTGGGAAAGCCTGCTATGGTTCCTTCACTAGGAAGAATAGGAATGTTTAAAGGAAAGTTGATAACCCTATGTGGATTACTTACCCATGTACTTATGATTTCTCATGGAGCATTGACAGAAGAAGAATTTGAGGTCATTAAGTTTGCTAAGAACAACACTCCTTTTTCACTTTTGTTAGGAAATACCTGGATTGAGAGAGATCAGATCCGAAGGAAAGAAGAAGAAGAAGCTATAAAACAGAAAAAGCGAGACTTAAAGGATTTCATGGCTAGGAGAATAGCACACTTAATTGAAGAACAAGAGGACAAGTCGAAGCAACTGAGGACCATATACCTAGTTGTCGAAGTTAAAATAACGCAATAAGACTTTAAGAATTTATCCATGCAGGAGAGTAGAGAACCTACTCCAGAAACAGCAACAAAAGAAGTATTATCCTCAAATATTTTGAAAGATCCTCAGTAGTGTGAAGTTCCTATGCTAAGAGAAGGAAAGAATCAAAATGGAAAGAGGAACCCAGTGACTCAGATCACAGGAAAGAAAGAAAGGAAGCTCAGTAAGAAGAAAGCAAAGCTAGAAAAAATGTAGGAGGTTCCAGAGAAGACGGAAAGCTTGCAGAACTTGAACCTCGCAGAAATAGAAGAACAACACCGACTAGAACTTTGCCACAGTGAAGCGATATGACCATTGGAGGCATCCCAACCATTAGAATGATGCTCCAGAACGGCTAGAAACGCAGTTATTGTTGGAACATTCTCCATTGGACCGTTGGGGCCGCGCCATAACAGATGGAATTGCATTGATTGAGGTGTTCCTGCCCATTGAAGGAGTCTATTATGACGTTGTCTATTTATCCTGTCGAGTATTTCACCGAGAACACTTTTGCCAATTGTGATTATCCGAGCCCATAGAGAACTAGTTTCTTTCGCGCAATGCTTATTGAGAGCTCGCCACCCGTTCTGTTACATTGAGTGTTTTCTCATCGACCTGATATATCTTATCTCGAGCATGCATGTCGAACAACATTAGCATAGTAGAAAATCCCATTGAAGAGATCTTAATAGACCTCATGGTTGAAAAGGTGATTTCTGCAGGCATACAAGCTTCACCGACGCGAGGATTGGAAGCATCCCTGTCGACTGTGCAGCGTTGATCTAGCTGACCCACTATTCAGAAATGTAGAAAGCATCGTGATGTCTTGGTGAATGTGAATCTCATTCCATAAATCCTTCCTGGCTACATCCCACCTCTGGTTGGCATGGTGAGTCGTGACAGCGTCCCAAGGGACTTCGACTACACAGTGATCATTGCGTACCTCTCGATGGGGATACGCACAGTAGGACTCCAGTTGGAAAGGATTCTAACATTGAATATTAGTGACTATAACTTGGGAGACCATAAGAACTATGGCATTCTTGCACCATACAAGTACTTGACCAAGACATCGGGGAAGAAGTAAAATATAATCACCCAGCCATGGACTATGGACATCGCAAGGTCCATGATCCTTAATGTGATGAAGTTACCACACTTCAGAAGACACCAGGAGGTTAACACATGCGTTAAACTCATGTTGTCATGCTTCCATGGCAGTTACCTATGGTTGGATAGGTGCATCACAGTAGATTTGGCATTGATCCACCGAATCATCAGGTTAAGCATACAAGGACCAAACCACAGAAATTTTACCTAGGGAAGACTATAGATCGTGCCCTAGCATAGACAATCAAGGACACCTATGGTGATGTAGAGAAGGGGAAGAGGGGATACAAGGTAGCCTCCATCTAGAACAACACAGTGCACCTATATTTCCAGTTGATCGTTGGTAAGCTTGTTAGAAATAATAGGCCAACGTAGGTCACGGGGTTTGTTGTCGACCTCGCATGAAAATGCGTTGAGGGGATGCAAATGAATTGGGCAAGCTACCTCATCAACCAAATAGAGAAAGACTTTCGCAAAGCTAGGGATCAAGGATATGAGTTTAATTTTAGTTGGATGTTGATTCTCATCGCCTTCACTACTTGGGAGATGCCGGAAGGAGCGAACTTCCCTAAAATTGAGCCATCTGAACCACTAGTTGCGAAGTTCACTACGTTATGGTATTCGAGCGACATGGAGAAACAATGGCAGTCGAACGCAGTGTTCCACACCTATTATCTACAGTTGAAGAGGGCCATTGAATCCTTCCCTCGCATGACACCAAATACACTGCATCAATTCAGTCCATTTGCGAAGTTCCATGCAGATAGGCATTTCATATATATCATTGTGCACAGAGATGAAAGAAAGGAGGAGCTATAGAGTTACTATAATCTCACTGAGGAAGATATGGAGGAAATAACAAAACAATGGCCTACATAATTCTTGGTACCAGTAAAACAGGAAGAATTGTCTGACCCTAACCTCATTGGAAGTCATGTAGTCACTCGAGAAGAATATGATGCACCCAACAGAAGCAGGAAGAAAAAGAAGGAAGATGTACAGGAACTGAACAGTGCATCAAAAGAGATTGCATCATAATCACCTGAAGGAGGAGGAGATGATGAAGTGGGAAAAGAAGAGGATGAAGGGAAAGAAGACAAACAGAAGTAGGGTGAAGTAACACCTCCTACAAATCCCCTCGAAGAGACAGATACATTCAAGAAGAGAATTTTTTCCCCAAAGAAACCTACATTGTGGAAGAATTCAAAATCCAATAAACCACCATTTCAGACTGTGCTAACGATGGATGACATTGACCTTATCATTTTTGTTGTGTCAGACACCTCGGAGTATATCTTGCAGTGAAGTGAATCCAAATAGGAGACAATGTTTGATAGGATTGAAGCAAAGCTTAAATAAGTATAGCAGGCTCTCTATTCGAGTCGTGCAGTGTCTACTATGCCACCACCATCAGAAGGAACAAAGTTGGGAGAAGAGCCTACCCAGCTACACAGATTAGCAGAATCGACAGAAGATCACCTTCATCGTGTCCAGGAGGAAAAGGAACAGGCCACAAATGCCCTGAAGCAATCAAAAGAGGAATCCATAAAGCAACGTTGGATTTCCTAACAAGAAAAAGATGACCTCCAAGAAAATTTTGTAGAGGATAGAGTGCACATCCAAAAGGAGAAAGAATTGCAAAGAAGATGGTAGTTAAAGAAGTAGTCACCAGAGCACTTCGCTCTGTGAGAGGCTTAGAACATAGGGGAGAAGAAGCCACTGAGAGGCAGGTGGGGAAGCTCATTGAATCCATTTAGAAGCTCCAAGAATGAATAGTATAATTGGAACTACAAGTTGTGCCAAGCACTCTGTAGGAAGTGCAAGATCAAAAAGAGGAAAATGCTTGGAGCGCAGTTGAGAGAAACAAAGCATTGACCTTGGAATGCAAGAAACTCAATAGTCGAAGTGTGCAGACCTATGAGCACCTTTTAGAGAACCCTGAACTAAGGACATTGGAGTCATAGCTCTAGGAAGTGAAGCAACAAGCATCAACAGTGCAAGCATAGTTGAAGCTACTGCCACCGTTCAAGAGGATGAAAAGGTCACAGGAATAGTTCATGGTTCAGCAACAGGTCCATGCCATCCAAAGTAAAGTCATGGAAGTGACCTAGAGGCTCCAGCTAGTGCAGGATGAAGCTTGCACACTTTTTGAGGATATTGAAGGACAAGGTGCACAGCTAGAACAAGTGGTCACCTCAGCTAAACAGCGATTGGAAGGACCTATCACTGAGAAGGTCATTCAGGAATTCATCGAGCAGGAGGCTCTGGTGAAACAGCAAGTCAAATCAGCTCGAGCCAAGCTCAAGGCTTTTGAGGCAAAGTTACCAAGATCAGAGTGACTTAGGATGATTCATAGGTGAGTTTTGGGGGCTTGTTGGCCATTGACCAGGTTTTATGGAAATGATGGTCATGTTTGACCAATTTTGGGAATTAGACGAGCTGGTCAAAGACAGAGCGCCAGGTGAAGTGGAGATCGCAAGATCTCACCCCCTTTTGTGGGCCTTTTTGGGTTTAGGGTTTATGTAACAGGTATGGGATGTAGGCCCATGGGTTTACCCATGCTTTGTCCCCTTTTTTAATGTATAAATAGAAAGTTAGGCAATGTAATTAGGTGTTGCTAAGGGTGATATCATGCTAAGTGCAAGAAATGTAAGTAGTTGATCTATGTGATTGTAAAGGATTTGTGCATACTGTGTGTTGAGAATTTGCAGAGCTGAGTGCAAGTGATTGTAAAGAGGATTTGTTTTGTGGCAAGCTTGGGGAAGGATGATCTAGCGAGTTACATGCGGATCTCCTGTCCTATGCAGAGTGGGTTTTGTGGCTTTGTGCATGTGAGAGATTGAAAGAAGATAATAAAGAAGACGAAGAGTTGGTGGGCGTAGCCCCACGCTGGGGGTGAACCACGTATATCTCGTGTTATGGTTGCTTTGTTTCTTAGTATTGTCTTATTTCTGTATGTTATATGCATCTGATATAGTAGCTTAGTGCTTAGTAATATGAATGAATGCTAGATCTGATCTATTTCTATGTGCTAAGTGTTTGGATGTGTTATATCTTGTTGAATACTGTGTTTCTCTTTAATTAGGGTTTTACATGTGATGTGAATAAGGGTTAAATTATAATTAATGCTAACTGTTAAGTGCTCTATTAAATATTCTAATCACATATATGTGTCCCAGCTAGGTTGTAGACACTTGAATACTGCAACCCCCCCTGCCTCTACCTCGGGTGAGACTTCATCTACTTCGCAGGTGTTGTCGAAAGGGTCGATAGTTAGGGTTTTGTTGGTGCATTTTTGAAGTGTTGAACCTTAGTTCTGCCCCTATTCCAACACTTAATATCACTCTTAAGCTCAAGATTCAGACACTGAAATATGTCCAAACAACATAGTCACGACAACACAATGATCAAACTTACATCACCATACAGCTACAACAACTCGATTGGATCCTCCATGCCCGAGCCATTTAGTGTAAGAGGGGAAAAGATCACAAGGAAGCTAACTAAAACTGGTCACGATACCTTTGCAATCAAACCTACATTACAACAGCATAACAACCCTCAACTGAATCCTCCATGCCCGAGTGTTTTAGCATAGTTTTTTCAAAGAGATGAAAAGAGGTTGACTTCTATTAATATGAAAGTCTCAAATCTGATACATAACCAGAGAAAAGTTCTGGCATCAAAACATTACAAAATAGGTATCTTTTCTCAACCAGTTGGAAACCTTAACAAAATATCAAAACTACTTACTTATACTCAAAACAATTTTCCACTACCAAGAATGTGATCTGATCACTACATTAAAAGAATTGTGTCTGTGAGTTCTTCTGTCAGACTGAACGTGCACCCCTATGTCAGACACGAGCTCAGATCAGCATGGGTTTTTTAAGAAAATATGTCCAGAGGGGTACCACGGGCTGACGGTTCAGTCCCCACGGCTGGGCCTTCCATGCCTTCTATTTAGGGAGTGAGTTGAGGTTTCAACCACCAGCTCTATTTTCATTAAATTCCTCCTCAGAGATTGAACAAGACCTAATGCGCAGGGGGTGGATACATGCTACTTTCGAATAGGATGCCATATAAACACGAGATTGTGGGGACGTCAAAAGCGATTTGGATTCAGACCTCTTTTGGGCCCGCAATCCATCACATTTCACCACGTAGCATTTTCTCCATACCAGGGTTTCCATTGCGGGACCGCTCAAGAAAAATATCGCCTGAGCATGTTGCGTCCTCACAATGGACTATGGCCATAGGTTTGGTCCTGATATGCGATCTGAGCGTACCCGCTAGATTTAGTGCCACTGTCAAGCTTAATCACCCACCAACTTTAGGATCTTCCAAAAGTGTGTCTTAGGATGGGGTGCTACTTTTGTCGTTGAACAATAAAAACTCTTGGAGGATGATCTAATGTGGAGGCCTGAGGTCACCATGTTGATATGTTGCGGATGGAGAGGTGACATGTGTCACTTGAAAACATGCAGAAAGCATGTCTAAAACACTTGAAATGAGTGCCATGTTCCAGTGCTAGATGGATGCCACGTGTTTATGCCAACAGCTTCCACAAACTTGGTGCTCCAGGGCTCAGGTGCTAGCTCCTTTCCTTTAGCTCCTATATGTGATTTTACCCATATCTGGTTATATGATGACCCATGCCTTCTTGAATCGAACAGTCGAGAATTACTTTGAGTCTCCGGAATCCAAGAAAATCAAATCTCAAACTTTCTCTACCTTCATCTTCTTTTACCCGGAGATATGGATCGGATGACACATGGCCCTCCTAAAATCAACAGCTGAGATCCCTTCGTGGCTCCAGACTTCGAGAAAATCAAATCTCAAACCTGGACTTCCGAGGGATTTTACCCGAAGTTGTATATATGATGATGCATGACCCTCCTGAGATTGACAGCTAAGATCCCTTCATGGCTCTGGGCTTCAGACTTCTCAATAGTCAAAATTTATTTTCCCCAATAAAATTCATTGGAGCTAGGGATCTGACAATGCATGGATCCTGGATTTGGATGGTCGAGATCCACTTCAAGTCTCCGGGCTCCAGGAAAATCGAAACTCAAATCTTGCTTACCTTATGTGCTTTTACCCGGAGCTATGAATCTGACAACACATGGATATTTTTTATCAATGACTCAGATTCACTCTAGGCCTTCGACCACTTTGGAACTTCAGACACTTCAACACTTCAGCCACTTCAGGACTTCTAGCGCTTCAACACTTAGGCCACTTCAGGATTTCGGGCACTTCGACCACTTCGAGACTTCAGGCACTTTGGCACTTCGGGACCTTGATGCTTTTCTCATTTTAAAACTCTTGAAGCTCATTTCCCTGAACGCTTGGATCGGTTGCTACCTGTCCCCCTCAAGATCAGACAGCTCATGCTCACTTTGAGTTTCAGGACTTCGTACCTTTGAAAAATAACTTTAATAATATTTTGAACCCCCAATTCCTACGAACCGTCGATCTGATATTCTCAGGAATGTGTATCGTTGAAGCTGATATCGCCTGTTGCTTTCATTTTGAGTCCGAAATGGACTCCTTTGAATGTTGTACTTTGACGTTTCTTGTGCAGGATGCAAACTTGGACAACTTGTTTCCCTTGAAAAATATATGTGATAACATTTGACTCCATTGGGGATGGCATGCTCCTTGCGAGCTGCCAAGAACAAGAAATTCCAGTCACCTTATGCATTGCGCTATGGAGTCATGCTCAAAAAAACATCTTGTTGAGGATTAAAGGCTGACAAGCATACCATCCTAAAAACAAAATCAAAATACATGGGCTCCAGGAGGAGCTTATTTATGTGCATTCCTAGACTAATTGATTTTTACAAAGCGCTAGGTGAAATAAAACTTCCACCATATCCATTCAAGCAACTCCCTAGTTGTAAAATTATTTACTCTGTCACTAATTAAATAAAAACAATGCAACTGTGACAGCAAAATGATTACTCTTTTCATATCTCCTCCCAGTGTTGAAGTCAGTATAAAGCTGAGTGGCTCTAAGACATGAAGGAAATGAAAATCCATGTACTCCCTTACAGTTTCATAGAACAAATTACAAAACCCACTGGGTTGGTGACAGAAAACATGCTCTATCTTGTAGCTGCTCACACATGTTTGAATGTCTCTAGCAAGCATGGGTGAGCGAATGGCTAATGTAGGCTGACTGATCCCAGGTCATGATTGCTCATTTGCATGCTCTGGGTAGGATATGAAATACACATTTGGTTCTCCCTCTTCTTCTTCATGACACTCCCAAGGAGCATAATCATAATCATCATAAACAACAAACATGGGAAAGCTCTGCCCTTTGTCTTCTATAGGCATAGAATGGTGGATTTCCACACAATGTTTTTCCTCAATGTATAAAGGAAAAGGATTCATGGTATTCTCTTGGAAATCCTCAAAATATGAAACATATAACTCCATGTGTATAACCATAGGATCATGAATCATGTGATAGAATCTCAACTGCTTTAGAAGACCAGGTTTCTCCTCTGTAAATGCCTCTCTGGTTGCAAATAAAAAACCTCCCTGCTCCTTCGAAAACAACTCTTGATCATCAACAGCTACAGTCTCTTTTCCTTGTTGTTGTTCCAGCTCTGATTCATAATCACTATCTTCTTGATCAGAATATGAAACATGCTAACAGTCTTCTTCCTTAGGCACATGCAATTTTTCAAGATATGCTTGCATATGAACCCCCTTGCTAGCCCTAATGTTCTCTTCGACTTCTCCATCATCTTCAAACAGGTGTCTTGAAGATTAATATTTCCTCTCTCAGGAGAAGGACCAGCTCTGGATGTTGATCCATGACATAGTACACCATGGCAGAAGTCTCTATGGGTCTGATCTCCATAGGCATACTATGATAAACACTATAAAAGCTCATGTTGAATACAGCCAAGGCTTCCTCTTCCCCTCTCCTCAAGGAATTAAACTCAAACCAGTATTGATCAAGGGACTTGTTCTCACCCCAACACTTTAAAAATGCATGGCATAGCTCAGTCCAGGAGCCAATAGAATCAACTTCCAGACATATAAACCACACAGCAACATCTCCAGACAGGGATTTTGAGAACATCCTCATGGAAACATCATCATGAACAAGCTCAAACTAATCGACAAATCTCTCAAAGGCCTCCAAATGCCTCTCAAATTTAATATGATCCTCTCTAGAAAACTGAGGAAGATACTCAAAGGAATAACGAGGATAAGAATGAAGGTCATGTGGCAACCTTAAAGGTTTAAACAACTTACTTCTAATTTTAATTTGAAAAGCAGTGGTTTGATCATGAGGATTAACGAGTTGATGGCAAGGCTCAGCAGGAATAATGAAGGGTAATAACATTTGAGAAGACTATGAATTATTTTCAACCTCCTTAGGGCTACAACAGTGATCAATTTCAAGAGAAAATGCAATATAGATCTCACTTTTATGAATAGGCAAAGGTGAAGACACGAGATTGGTATCTACAACACAAGAAGAGGGCCTATTTTCTTCTTCCAAGGATGGATAAATAAAGGAAGGCCTATTATCATCTGAATAGACAAAGCAGAGGATAGTCCTCTTTATATGTGAAGGGAAAGAGATAAATGAGATGATAAACAAGAACATGATTTCATGAATAAAGCTCATAAACTAATACTTGGTCTTCCCTTTCGGTATGGTCATCTTTATGTCAACGGGATCCTCCCCATTGGATTCTTCGATAGTGGAGTCATTAGGTGCAAGTTGCAATAGTCAATGATTCTAATGTCTGATGCACCTTCAGAATCAGAAGCTCATTGTCATTCTTTCCCAGGGAAATGTCTTCAGTTTGTTCCTTGGCAACGACGCCAAGAATGTTAGAACTGAGAGTCACCCTTAGATTGCGGGAGGATAATCCCAGTACCCATCAAATTTTTTGGTGGATGTTGGTTTTATATGAGTGGAGGTCAATGGACAAAACTCAATATATGAGTGATGTTCAACATAGAATTGGACAAGAAATGCATAGGGAAGTGAGGGCCACAACTAACTTTGGTCAATGAATTGAGTTTAAGTGTGAGTAGAGGGAAGACTTAGTAAGAAAGGTGGACAAGACTGCTATGGGCATCAGGCCTTCAAGCAGCTTGGAGAAGAAAAACGCAGACTCAAAATCACTCTTAAGCTCAAGCTTCAGAGACTGAAATATGTCCAAACAACATAGTCACAACAGCACAATGATCAAACCTACATCACCATGTAGCTACAACAACTTGAATGGATCCTCCATGCCCGAGCCATTCAGTGTAAGAGGGGAAAAGATCATAAAGAAGCTGACTAAAATTGGTCACGATACCGCTACAATCAAACCTACATTATTTTTCCATTGTCTTACAAACTGCCTACACCAATGTTTTGCAAACATCAATTTTTCGTCGCAATTTTCAAATAAACAACACTTTCATTTTTGTGACATTTGCACATTTACCTTTGTCTTTGTTTTCACGACTGTAAGCATGAAAACTTGGTCTTTCGTAGTCGCATTAAAATCATTATTTGAACTGTCGTTATCCTTCTTGTTGATATCCCCATTACGCTTACATTTCACTTATCATTATGCAACTAGCAAAACTTTCAAACTGTACTCATTGGACGTTCTTGGATTGATTGTGTGACTTGGTTTCATTGAGTTTGTAATCCATTGGCATTTGGATTTACAAGTTATTTGATCAAATTACTTTGCATATTGGTTTCATAAGATATATAGGTGTTATGGTTAAACCCTTGAAATATTTCATTTGACATGATGCCTAGTCTCAAAAAGCATTGGTACCTCGCTTAAACTCTTTGATACATCGTATGTCACATAGTCAAAACACTTGGTATTGATTTCAATTTGTATGATTGGTTTTAAAAACTATGGCATAACGTTGATTGCACGCATTGGTTTATACACTTACCATTGGTTTCATTGGTTGGCCAAGTGACATGATTGTTGAACTATACTATAATGGGTAGAACAGCTATAAGTTGGTGGTTATACCTTGGCAATAACTATTATGCATGGCAGAGATAAGCTCCACCACCTTCGCACGATGACATTAATGTCTATCCCTTATACCTGTTTCACCTATGTTAGCTCGGGTAACCCTTCGTGCACTCTGCTCCTGTGTGTGCTATGATCTAAACCCTGGCTCGTTCACCATGTGCTCGGCTCCATGGCACCGGTGGTGCAAATTGAGCCGAATGGTAGCCAAGCCTTGCTACTATTCGACAATGCCTGGAAAGACTTAGAGGATAATGGCTGGCTCACCTTCGTGCAGAGGTTTGAGGGTTTTAACTTATTTGTTGCACCGCAGTTCGCCCTGACTTTTGATGGCTGTAGAGCCAAGGTGGGTGACATCCAGTTGGAAATCAATGAGGAGTTTATTATTTCTACTACAGATTCGCCATCCTCGGGACATCGTTGGTTCAAAAATTCTAAGGTCGAGGAGGTGCCATGGCCGCTACTGTTCGTCTCGCGAAAGGTCACATCTTGTGACAGAGGTATGCCCATCTCTGCACTTAAACCACGTTGACATGATATTTTGATGGTGGTCAAACAATTCGTGACCTGTGAGGGTCGATATGGACTCATTTTTCTCTACCACCTGCATTTGTTAATGAATTTTATGGGATACCCGTTGAATATGCCCTTTTATTTCCAACGTAGCCTGTACAAAATGTCAAAAAGGTTTAAAAGGGAGAAGGCCGATAGTAGCCTATTCCACCATGGACTTATTAAACTTATCACTGTTTATCACTTAAGTCTCCACGGTGATAGCTAGTGATCTTTTATCGCTCGAAATGTTTTTGATGATACAGACCCTGTCCAGATTGACAAGATTGTGGTTAATGAAACCAAGGTCGATCCACCCGTGCCCTTCCATGTCCTACTTCCTTCTCCTAAACCCTCGGTTGACCCCGATATTTACTTACCCAACGTTATAGCAGAGGAGGTTGAGGCTATAAAAAATCCTGTGAGAAAAAAGGCCAAGGAAAACCCTACTATTGATGCCAAGGGTAAAAAGAACGCTCGGCTTATTTCAAGAATAGATAGGAATAAACCTAAACCCACTGCTAAGCAAAAGCCCATAGTCCTTAGTGAGGATTCAGACTCTAACATAGAATGTTTCCTAGCCAGTGAGTACCCTTACTCATAGGGTTTATGCCCCGAGCCACCTTATGATTTCATTTCTAATCTTCCCCCTTGCCTAAAGGATAATCCTATCTACCCTGGGATCAAATTACCTAACGAAACCCTCGGCAATGTAACCAAACCCTCACCTGCATTTTCGAAACCCAGATAGTCGTCCTGTGACCAATGTGATTTGTGGTTGGAATGATACTACATCGACGTTCCCCTACTCCAATCGAAAATCCAATCATTGGAAAATCAAGTTGCAGTATTGACCAGCCAAAGAGACAAACTTCAAGCAACTGATAGGAAGCAGAGAACCACTGGTTCCATCATTTTCAAGAATGTTGAATCGGCCACAGCCGTGGTCAAATCCAAATTGTCATGATCAAACTGTATGCTCGCCATACAGGTATGAATTTTGATATCATTTTGGTTTTGTGAATGACCAGGATTAATATAATGATGTAAGTTTGGTTTTCGAATAGCTCTGTCTATCCTTTGAAATGCCTCTATCATAATGTTGTTCATCCTGTACATTGTTTTCGTACTGCTAAAAATAAATGAAGTTTTGTTTTGGATACACGATTCGCTTATTCCCAGTTTAGCCACTGATAGATTCTTATCGGATTTTATTTCCTTTCAATTGGATTTGTTTCGTATTTAATCTGAACCAGAGGTTTTTCATGCTAGATTTAGAATATGATCATGTTTTGATTTGATTTCGTGATGGTTAGTTTGTATGTTGTGATTGTCAAACGATTTCATGAATTTGGTTGTTATGATCTTTTAATATGATGTCTCATATAATTTTCTAAATCGGGAATATAACTCTGATTGTTTCCGAGTTGGGAAGAATGACTCTGTTTTTATGGAAACAATACTCTCATTTAAGTCTGTGCAAATGATATTCACACCCGAATCATGGAACGGTTTTGATCCACGACAACTATGTTAAACCCCAGGTGTTCGATTCGCTTGATTGGATTGTTGTATCTTCAATTATTATGATCGATTTTATGAGTTGTATTCGTATCAAAAATAGACTTGATTTCATCTCTGTTAATTTTAATTTTCAAACGAATTTGACCTATGTTATTTCTGTCAAATTCGTATGAAGAAATTCGGGTAATAGTCGTTTTAAAATCAATTCAAGAGATGATTTCGTGAATGATTTTGTCTGCCCCAATTTGCAATAATGAACGATCAGACAACTCTTACGAATCCTGTCATCAGCTGATTGATCCTGTTATGATTTCGTTAATGAACATTCACGTGCCAGTTGTGATTTAGTTTTCTCATGGCATGGATCGTTTGTTATGGAAATACAATTATGTCGATTTGAAAATGAGTTTGTTTGGATTCAATTGTGTCTCATGTCTATGAGGCAGCATAACAATTGCCTGCAATTTGTTTTAATTGTATTGATTTCAATTTGATATGAAACGATTTCATAACTGTTTGATTATGATTCTGTTCACCCGACTTTGTGGTAACAAACGAAACAGAGTACACATATCTCTCTAGTCATTTGATTGATCTTGATCCTGTTTGATTTCGAATGGTATAACAATTTCAATTTGAATGATTCATTTCCAAGTAGCTATTGGATGTTAGTTGAATTAATTCTTTAAAATATTTGAGTTGATTTTAATGTTGATTCTGTGTCTTATTTAGACCAGCTACAGAATCATAAGATTTTGTAGCTAGTCTATATAATTAGATTTTTATCATTTTATTAATAAAAGATCCTTCTAACTTGTCCATTTTTTATCCTTTTCAGGTACATCCGAATTGCATTGGACATATTGGACAGTCTATGGGGATATTTGTGTGTTTTAGTTTTATTTTAGGTTCCTAGTTTAGTCAGACTTCGGAGATCTTCCTAGATTTTATGTAAACAGTTTTGATAACTTCTACAGGGAGGTTTTACCCTGTAGAAGACCTTTAAACACTTATTATTTTTTGTAATAAGGATCATCCTCACTTGTGGGAGAACCAGGCTATAAATTTCTAATACAAATTGAGACAGGAGTTGATGTTCTGCTACAGGTTTTGCTTGTCATAATATCAATCTTTTGTTTCAAGTTTATGCATGTCATTTGCAGTTGATTATAGACTACTTTAGCTATCATAGTCTTTTGCAGAATGATATGATTTAATTAATGTGATCCATATCTGATTTCTTTCATTACTTTAAAATACAGCAATTACTTTGTTCAGTTAATGAATGACATATTTCTCTTCTTCATCAATTGAATTATTTTGTATAAGTCTTCGCATACAGATTTATCTAACGATGAAGATTTATAAAAAAAAATGTTGTAGATTTTTATGTCTTGTTTGTCCTGTAATCATAATTGAAGAGCTCTGCAGCTATCGTTTACGCGAAGCTCTTGGACAATTCAGTGCGGGTTTCCTCCCTCCAATCAGCTAAGACAATCATCATACACAGGACAAATCTGGAGCGTTTCTCCAGGTCAGTTTGTGATTTATTTTCATTAATTTGTTAAGTATAATATTAGTATTTTAGTTAGATATATTTGTAGTTTAGATGTGTAGTTAGAATTAGTATATTAGTGTTTTAGTTTAATTAGTTTTTGTTTTATTTCTGTTCATAAAATTATAAAATCAACAAAAATATCTTTTTCTGTCTCAGGGCAGAACATAAATGAGTTTTTTCAGGTTTTATTTAAATCTGTAAATTGTAGATATTGTACATTTTGTGAATAAGATTTATTTGTGTTAGTAGTTAGAGAGTTAATTAGTTAGAGTTAGTATAGTAGTAGTTAGTATATTGTATATATAGAATAATTAGATTAGTTTAGTTTATTTTAATAAGTATTTTAGTTAGATTAGTTTTGTTTGTTTAATAGTTATTTTTAGTTAGATTAGTTAGTTTAGAGTAGTTTTTTTTCTTTTTGTTTTCTTAGGACCTTATACCGGCTAACGGAGTCGCTAAACCCGTCAGGGTGGTTCATCCCAAACGGCTTGGGTTATTAGACAACCCCGGACCGGTTCCACTCTCCCAGTTGACGGACGGTCAATTTCGCCCGTCAACAAATGGTGCTAGAAGGAGGGCCTGAATTTAATTAATGGCACAAGGCGGTCGCAAGACTCCTCCTCCACCTAATCACTCACCTATAGTGACTAGAAGCCATTCAAACGATAATATTCCCCTTCAAACAGCAACTACTTCAACCAACAATCCACAGATCATAGTTGAGCCAGCAACCCCTAATCCTACAGGTGGTGATATACAAGATATTGTCCGTCAATCTCTTATAAAAACACATAGTGCCTTAGCCCGTTTGAGGCAACCTAACTGACCGTGGGGCCAACCTTTAGATTTCTCTGATATCAGAGAACAATTAGGTGATACTAACCTCACTGTGAATCCTTCAGATCCAATCTTAAATCCTGCTGCAGGAGGATCTGGGATACCCCCTTCACCACCTCCATCATCTCCTTCCTCTTCTGAAGGAGATTCCTCTGATGAAGGCAATTCCCCTTCTCAGCCTCCCACACCCACTACCCCAATGGAAAATCAGAACAACCCTGCTAGACCCTGTCTTGATCAGGATGTCGTAATTGTACCTGGAGCTCAGCATCCTTTACCTAAACACCCAGAGAAATTGCTTCCCAAGTTTGATCCTGACTCAAAACAAATCGTTGAAGATCACATTAAAAATTTTATGTTAGCCATAAGACTCCGCAATGTCGAACATGAAGATGTTGTCTGTAGGTTGTTCCCTTATACTTTCGAGGGTAATGCATCCACTTGGTACTTTTCCGAACAACCCCATACCATCGTGTCTTAGGAAAAGTTCGAGTCATGCTTTTTGGAAAAGTTTGGAGACGGTAAGCCTCCGGAAGTCCTAGTCATGGATATTTCTAGCTTAATAATGAACCCAAAAGAAAAAGTTAAAGAATTTAATCAAAGATTCTTGACACTTAAAAACTGAATCCCTGCAGATTCTATGCCTGCTGAGAGTCTTATAATAGCATACTACACTAAAGCTTTGCATCAAAGTATATCTCTTTGGGTTAAACGATCTAAGAAAGCCACGTTGTTAGAAGCCTTCGAGGAGGCCAGCCAGATTAAAAAAGACATACTTAGTCTTAAAGACTCTACTAGCAACGAAACTGAGACTAGTTCTTCTTCCAAAAAGAAGATCGAAATCCTCCCCAGACCCACTCAAAGTAAAACACAACCTGAAAACTCCGATTTAGAAAACTTAACCAAAGTTGTTCAAAAACTGTCAAATCAAGTTATAGATTTGAAAAGGTCGACCGAAGAAGCTTCTTCGAGCAAAGGGCCTTACAAACCCCCATTCTGGAAGCCTTTTGCTACCAACCGACCTAACCCAACCACCGAATGCCTAAATCTAGAAAGTCTGCAATGTGCCCTTCAAAAAATTCTAGAAGCCCAAGATAACTTGATGCCTCCTGAGATTCCTGAGGAGGTAGTTGAAAAATAAATAGTTCAAGAAGAAGAGTCTTCTCCAAACATTTTTGGACACTTCTTGGATAGCATCTTTCAAGCTAACTTCGAGACAGTACATCCTTATAATACTAGGAGTAAGACAGCAAACAAACCTTCTACTAAAAACACTACAACTTCACCTCCAAAGCAATCTAAATCAGCTGAGACTAAACAAAGTAATGTGAACCCCAACTTAGATTATGATGTAGTTGAAGATCTTAAAAATTTAAGGGCTAACATTTCTATTTATGAGTTATTGAAGTTTCCATTTCTGCTACAAAAAATGTTACAGAATATCTCAGAGAATGGAAAAAATGGTAATTCTAATGGTAACAAGGTTGTGCAAAACAAAGCTCCCCAGAAGACTTCCACTAAAAATAATCCCGATACTCAAGATAAAGGAAGCCTTCCTGTAAGTAATGTAAATAATGTAAATAATGTAGATAAAGTAGTCGTAGAAACTGCGAGTAAAAAGCCACAAGCTACTACTCTTAGTACTCGCAAAAATGTACCTCCTTTCCTATTAAATTTCGATATCTTTAATAGAAACGTGCACAATTGTATGGTAGACTCAGGGGTGTCATCCAATGTGATGCCATAGTCTGTTTGCCAAAATATTAACGTAGAAGTTGAACCATCGACTTTAAAAATCATACAACTTGATCGGACAAATGTCAAAGTTATAGGCGAACTAAAGAATGTGCTTATTAGATTATCGTCTAACCCCAAGGTTCATCAAGTTATTGATATAATTGTTGTGGATATTC
>ML784877.1:205107-231745 GCA_009831015.1 Picea engelmannii | reverse complement strand
ATCGATCCGGCAGGTAACAAAACATTGATAGCATGTAGGTTGGAATTTGAATGTACTAACAATACTGCAGAATATGAGGCTTTACTGCAAGGTCTCAGAAAAGCTTCGGATATGAACATTCAAAATTTAACCGTCTTTGGCGAATCTAAAATAGTGGTTAGACAGGTAAGAGATTCTATCCACCGTTTGTCTCCGCATCTCAAAAGCTACCAGTCTGAGGTATGGAATTTAATGAATAAATTTTTCGCTTTCAATATAAATTCTATTCCTATATTGAATAACTCTGAAGCAGACTTATTAGCTAATGTAGCTTCTAAACTTCTTCCTGCAGAAGGCTTGTCCCCAGATGCATTCTCCGTTGAGCTGTTGTTTCGGCCATCCATTCCTGACAACATCACAAACTGGAGAGTATTTGACGACGATCAGTAGATTATTAACTTTCTGCACATGGAGGAAACCTTTCAAGGTGCGGTGATAGACAAACACACACACGATGACAATTTGCACGATTTCACGGTAATACCAGATCCGAGAACTCCTGAATCTTCATCGGATATGGTAAACTCGATCCCTAAATCTGTAATTAGATTAGAGAAGTTTTATGATTTTCAAGATAAATTTAAAAAGACGGTCAATTGTAAAACTAATAGTTCCTCGTTATCTTATGAAAAAGTAAACTTAGGAACTAATGAAAATCCTCAGTGCATTAATCTAGATTTGGGATGTTCTCAACAAGAAAAAGCTGCATTTATTAAATTGTTCAAAGAATTTAAAGATGTCTTTGCATGGACGTATGATGACCTTAAAACTGTCGACCCTAACATCATACAGCATGTCATTCCGATGAAGCCCCAAACCTTACCCTTTCAACAAAAACTAAGGAAAATGCACCCAAAGCTCGAACCGACCATTCAAAAAGAATTGAATAAGCTCCTAAATGATAAGATATTTTTTCCTGTTAGGCACACTCAATGGGTTTCTAACCTTGTCCCAGTCCGGAAGAAAAATGGGGAAATCCGACTCTGTGTCGATTTCCGAAACCTTAATAGAGTGTCTGATAAAGACAACTACCCTATCCCACCCATGGAATAGATACTTCAACAGGCATCTAGTTCTGAGAGGCTATCCTTATTGGATGGTTTCTCTGGATACAACCAAGTCCTGATGTCTCCACCAGACCAACTTAAAACTACCTTTCGTACCCCGTGGGGCACTTATGCTTATCGTAAAATGCCCTTTGGATTGATTAATGTTGGTGCCACTTTTCAGAGAGCAATGGACATTGCTTTCCATGGCTTAATCAATCAGTCTGTTGTAGTTTACTTAGATGATGTGACTGTATTTTCTAAAAACAAAAACGATCATCTAGCTCACTTACGAGCCGTCCTACTGCGATGTCGTAAATACGGCATCTCCTTGAATCCCAAAAAATCCATCTTTGTAGTAGAACAGGATAAACTCTTAGGATTCATTGTGTCTAGTGAAGGGATGATTATTGACCCTGAAAGGACTCAAGTCATCGCGAAACTTCCCCCTCCTACATCCAAAAAATCTATGCAATCTTTCTTAGGCTAGATTAACTTCGTGAAAAGATTTGTCCCCGGTTTCTCCGAAATGATCAGGCCTTTACAGAATTTGATTAAGAAAGACACCCAATATCACTGGGGACCCCTAAAAAATCAAGCTTTTAATGCAATAAAGAAGGCCATAATAGACGCTCCGTCTCTCATGAGCCCAGATTTTTCTCAAGACTTTACACTCTACACTTTTGCTTCTGACCGTTCCTATGCCGCCGTCCTAACCCAAAAGAATGCCGAAAAAAATGAAGTACCCATTGCCTTTATGATCTCTTCTTTCAAAGGCGCTGAACTTAATTACCCAGCGGTAGATCGACAAGCCTATGCTGTTTTCAAAGCAGTTAAACACTTATGATCCTATCTTTTGAAGTCAAGGACGAAAGTCATTGTCCCCTACCCATCCGTGAGGAACCTGTTAGTGCAGAAGGAGCTAGGTGAAAAGAGGGCCAACTGGGTCACCTCCTTGCAGGAGTATGACTTAGAAATCACCCCAGCTCAGATAGTGAGAGGCCAAGGGTTATGCAAGTTAGTTGTTGATTCAACAACAGGACAGCAAGAAGAAAGTGATACGTCAAACCTAGGACAACGTGATCAAAGTCTAATCTGTTGCGCACAAAACCCTGTTAGTCCTTGGTATGACGATATAAGATTCTGTCTTGAACATGGGTCAACCCCCCATCACCTGGACCCCGCTAAAAGAAGAGTGTTGAGATTAAATTCTACCTCCTTTCATCTGGTTAATGGTGTTCTATTTTGTCAAAATTTTGACGATATACTGATGCGTTGTCTTGAAAAAGACGAAGCAGAAAAAGTATTGCTAGAGTTGCATGTAGGAGAAGATGGCGGTCATTTTGGTGGTGACACCACTGCTCATAAGGTTCTAAGAGCCGGTTATTACTGGCCCACACTTTTTACAGATTCCCATGCCTTGTGCTGTAAATGTATCATCTGTCAGAAAGCATCAGGGCGGTTACAAAAACCAACCTTTCCTTTGCAGCCCGTTTCAGTAGATTCTCCTTTTCAGCAGTGGGGCCTTGATATCATAGGTCCAATCAACCCTCCATCCTCGCAACAGAACAAGTTTATTGTGACAGCCACAGATTACTTTACTCGATGGTCTAAAGCTGCTGTGTTAAGAATTGTCAACACTAGTCAGGTAATTGCGTTTCTAAATTCAAATATTATCACTCGTTTCGGTATCCCTGACTGTTTAGTTTTCGATAATGCTTCTTACTTTTCCTCTCTTGAGATGAGCGAGTTCGCTTTGGAAAAGGGAATTAAGCTGAAGTACTCTGCTAGCTATTACCCTTAGGGCAACGGATTGGCAGAATCGACAAACAAGAACTTGATCAAAATCATCAAGAGAACGGTGGTTGAAAATCACAAAAATTGGCACAATGCACTGCTAAACGCGTTGTGGGCTGATAGGGTAACGCCAAAAGATGTTGTAGGTAACTCCCCCTTTTTTCTCATCTATGGCAGAGAAGCAATTATGCCACCTCACATTCTTCTTCCTTCACTTCAGTTGTCACAGAAAGTCCAAGAAGAAGATTGTCCCCCTTTGGAAAACTGAATTAACGCTTTGATGAAGCTAGAAGAGGTAAGAGCCCAAGCTAAATGTAAGTTAGACCAACATCAACAATTGGTTAAAGGCTGGTTCGATTCTAACTCTGCTTCTGATAGGAATTTTGAAGTAGGTGATCTCGTCTTGAAGTGGGACAAACCACACGAGGGAAAGGGAGAGCACACGAAATTTCAAAATTTGTGGCTTGGACCGTTTTTAATTGCTGAAAAGTCGGGTCCTAGTTCCTTTCGATTGCAGAATCTTGAAGGGCATCTTGACACCTACCCGGTGAATGGCCAAGCCCTGAAAACATACTTTGCTTGATGATAACCCTTATATATTATGTACATATTTTGCTTTTGTTTGCTTTTCGTTTATTGTTTTTTTTTTTTTTTTCTTTGAATTTATCAGTTTGTGTTTTTGGAAATACACATACCTATACACTGAGCTATTCAGACAAAGACAATAGAAAATTCCTTCCCTAAAATAACTGCTAAGAAAAAGGTATAAACATCAATGGTATATTTCTGAAATTTATATCTATGTTGGAAAAGTCTGTTGTTTAAAAGAAGATGGTTGATTTCAATCTCTGAGTAAAGCTTGTCATGATCATCCATTATCTTTTTAAGATGTCCCTATTCCATAAAGGAATGACTCAGAAGATGTCTCCCTACCTTAGGAAGTTGTTTTTGTAAATAAAACATCTCTGGATCTAAATAAAGGACAGTCTTAAAAAAATTATGATGAGGTCTAAAAAAATATGTTAAAATATCATGATTTTCAGCGCCACCCCGCTCAACTATATATCTATGAAAAAACAAAACAATATAAATTATTAATAAGGGTTGTGGGAAGTGCTTGTAAACCCGTCGGGATGTTGAACAGTTCTGTTGGCAGCGGGTAAATGCATGCATGGCGCCAAGACAACTTCGTGGGGGTACTGAACAGGCCTGCTGGCAGCAAAGCAATGTCGGGTATATGAAAATTTACAAATAAGAATCCTCTTAATGTCCTTTATTCTGATCCAGAACTTCTTGGCAGGATACAGATGTCAGAGTGGGTTAAATGGCAACCCTGTCGAGGCTATGGATTCCTGCTGGCAGCAGTGGCTCTGTCAATAGTATTGGATATTTTATCTTTAATATCGTGATTCACTGGTCTTAAGACTGTTATCAGTTTTCATCTTTTAAAACACTGCTGGAATGGTTGGTAAATGATGATGTTTGTATGATTTTTTGGTTGTTATTTTTGAGTTGGAATTATCTTTGTTGTCCTAATCTGAATTTGTTCCTTTTGGCAGAGATAACTGCTTCTACCAGTGTGTCGCCATTGTTGGCAGCCAATTCACATTTTTCCACTGTCTTACAAGCTGCCTACACCAATGTTTTGAAAACATCAATTTTTCGTCACAATTTTCAAATAAACGACACTTTCATTTTTGCGACATTTGCACATTTACCTTCGTCTTTGTTTTCACGACTGTAAGCGTGAAAACTTGGTCTTTCGTAGTCACATTAAAATCATTATTTGAAATATCGTTATCCTTCTTGTTGATATGCCCATTACGCTTACATTTCACTTATCATTATGTAGCTGGCAAAACTTTCGAACTGTACTCATTGGACGTTCTTGGATTGATTGTGTGACTTGGTTTCATTGAGTTTGTAATGCATTGGCATTTGGATTTACATGTTATTTGATCAAATTACTTTTCACATTGGTTTCATAAGATATATAGGTGTTATGGTTAAACCCTTGAAATATTTCATTTGACATGATGCCTAGTTTCAAAAAGCATTGGTACCTCATTTAAACTCTTCGATACATCGTATGTCACATAGTCAAAACACTTGGTATTGATTTCAATTTGTATGATTGATTTTAAAAACTATGCCATAACGTTGATTGTGCGCGTTGGTTTATACACTTACCATTGGTTTCATTGGTCGGCCAAGTGACATGATTGTTGAACTATACTATAATGGGTAGAACAACTATAATCCGACGGTTGTACCTTGGCAATAACTATTATGCATGGCAGAGATAAGCTCCACCACCTTCGCACGATGACATTAATGTCTATCCCTTATCCTTGTTTCACCTATGTTATCTCGGGTAACCCTTCGTGCACTCTGCTCCTGTGTGTGCTATGATCTAAACCCTGGCTCGTTCACTGTGTGCTCGGCTACATGGCACCGGTGGTGTGAATCAAGTCGAACGGTAGCCAAGGCCTTGCTACTATTCGACAATGCCCGGAAAGACTTAGAGGATAATGGTTGGCTCACCTTCGTGCAGAGGTTTGAGGGTTTTAACTTATTTGTTGCACAGCAGTTCGCCCTAACTTTTGATGGCTGTAGAGCCAAGGTGGGTGACATCCAGTTGGAAATCAATGAGGATTTTATTAGTTCTGCTACAGGGTCACCATCCTTGGGACAGCGTTGGTTCAAAAATTCTAAGGTCGAGGAGGTGCCATGGCCGCTACTATTCGTCTCGCGAAAGGTCACATCTTGTGACAGAGGTATGCCCATATCTGCGCTTAAACCACGTTGGCATGATATTTTGATGGTGGTCAAACAATTCGTGACCTGTGAGGATCAATATGGACTCGTTTTTCTCTACCACCTGCGTTTGTTAATGAATTTTATGGGATACCCGTTGAATATGCCCTTTTATTTCCAACGTAGCCTGTACAAAATGTCAAAAAGGTTTAAAAGGGAGAAGGTCAATAGTAGCCTTTTCCACCATGGACTTATTAAACTTATCATTGTTTATCAATTAAGTCTCCACGGTGATAGTTGGCGAGCTTTTATCGTTCGAAATGGTTTTGATGATACAGACTTTGTCCAGATTGACAAGCATGTGGTTAATGAAACCAAGGTCGAGCCACCCGTGCCCTTCCATGTCCTACTTCCTTCTCCTAAACCCTCGGTCGACACTGATATTTACTTACCTGATGTTATAGCAGAGGAGGCTGAGGCTATAAAAAATCCTGTGAGAAAAAAGGCCAAGGAAATCCCTACTGTTGATGCCAAGGGTAAAAAGAACGCTCGGCTTATTTCGAGAATAGATAGGAATAAACCTAAACCCACTGCTGAGAAAAATCCCATAGTCCTTAGTGAGGATTCAGACTTTGACATAGAACATTTCCTAGCCAGTGAGTACCCTTACTCACAGGGTTTATGCCTCGAGCCACCTTATGATTTTGTTTCTAATCTACCCCCTTGCCTAAAGGATAATCCTAGCTACCCTGGGATCAAATTACCTAACGGAACCCTTGGCAATGTAACCAAACCCTCACCTACATTTTCGAAACCCAGACAGTCGTCATGTGACCAATGTGATTTGTGGTTGGAATGATACTACATCGACATTCCCCTACTCCAATCGAAAATCCAATTATTGGAAAATCAAGTTGTAGTATTGACCAGCCAAAGAGACAAACTTCAAGCAACTGATAGGAAGCAGAGAACCATTGGTTCCATCATTTTCAAGAATGTTGAATCGGCCACAGCCGTGGTCAACTCCAAATTGTCATGATCAAGCTATCTTCTCGCCATACAGGTATGAATTTTGATATCATTTTGGTTTTGTGAATGACCAGAGTTAATATAATGATGTAAGTTTGGTTTTCGAATAGCTCTGTCTATCCTTTGAAATGGATCTGTCATAATGTTGTTCATCCTGTACATTGTTTTCTTACTGCTAAAAATAAATGAAGTTTTGATTTGGATACATGATTCGCTCATTCCCAATTTGGCCACTGATAGATTCTTATCGGATTTGATTTCCTTTCAATTGGATTTGTTTCGTATTTAATCTGAACCAGAGGTTTTTCATGCTAGATTTAGAATATGATCATGTTTTGATTTGATTTCGTTATGGTTAGTTTGTATGTTGTGATTGTCAAACGATTTCATGAATTTGGTTGTTATGATCTTTTAATATGTTGTCTCATATAATTTTCTAAATCGGGAATACAACTCTGATCGTTTCCGAGTTGGGAAGAATGACTCTGTTTTTATGGAAATAATACTCTCATTTAAGTCTGTGCAAATGATATTCACGCCCAAATCATGGAATGGTTTTGATCCACGACGACTATGTTAAACCCTAGTTGTTCGATTCGCTTGATTGGATTGTTGTATCTTCAATTATTATGATCGATTTTATGAGTTGTATTCGTATCAAACATAGACTTGATTGTAGCTCTGTTAATTTTAATTTTCAAACGAATTTGACCTATGTTATTTCTGTCAAATTCGTATGAAGAAATTCGGGTAATAGTCGTTTTAAAATCAATTCAAGAAATGATTTCGTGAATGATTTTTTCTGCCCCAATTTGCAATAAAGAACGATCGGACAACTCTTACAAATCCTGTCATCGGCTGATTGATCATGTTATGATTTCGTTAGTGAACATTCACGTGCCAGTTGTGATTTAGTTCGCTCATGGCATGGATCGTTTGTTATGGCAATACAGTTATGTCGATTTGAAAATGAGTTTGTTTGGATTCAATTGTGTCTCCTGTCTATGAGGCAGCATAACAATTGCCTGCAATTTGTTTTAATTGTATTGATTTCAGTTTGATATGAAACGATTTCATAACTGTTTGATTATTATTTTGTTCACCCGACTTTGTGGTAACAAACGAATCAGAGTACACGTATCTCTGTAGTCATTTGATTGATCTTGATCCTGTTTGATTTCGAATGGTATAACAATTTCAATTTGAATGATTCATTTCCAAATAGCTATTGGATGTTAGTTGAATTAATTCTTTAAAAGATTTGAGTTGATTTTAATGTTGATTTTGTGTCTTATTTAGACCAGCTACAGAATCGCAAGATTCTGTAGCTAGTCTATAGAATTAGATTTTTATCATTTTATTAATAAAGGATCCTTCTAACTTGTCCATTTTTTACCCTCTTCAGGTACATCCAAATTGCATTGGACATACTAGACAGTCTAGGGGATATTTGTGTGTTTTAGTTTTATTTTAGGTTCCTAGTTTAGTCAGACTTGGGAGATCTTCCCAGATTTTATGTAAACAGTTTTGATAACTTCTACAGGGAGGTTTTACCCTGTAGAAGACCTTTAAATGCTTATTATTTTTTGTAATAAGGATCATCCTCACTTGTGGGAGAACCAGGCTATAAATTTCTAATACAAACTGAGACAGGAGTTGATGCTCTGCTACAGCTTTTTCTTTTCATAATATCAATCTTTTGTTTCAAGTTTATGCATGTCATTTGCAGTTGATTATAGACTACTTTAGCTATCATAGTCTTTTGCAGAATGATATGATTTAATTAATGTGATCCATATCTGATTTCTTTCATTACTTTAAAATACAGAAATTACTTTGTTCAGTTAATGAATGACAGATTTCTCTTCTTCATCAATTGAATTATTTTGTATAAGTCTTTGCATACAGATTTATCTAACGGTGAAGATTTATAAATCATAAGATTGTTGTAGATTTTTATGTCTTGTTTGTCCTGTAATCATACTTGAAGAGCACTATAGCTATCGTTTACGAGAAGCTCCTGGATAATTCGATGCGGGTTTCCTCCCTCCGATCAGCTGAGAAAATCATCATATACAGGACAAATCTGGAGTGTTTCTCCAGGTCAGTTTGTGATTTATTTGTTAGTTAATTTGTTAGTATAATTTAAGTAGTTTAGTTAGATATATGTTTAGTTAGATGTGTAGTTAGAATTAGCATATTAGTTGTTTAGTTTAGTTAGTTTTTTTGTTTTGTTTTATTTCTGTTCATAAAATTATAAAATCAACAAAAATATCTCTCTGTCTTAGGGCAGAATATAAATGAGTTTTTCAGGTTTTATTTAAATCTGTAAATTGTAGATATTGTACATTTTGTGAATAAGATTTATTTGTGTTAGTAGTTAGATAGTTAATTAGTTAGAGTTAGTATAGTAGTAGTTAGTAGATTGTATATATAGAATAATTAGATTAGTTTAGTTTATTTTAATAAGTATTTTAGTTAGATTAGTTTTGTTTGTTTAATAGTTAGTTTTAGTTAGATTAGTTAGTTTAGAGTAGTTTTTTTTCTTTTTGTTTTCTTAGGACCTTAGACCGGCTAACAGAGCTGCTAAACTTGTCAGGGTGGTTCATCCCAAATGGCTTGGGCTATTAGACAACCCCGGACCGGTTCCACTCTCCCAGATGGCGGACGGTCAATTTCACCCGTCAACAAGTCACAACAGCACAATGATCAAACCTACATCACCATGTAGCTACAACAACTCGAATGGATCCTCCATGCCCGAGCCATTCAGTGTAAGAGGGGAAAATATCACAAGGAAGCTGACTAAAATTGGTCACGATACCACTACAATCAAACCTACATTACAACATCATAACAACCCTCAACTAGATCCTCCATGTTCGAGTGTTTTAGGACAGTTTTTTCAAAGAGATGAAAAGAGGTTGATTGTTATTAATCTGAAAGTCTCAAATCCGATACATAACTAGAGAACAGTTCTAGCATCAAAACATTACAAAATAGGGAGCTCTGCTCAACCAGTTGATGACCTTAACAAAATATCAAAACTGTTTATTTATACTCAGAATAATTCGCCACTACCAGGAGTGTGATCTGATCACTACATTCAAAGCATTGCATCTACGAGTTATTTTCTCAGACTGAACGTGCACCCCTTCTTCAGAAGTGAGCTCATATCGGCATGGGTTTTGTAGGAAAATCTATCGACAGGGGTACCACAGGCTAACGGTTCAGTCCCTACGGTCGGGCCTTCCATGCCTTCCATTTATGGAGTGAGCCGAGGTTTCAACCACCAGCGCTATTTTCATTAACTTCCTCCTTGGAGATTGAACAAGACCTAATTCTCAAGGGGCGGATACGTGCTTCTCTTGGATAGGATGCCATATAAACACGAGATTGTGGGGCCATCAAAAGTGGTTTGGATTCAGACCTCTTTTGGGCCCACAATCCATCACATTTCGCCACATAGCATTTTCTCCATACCACGATTTCCATTGCGGGACCGCTCAAGGAAAATATTGCATGAGCATGTTGCATCCCCGCAATGGACTATGGTCGTAGATATGGTCCTTATCTTCAATCTGAGCACACTTGCTAGATTTAGCATCACTGCCAAGATTAATCACCCACCAACTTTAGGATCTGCCAAAAGTGTGCCTTGGGATGGGGCGCTACTTTTGGTGCTAAACATTAACAGCTATTGGAGGATGATCTGATGTGGAGGCATGACGTCACCATGTTGATATGTCACAGACAGAGAGGTGACATGTGTCACTATAAAAAAGGTAGAAAGAATGTCTAAAACTCTTGAAATGAGTGTCATGTGTCAGCGTTAGATGGATTCCATGTGTCTATGCCAATAGCTACCATGAAATGGGTGCTCCAAGGCTCGGGCGCTAGCTTCTTTTATTTTGGCTCCTCTATGTGCTTTTACCCAGAGCTAGTGATATAATGACATGTGTCTTCTTGAATCGAATTGTCGAGAATTAATTTGGGTCTCCGGACTCCGAGAAAATCAAATCTCAAACTTCCTTTTCCTTCAGTTGCCTTTACCCAGAGATATGGATCTGATGATGCATGGCCCTCCTGAGATCAATGGTTGAGATCCCTTTGTGGCTCTGAACTTCAAGAAAAACAAATCTCAAACTTGTGCTTCCAAGGGATTTTACCCGGAGTCATAGATATAATGACGCGTGGCCCTCCTAAGATCGACGACTGAGATCCCTTCATGCCTCTGGGCTTCAGACTTCTCAATAGTCAAACTTTATCTTCCCCAAGAAAATTTGTCAGAGCTAGGGATCTGATGACGTGTGGATCCTAGATTTGGATGTCTGAGATCCACTTCAGGTCTCTGGGCTCCGAGAAAATCGAAACTCGAATATTGCTTACCTTATGTGATTTTACCTGGAGATATGGATCTGACGAAACATGGCTATTTATGATCAACAGCTTAGATTCACTTTAGGCCTTCGACCACTTCAGAACTTTGGGCACTTCGACACTTCAGCCATTTTGGGACTTCGACCACTTCGGCCACTTCGGCACTTTGGGTGCTTCGACACTTCTGGACTTCAGGCCTTCGGGACCTTGACACTTTTCTCATTTTAAAACTCCCAAAGCTCATTTCCCCAAATGCTTGGATCAGCTGCCACCTATCCCCCTCAAGATCGGTCAGCTCATGCTCACTTCAGGTTTCGGGACTTCGAACCTTTGACAAACAACTTTAAAAATCTTTTGAACCCCTGATTCCTTCGAACCGTTGATCTGATATTCTCAGGAATGTTCGTCGCTAAAGTTGATATTTCCTATTGCTTGCATTTTGAGCCCAAAATGGAATGCTCTGAATGCTGCACTTTGATGTTTCTTGTGCAAGACGCAAACTTGGACAACCTGTTTCCCTTGACAACTATATGTGATAAAAATGTCTATATAGTTTTCTCACACCACACAATACTTATAGTTTTTGGTTTACATTGCATCGATACAACACACTTTCATTAATGTCAATGTCATGAAGTAACTCACCTACTAGACCTATCGAGTGCATTTACTTTGATTGGATGTGTGTGCATCTCAACATACCAATGTCAATCCTTAACTCATTGTTGAATAAACCATGTTTAATGTGCATGTCACTATGTTTTGTGGTTTCATGGACACATCATTTTCAATAGAATAGTGCACTAACCTATGACCAAAAATGGTGGCACAATGGAAGCATTGCAAGAAATGTGTCTAGTCAAACAAAAAACATTAGCTAGAGCTATGAGTTTCATTTAAGTTGATTGGATGTGTATTCAAACATAACACACTAGCTATAGCTATGAGTTTCATTTAATTTGATTAGATGGGTGCATATATCAATGCACTAATGTTGGTGTGTTATTCCTTGCACATCCCTCGGTTAAAGAAATCCATGTCTTGCACCATTCAAGAAATCCATGAGTAATGTGGATGTTGTAGTGTGTTTTTTTTTCTAAAGTGCCTCATGGTCAATGCAAGGACAGTGCACCAAATTACGTGACAACTTTCTAGTGGGATTATGCATCTGTATACACCTCATACATAGGGTTTCAAGTAATCCTATATTCATTGGAGAAAGTAAGGGGTGTTACCACCTGAGCTAGCACCTTTGTGAAAAGTCCCAACATAGAAGTTATCATCGGAATTTCGTCCGCAAATGGTTACAGGAATCCAACATCTTCAAAACACCCATTAGTTCACTCATGGACCAAAAATGCATTTCCAAAATTTCCAAAACTATACAACCAGTTATAAAATCATCATGTGCTAAGACTACATAGGGAGCGTGCGCACATGCGTCATCCAAAAACACAAGAAAAGCACACATGTGCATGATGTGCGACTGTGAATGTAAAAAACCATGAACCCCTCAGAACGACGCATTTATGATATTGGTAAGCCTTCCACCCACTTCTGGTTCACCTTCCAAGTCGATTTGACACCCAAATCTCAGCTGAATCCGACTAGGGGATTGGTCAATGACCTAAGGGCACCCTAAAGGACCCCTTGTTCACACTAAGAACTGGTTGCATAATGCCTCAAATATATGCTATAAAAGGAGGCCATGGGTGCACTATATTTCTAAGTGATTCATTTGCATTGTTATGTTGCTTATATTCTCTTGGAGAATCCTCTTTTCTCATCAAGAGTATACAAGAACCATTTCATTTAGCCATTCATATCACCTCTTGAGTGAATATGCTTTGGATTCTCTTCACCATTTCATTCTATTTTGTTACTTGTAAGAAGAGCTCAATATTTGCGGGTCCAAGAGCCCTCCCTTGGAGGAATAGGGGACCCATATATCTGCCTTTCTCTTTGGTGTTTTCCCACTAATACAATCCTATCCATTGGTGGCATGAGTGTTGTTTATTTTCGATTTTAATGTTCTTATGCACTCTAGTTTAGTTTATTTTATTGTTCTTAGCTTAGTTCTTTGTTTATTCCTTATGCTTGATGTTTCTAACTCCTTCAGTCATTGTTTTCTTTCCTAGATAACCCAACTGGGCTTGTAAGCATCCCTATTTTGTTCATTCAGGTGACAAAAGGGGTGCAACAGATTGGCAACTCCACTAGGGAAAGGTATCAATTTCCTCCCCCATTTGGGTTATTTTGGAACTTATTTTTGTTTATTTAACTTGCAGGAACCATAACCGGCCCAATCCTACCTGCAAAAAGCCAAATTCAAAGCTGAGCTAAGAGAATTTCATCTGAAATTTTATTCACAATCGTGTAACAAAAGTACATGGGTTTTTTGACCCAGAGGTGCATCTTCAACGCACGTGTGCTCAACCCACTATTTTTCTCAACGCATTCTGCGCACCTGCGCCAAAGGGTCATTTTTTAGTTGCGCATTGGCGCCACATGCACCTCTTTCTACTCTGTGATCCGTGCATATGCTCAGAAATTCACACATTGTAATGGTTTTTGTGATTTTTTAGAGGGCCCATAGCCTTCTTATGCTTGATTCTATGCAAATTGTAATATGCACCACACTTATATTCCCTCTCCACATGAAGGGATAGTCAAAACATAGGCACTTAGGGGGTTAAAATAATTATTTTTCCTCTTTTTTCTTTCATTTTACCAAATGGATGGCTTGCTTTGATTAAAGCTAAGTTGGAATCGTTCTAAATCACATATAAATATTGCATTGGGACCAAAAATTAGATCTCAATCATTTAGTATGCTCTTCTCTCGTGCCAGAGAGCGACCTTAAGAATTAGAAAAGTGATTGAGGGAAAATTTCATCTCCCTTAAAAGACAAAATATTTAGGAGAGGACAACAACCCCCTCGGGACTCCTCTTAGTTTATTTTTCAAACACATCTTAAGATTGTAATGGGCCCATACATGCCCACATGCTACAAATATAGGATAGTGTTGAAATTTACTTTCTTAGAGTAAATCACTAGGGAAGTATAAAGGTTTTTTAACGGGCCCATACATGCCCACATGTCCACAATCTAGGATAGTTTTTGAAGCTTTCTTAGATTAAATCACACTAGGTAGTTAAAGGATTGGTAAGGACCCATATGTCCACATGCTAGTTCTCTAGGAATTTAAAATTTCGCAAGGTTGTACCAATGGCATTTAGTTAATTAGGTAATCAAGACTTGTAAGGACCACACGAAGTCCACATGCAACAAGGTGACACCTAATTCATTAAAAAAAGAAATTGGCACATTTTCACTGGTTCACATACAAAGTCACCACTCACTCACATAGTTTTCATCTTGAATTGTGGAGGTTGAAGTACGTTTCCTCCAAAGGGATTCTGAAATGCCCCACCCCTTTCTTGACAAAATTGTCCACTCTCTCTTAAATCAATGAGGTTGGTTCACACCCCCAATCTCTCAAACAAACACATCTAAAAAATTTCTAAAAAACTCACTAAGTTTTCCTCCACAGGAGGTGCCAAAAGAAATTTTTTAGTCTAGGTAGGATCTCGAGGATAGGAATCCAAATAACTCCCCATTATCTAGTTCTCACATATTCAAACAATAGAAGTTGACAAATAGGGAACTTTTAAATCCTCCAAGTCAAGTGTTCTTACACTATAAGGTAGGGAGATACCCATGAAGGGATGAAGATCGAGGTCTGGTTGTTCTGTGCATCCCCCCTTGAGGCACCCACCTCTTGGACGGGATCCATCTCATGACCCATTTTTGAGGCCGAAAATCTAAATGTCACACTTTGACCGAGGTACCTATTGACCAAATTTTAGGACATCTACCCAGGTGGCAACCGTGGGATGCAATTGCACCTTGATCAGATTTTGTGTGGCTATTGGGAAATATCACCAGCTCTTTTGGGATATGCATCCTCTACCCCTCATTATAATTGATTACTTCATCCTTCACTAGTTCCTCTTCAGGTGGCTTCAGACCCCTTTTTTGAGTGTTATTGGAAGGTCGAGTGCTATTTGAGAAGAAGGACGTTACATCTTCTAGGACACGAGAATTGTTTTTTCTTTGTTCTCCCACGTGGATAAAATCCACCTACCCACATATATGCTTCTATATCAATTGATTTATGTATGATACTCTTGTGATTACATGCGATTGTGAATTATATTGTGAAGGTCCAAAAATTATAAAGGCTCATGTTCATTTATTTTCTCTCATCGCCATTCGCACACATCCACTTTTCTATTCAGACATCATAGAGGACCCACAGAATCCCCATTGTTCCAGATGCTTGCTAAAACTCCCTCCCATTCTAGGGGGAGTTCCTAGTCTTGCCAACTCATCGGCTTCACCGTCTCACACTCCTGTGAGTGATACTATATTAGGATCTGCTTTGCTCGATTCCACTTTACTTAGGTCCACTTCCCAAGATCAACCATCCACCCACTTTCCTATACAAGGAAGCGGGGGGTACACTTCGTCCCCAGAAGGAAGTACCACCCCACCTAGCCCCCCTCACGGATCAGGGACACATAACACTCACACCATGGTTGGCACGAACCCTCTTTCAGGGTCAGGAACACAAAACATTCCCACCATGGTTGGAATTAACCCCCCACCACAACCCCATATCCCATACTTGGCTTCCCTTAACATACCAGATCTGACTAAACTCACTAATGATCCTATCTTGCACAACCCCACATGGCTTGCAATGCCTACCAAAATACCTTCAAACATCCCCAAGTTTGAAGGAAAAGAGGGAGACGACCCAGCCAACCATATCATGACCTTTCATTTATGGTGCTCCTCCAATAGCATTATGGGTAACTCTGTCGGATTGAGATTATTTCAAAGCACACTCACTGGCCCATCAACCAAGTGGTATGTAGAAGAAAAATCTAGGTCTCGTACGACCTTTGAATCTTTGGCCAAAGCATTTTTTACCTTCTTTAAACTCCCAATCCGTCATGAAAATGGTCTCAAACTACTCTTAAAGTTTAAACAAACCTCCACTACACACATCGTCGACCACATTCATGAATTGCGTCAGTGATGTAGTCTATGCAAAGAAGAAGCCACCAAGCACCAATGCCTCAACTGGTTTCTCAAATCACTTGTCTCCCTCCTTGCCAAATATGTGGCCACCACCTTCCCCTAATCGAAAGAAGAAGCCATCAGCAAGGCCCAGTAGTTCAAACTCATTTATTCACAGTCGGGATATTTATATATAGTACTACCTGACGCCCCGAGACCTGTACCATTTGGCCAAGACAAACCTAAGATGTCTCACTCAACGAATGGATTGATTGGTACCACTACACACCACAATTCACACCTCCAACAACCACCTATGTATGGAACACCTCAATATCCATCGGCATATGGAGGACCCCCTTATTATCCCCCTCCCCCTTATCAACAACCATACCCCATGGCCTTTCCTCCACCCATTAGCGGACCATCGTCGACACCTATAGTATGCCCAGCAGCCCAACCAAGTTCTGGTACCCCCTCTACCGCAGCTTACACTCTAAGCTCTAATGAAAGCACTACGCCTTCCTATATACCTTATAGACCATTACCAGCAAATAATCTGTACTTTCCATTTCCTGGCCCCCCACAGCCCGTGGCTCCACCACAAGGAACTCCACACGCTGGGGTTAACTTTGTTCATCCCTCTCCCATTCAGCAATATCAAAATTTTGAATAGTTGAATACAGCAAATCTGACCCATCAGTCGAATAATGCCAAAAATAAAGGAAAAAAATGAAACAATAATAATCCCAGACCAGGACGAAACCAGAACCACCCCCAACAGAATCAACCTACTGGGGGAAACCAAAATCAAGGGAACCACAACCCCCAAGGGGGAAATCAAAACAAATGGCAAGGGAAGAAAAACAACAATCTTCAGACAAACTTCCCTTGTGCCCTTTGTGGAAAGTATGGCCATTATACTCACCATTTCCCTCAAATCGTTGACTTCAAACAAATGAAAGAGTCTGGAAGTGGACCACATCCGCCAGCAGGCCCCACAACAATATGTACAGCAGCCACCCCTGTCGTACTACAAAACCCTATTCCACACTAAGGGGTGATGAACACCCAATAGGAGATGCATCAACCCCCACCACAGATGAGTCAGTATCCAAACTAGGGTACTCCTACTGATCGCACTATCCTCCTCACTATTGAGGACGAATTCCTTCTACAAATGCATAGTCATCAATATAGTGCACCCTCTGACCCTACTCCCACTACCGCGGAATCCACCCCATTCACAACTGGCCCACCTTTGATGATCCCTCTCCCTAATACCGACACACCCCTCCATATTCCTCGCAACCCATTACGACATAATTTCACCAACCCTCAAGCTAGGGCGGCCCACAATTATAGTCTGGTCGATGACTTGGCACAATCCCCTGCTGCCATGTCAGTCTTAGAATTTCTTCAAACCTGTCCTACTCAATGGAAGTCATTACTTTCTGATCTGGGGGCAGTCAACCCTGCTGATACTTGACTCATCACCTTTGATCTCGATAGTGGGGAACCTCGTCTCCCCGCTTTGGTTTCTTTCCAAATACCGGTTAAAATCTGGAACATCACAGTTCACCGTTGCATTATTGATGAAAGTGCATCCACATGCATCATGTCCAAAACCATATGGCAGAAACTTAGCTCTCCTGATCTCATACCATCTGCCATTACTTTGAGGGCTTACGACGGACGACCATCCTCTCCCGAGGGACTCTTCCAAAATGTCCCTGTTGAACTCGGGGGAAAAACTATCCTCATTGACATTGAAGTTATAAATGCTCTGCTCGATTACAACATATTTTTTGGATGTAGCTACATGTATGCGATGAATTTTGTGCCCGCTTCTGTGTTTCGCACAATGATTTTCCCTCACAACAGGAAGATCGTCACTATTGACCAAGTGTCACATTATGAGCCCAACCCTTCCTCCAACATCGATAACATATTACCTCTCGTTCACACTAATCCTGAGACCTACCCACTCATTGAGATGGGTCCCAAAATTTTCAAATACCCATCCTTGCTAGGGACATACCATGGAGCACCTTCGCTCATACATCCTTCAGCACAAGTATGTGTCATCTCATCCAATGGAACTGAAACTGGAGATATCCTTCCTCCCACAGAGTCTTCATTACTATCCGATGTCCCACCAATCATAGAGATACTTCCTTAGGAATCCCTTGAGAACTCCCCAGCCACCCCTGTTCCTGACTATACCCTCCCCCAGGGCCACTTTCCAGTTTGAGAGACAACTCCCCAAGCCATCACCCAAATCCCCTTATTTTACCCCCCACCAGGTGCACAAGATTTCCAGGTATCCAGAATGCTTACCCTTCCCAATATCGTGTTGGCAATCCCAATATGGTATCTACATCCACCTGAGATGGTCCCTCAACCATCCCTCCCTCCCCAAACAGAAGGAATCTCGATGCAGATTCCAATACTTACCCCCACCATCCCACCCACACCCCCACTCACTAGCACCCCTACTACAACTAGGGCAGATGGAAGAAAAAATAGCCTGCCACTTAACCCCCACCACGAGTTCAGCCTCCTTATGCACTATGCAAGAAATATGGACACCCCACTAATAAGTGTCCATCTCTCCCCAAGCTACGCAATTTAATTCAACTCTCGTGGGCACCGACGCCACTCGTCACTTCCTCCAATGCTACCACTGTGCCCACTAACACAGGTAGCAAAGGGTTGTGAACCAAATTCACATGTGCCATATGTTATGAGTATGGCCATTACACCCACCATTTCCTGATGTTACCTCAATTTTGACAGACTCTAACAACCATCCGCCAGAGCTTCCAGGAAGAACCTCCTCCACTTTCATCATCTCACACGCATGTCACTGTCATCCACTATGTCACAACCTCTATGAGAATCACTTGATCATTTCACACATCAATGTCCTATGATCATCGAATGCAGGCATCACCAAATGGCCCTTATTCAAAACCCTACACCCCCCCCTCTAGCAGAACCAGTAAGTACCCCCACCCCATCACTTGATCTGGTTCATATCTTCTCACTAGAACCTGATGCACTCCCTACTCCCCCATGGTTCCTGGATGATTTATATGAGGATTTGGCCCCAAATCCCCCCAATTCTCCAATTCATTTCCCCATGGAAATTCTACGCCTAACTACCATTTTTAACCCATAGTATCTTTATATTTGGTTCATGTCAAGTGAACCATCGCAACCTCCTTGCATCACCCTCCCTACCTCTTCACCACCCAAAGACAACCACATGGTGACAATCACCAATGTTGTTCCCCCAAATCCACTATATTCTCGATAGTTACACTGCGATGAATCCATCCTCGAGGAATTAACCACCCTCGATTGCCCATGGGATCCACTCCATCACTAAGCGCACTTTCTCTCACAAGATGTCTTTGCGCCTCTTAGCCAAACCTACATATATGCAATCAAATACAAATATTTTATCCCATCAGGGCATATAGACTGGTTCAAAAACCCTATCCCTGCCCTCAATTATTTTGAGGAAGGTAATATGGCCAACATTTCCCCCACTATAAAAATTGATATTTCCATCAAACCTGGCATCATAGAGGAAATCACCATCGACGTTGCATGCTCACCTAAAGAACTCGGCGCTTACAAAGCTCTCTTCCAGGAATACTGGGACATTTTTGCCTGGTCATACACAGAGATGCCCAGCCTTGATCCCTCTATTGTTGAACATCACATAGACACTTGACCAGATATCGCATTTGTACGAAAAAAGCAACGCCCATTACACCCATCCAAAGTAGCGGCCATCAAAGCCAAAATTGACAAATTACGTGCTACAGGGTTCATATACCCCATCGCATATACGTCATGGGTCTCCAACCCCATCCCCGTTAACAAAACATAGGGTACTATCCACATCTGTATGGACTTTCGCCACCTATACAATCACACTCCTCAAGCCGCCATCTTTCCCTGACCCCCAGGGACCATTTTTCTCACATCACACCCAGGTACGCATACTCATGTTCAAAATTATCAAATAACCATTATATGTTCCTTATATTCAGATATTGTTTATGTTGGGTATTTGGTTTTCATGTGTGTAGATTATTTCTCACCAAAAATAAACATGGCCCTTTTAGGTATAAGATCGCTATTGGCATATAATCATTCCCTCTAGATACCAATTGCATCTCCCAATTACACCCTCCGATATTTACCTCCAAGGTCCCCTCATCCGGCTCTGCAGTACTCACACCTCTGCTACATTTCAGTATTGTCACCCGATCGCACTCTTCCCCACATGAGTTGTCCCATTTATAGTCCCCCTTGAAATTTTGACACTCATGCTGCTTTCACCCATTAGGACTGGGAGTCCTCATAGTCTTTTCATTCCTGAGAATTAGCCACATGCTCCTTATCCTCATTTTTTTAACTTCCCCATAATGGACTCCCGTGTAATCTCGTACTGATTCGCCTTTTTTACTGCACCTCTGCAATATCATTATCCCTCCATCTCATCCACCATCAGTTTTCCCATATGCAAATTGTCCTCCATTCATTTCACCTAATACAAAAACCCACCTATGAGGCCCCCACCCTCCACCTACTTTCCACGCAACTTGCGCCCTCACAAGCCAATCCATATTGCACTGGGGCACCCATTTATGTATCTATACACTTCTCTTAACTGATTCTTTATTTATTTTGGTAATTGTACAAAGCCTATGTTTTCATCCATTACGTAGTTTTTTTTCGTCACCTTTGGTGACATTCCTTTTTATGGAAAAGGAAACCCCTGTAGCCCCTAGTTTGGGCATACATTATCTTCTACTCCTTTTGACATCATCCATAAACCCCCGATCATCCCACAGTCCATGTACCCCTGATCTCTGAGTTTGTCTACTTTGTCATGCCTCTGGCACAATTTAACCCCAATCTAGTCGTCCCCCTGATACTAGATTTAGTTTCACGGTTCCTACCACTTCTCCTTCAAAAATCCCAAAAACAAGGGCAGTCTTGAATCTCCCTATCTCTCGAATCTGTCCATGTTCCTCCTCAATTCCTGATTTTACCCGATGGATTTCATAAATCCCTTTTATTCTTGGAGTCGTGTTTCTCTTTCTATCGACATCAGCACAGTTCCCAGAAAGGCGACAGTGTCTTGGCTCTCATTACCTTTATAATGTGGAGTCTCAGATGGCACAAAGAGAACCATCATTGCTCTCTGTTGTCGTTGACCCCCATGACTTTCAACTTCAACACTTTATCATGTGGCAGTGGGTCTTACTTTGCAACTATTGTAGTTGTTTTTATATATGCCAAAGACCTCTTCAATTTGATAGAATATAAATTTATGCATATCATCAACACTTTGCACAGGTGTCCTTACCTTTTTCAGAGTTTGTTCACCATTATAATTGTCCTCTGTCATTATCAAACCTCCCTGGAGGGCGCTGCAGTGATCTACATTAACACACTATTTCAGATACTGTATTACAAATTTTTGAGTTACATGACACGAGCATGGGGCATGCCCGCCTCGTTTGTACACAGTTTTATTTTTTCACCCCATGCAAAAGGTTTGGGTCTTATAGGTTCCCCTCTCCCTCCAATGGGTTGCTCTTGATACTCCCCTCAACACTCTTTCTTACAAATTTACTCTCAGTAGAAGAAACATTGATGTATTTTGGCTATACGTATGCTCCTAATCTCACACATCAGGGGGCATCAGTTATCATCGGAATTTCATCCACAAATGGTTACAGTAATCCATCATATTCAAAACACCCATTAGTTCACTCATGGACCAAAAATTCATTTCCAAAAGGTCCAAAACTATACAACCAGTTATAAAATAAGCATGCGCTAAGACTACATAGGGAGTGCACGCACATGCGCCATCCAGAAACGCAAGAAAAGCACACATGTGCACGATGCGCGACTATGGACGCAAAAAACTGTGCACCCCTCATAACAGCATATTTATGATATTGGTCGGCCTTCCACCCACTTCTGGTTCAGCTTCCAAGTCGATTTGACACCCAAATATTGGCTAAATCTGACTAGGGGGATGGTCAAAGACCTAAGGGTGCCCTAAAGGGTCCCTTGTTCACACTAAGAACTGGTTGCATAATGCCTCAAATCTATGCTATAAAAGGAGGCCATGGGTGCACTATATTTCTAAGGAATTCATTTTCATTTTTATGCTGCTATATTCTCTTGGAGAATCCTCTTTTCTCATCAAGAGTATACAAGCACCATTTCATTTAGCCATTCATATCACCTCTTGAGTGAATATGCTTTGGATTCTCTTCGCCATTTCATTCTAGTTTATTACTTGTAATAAGAGATCAATATTTGGGGGTCCAAGAGCCCTCCCTTGGAGGAATATGGGACCCATATATCTCCCTTTCTCTTTGGTGTTTTCCCACTAATACAATCCTATCCATTGGTGGCATGAGTGTTGTTTATTTTCAATTTTAATGTTCTTATGCACTCTAGTTTAGTTTCTTTTATTGTTCTTAGCTTAGTTCTTTGTTTATTCCTTATGCTTGATGTTTCTAACTCCTTCATTCACTATTGTCTTGCCTAGATAACCCAATTGGGTTTGTAAGCATCCCTATTTTTCTCATTCAGGTGACAAAAAGGGTGCAACAATAGATTCTAAGTGGGGAAACAAGATAGGAAGTGTGCCATTGTCACCTTGTTACGGCCTTATTTTCTACCCTAGGGTATCATAAAGGACATATTGATGATATTTTGTCGATACACACTCTTATGCCCAGGTTTCAGTTTTTTTTAGGAAGGACCCTACTGAGCTCATTAATAGGGCACGACTAGTCAGTGTTGAACTCCTTTGCATCCTACGATCGATTGCTAGCTTCACTACTTAGCCCACGGCCGCCTTTGTAACCTTCTACATTTGGCGATTCATGAGGATATTAGTGTTAGTTCAGTTGGTTATCTTGTTATATGATCTTGGGAATTCTCAATCCATTCAATCTCACTAAGTACTAAAGATATAGAATCCTCTCCTAGCCCCCTCCACCAATCCATATAAATAAGGTATTCCATGGGAAAGAGGGGAAACAAATAATTATAAGTATATGTTGTAGGATTATTCAGAGGATATTCTTCATACAAATCATTCTTTAATTCAAGTTATCCTTGATTGAGTGAGGGATGAGGAGGAGAAAGAGGAAGGAGCACAAAGAGCAATGCATCGAGACTCACGGTGAACTAAGGTTGATGTATTTTTCCATTTGATTTGTGTGTGTGTGTGTGTGTGCTTCCATTTACATATTGTTGTACTTGGTTTAAAATGATAGATATGATATCTCTCCTTGAGTAGATCGTATTATATCTAGACTAGAATTTTTATTTCTTAACACTTGGAGAATTTGTAGATTGGTCTTTGTTTGTCACTTGTGTGTAGGAAGTAGATAGGAATTGGAGATGGATATTGGGAGCTGGATCAGCTAGGACATACAAGGACAATCATCGATTGAAAAGGTACGATATTATTTCTCTCCTAGTGTAAAAAAGAATCAATTTGTATAGATATAAGGAAACCTCATAGCTATCTATGCCCGTTATATGTATTAGACCAAGGGGAGTTCCAACGGAGTTTTGGATTATTCGTAGGATAGATTTATCCATAACAAAAATGGTGACTCCACTAAGGAAGGATATTTTATTCTTCCTTATTTTGGTTTTCCTTGTTTATTTACCTATGAAACCTTTTTTTGTAGCCTAGTAGTCTTCCTTACCACTCCCTCAAAGACTATATCTATCAGACTTGGGATAGATCTTGGCCTTTTCCCAAATTTTGCAAATAGTCATGATTGACTGGTTCAAACCAGAATGACCAACCGTGTGTTGCATTATTGATGGGTCATGACTTCCTTCAAACAATAGTTAGTTGCATACCTACTAGTTCATGACCACCCTTATAGGTTATTTATTTTCATATTTTTTTGATTCTCCTTGGTCAAATCTGAACTTTTTCTAGACTTAGAAGCTTGTTAGGGGTATGATAACATAAATATTCTTCATGTGTGAGACTCTTCTTTAGTGTTTGAGTTTGAAGTGAATCTGAGGTTTCTTCAGTGCTCTTGTTGGGTTTACTTGTTTGATTGAGATAAATTCTTGGTGAGTTGTAATCCAGGCAGTGTCCCCAAAAGATCTTTTTATGTCTGGTAGTGTGCATTTATCCCTTTTTGCATCGAGTTTGTGTTTGTCAAAAGGTGTTTCATTGTTAGATCATTCCTTCAAGTTTTGGGGTTTTTTTACCCTGTGTATAAATTGGAGTGTGTCGGGGGGCATCACTACCAATACCACAGAGTCCTTTTCTTGCTTTTTTCTAGTTTTATATCTATATTTATTTTCTTAGAATAGAAGGAATTTGTATTTCAAAACAAAAAACAAAAAATTGCTAGGGTAAATTTTTTGGGTGTTTTAAAAGAAATTGCATTTGTGTGTTTTTCATTCAAGGATATTGCTCATTCCTTTGGTTTTCCTTACATGGTTGTTGTATGATTGTGAGTTTGTATTGCTGATTTTGAAAACTAAAAAGGAAAAGTTTGAGTATGTAGGTTTTCACAGTTAGTCATAATGCTAAAGATATTTCTGGATTGAAATTGTGTTTGGAGTTTTGAAACGTCCAACGTTTCGAGTGGACACTCAACTCATCATAAGGGACATTAGAAGCTAATAGGTTGTAAAACCTCAGTGCTCTTTTGAAACATATCATCTTTTGATGTCCCTAATGATGGGTGGAGTTTCCACTCAAAATGTTGGATGTTTCAAAATTCCAAACACAGTTTCAATCCAAAAATGGGAGTGTTAATGCTAGTTCTTTATTAATTAAATGTCTTTAGTTTCCATATAATGGGGGGCCTAGCCTTGTTTTAAATGTTAGGAGTGGAACTTCTTCCACCCCCACTATCCCTATAAGAAACCCAGTGATGAAAAATGTCAATTTTACCTTCGATTAGAATGTATCTAGTGGGTTTGGGGCTACTCCTGGCCAAGCTAGAGGAAACAATGTTTTTGGTGAATTTAACATCCTATGGGATAGTACATCGATTACTGGAAACTCTATTCTTTCCATTTTTACCTATTTTCATGGAAGAAATCCCCTTGGGGGCACTTGTGGTCTAGGGAGTAGTTATATGATTTTTTCTGGGGGCAATCCCCTTGAGGGAAATTATGCTTAGTGGGGTGGTTACCCTTTTATCCACACATCCAGTCCCATAAGTCAATTTTTCTAGGGTTAGTTGTGGTAATTAGAGTATTTTTCCATTAGGGTCCATGTCTACTCCTAGGGGTAATCCTTTTTGGGGAATGTTCTGTACTGGAAGTAGCAATGTTTATGGGAGTCCCTTTATCCCCAGAGGAAATCCTGTTATGGGCATGTTTGGTCCTAAGAGTAGCCACACTCTTGGGAGTGCTTCCATATATGGGGGAACTCACCCTTTTGGAACATTGAATCCCTCTGAAAACATGAATATGGGGGGACTTAGGTTCAATCCAAGTCACAAGATGCTTCTACATCAACCCATTATTCCTTTGTCAAAATGTTTTTTGATCTCTTCACGACAATATACTTACAGGATTTGTCGCAATTGACAAACAACTTGATTTTCCATGATCCACTATGGTCGAACAGACCTGCCAATTTACCATCTGACATGTCAAAGTTTGATGGTAAACTAAGAGAATACCCATCCAAACATAGCATGACCTATCTCTTATATTGTTCCTAAATTTGATGGACGCAAATGTTAGACTATGTCTTTTCCAATGATCCTTGACTAGAGGTGTCGCAAAATGGTACACAGAAATTAAGGGTGCTTCCTTTTCTAGATTAAATAACTTGGCGATGGAATTTTTGATGCACTTTCAATTACCCATTAGGTATGGGACTAGGAAAAAGTTACTGACATTTTTTCCTCAAGATACATCCACTCACATTTCCAATTATATTCATGAGTGGCAATGAAGCCATAGAATGACCAAAGCCAAAATTCTACCAACTCCTCATGGAGTGGCTTGCCAAATATATCTTTCCACCTATCACCAAGGATGTTGCTATGGCATGGGTGGATTCTAAGGATAAATATATCTTATGTGCCTAGCATTTAGAAATCATTTATTCTCAATATTTTACCCCATACGATATCATCCTACATGCTCTAAGGTCATCAACAGATCCTCATAGGGAAAACCCAGGACCCCATGTTGATGGTGTGGTTGGTTATGTTTCTAGTGCATTTTTGGGTCAATTAGTTGGGTAGTTGGGTAACCTACACATTTCATCAAAACCACCAACTACTCTTCCCATCACCCAAACTACTCAGACTCTTGTTCAACCCTCCAAGGTGAATTTGATACAATCCATACAACTGAATAATCCTTAGATACCTAGGGGGAGAATATTAATAAGAATAAAAAGTATAATAATGAGAGTGAATCCCCTCAATCCATAAAAAATATT
>ML784877.1:173748-205039 GCA_009831015.1 Picea engelmannii | reverse complement strand
AACTAAAAACAACTAAGAAATAAATGTTAGAGAAGTTTGAAAGAACTAGAACCATGAAAAGAAAAAAATGACCAATCTACCAATGGATCAATATATTGATAGGCTAAACACCATAGATAAAGGTAGGAACTTATGATTCCCCTCTTCCTCCTTGGGAGGGACCTTGAGTTCCCTAATAGAGAGATATTCTCTTCATGCAAATGGAAAATGAGAATGGTGAAGAAATACAATGCCAATTCCCTCAAGAGGTGAGTGGAATGGCCCTTGCTATAGTGCTTGAATGATTCAAAGATAAAAGAGGATTCTCAAAGGAGAATTCTTGCAGCATAAAAATACCTTGAAGTTATTATTTTTATATCACACCCATGGCACATATTTATAGTGTCCAATCATGGCAAGATATAATTGGTTCATAGTATGAACAAGGGTTCTTTTAGAGCACTTCCTAGCCCTTTACCAACCTCCAAGCTATATTTCGCTCAGATATGAGTGTCAAATTGTGTTGGGGGTCAGATTAGAAGTGGTTGAGAGGTCGACAAGATTCATAAATGCACTGTTCATGGAAGTGCGCATCTTTTTTCATGTGCATTCATGCATTTTGTGCATGGTGTGTGTTGAGGGTTGTGTTAGCCTGCGCACTATGCATGTGCTTCCTTTGGTGAATTTGTGCCCTTTGATTTTTAAAACAATTATATAGTTTTTTTCCTTTTGATGGATTTTGGTGTTGTAGGTGGACTAATTGTTGTTGGCATTGATTTCTTTCTTCAACCATTGTGTGCAATGTTGCAGACGATTTTTGAGTGATGACATATGCCTCCTGATGTGTGAGGTTAGGAGCATACATATAGCCAAAATACATCAATGTTTCTTTTTTTGAGAGTGTCATTGTAAGGAAGAGTGAAGAGAGGAACTACAAGAGAGATCTGTCGAAGGGAGAGGTAAAATTGTGGGACCCAAACCTTTCTCTAGGAAAAAATAAAATATGTGTACAAACAAGGCGAGCATGCCCCATGCTCGTGTCATGAAACAAAAATGTGGGACTGTAATTGATGATGGATGTTGATGTAGATGACTACAGTGCCCTTGGGGGTGGTTGATAACAGCAGATGACAGTTTTGAATGATGAACGAGATCTAAAGTGAGTCAAGGATGACTGTGAGAATTGTTGATGACTCGTAGGCTTTGATGGCCTAACAAATTCAAAGGTCTTTAGCTGGTATGAAACAACTGCAATAGTTGCATACTAAGACCCACCGTAACATGGGATTTTATTGAAGTCAAATGCTATGGGGGTCAATGGAATCAAAAAGAAATGATGATTCTCTTTGTGTCATCCAAGACTCCTCATTGAAAAGGTAATGAGATTCAAGATACTTCTACCCTCTTGGAAATTATGTTGATGTCAACATGAAGGGAGACATGACACCAAGAAGCTAAGGTCTTATTGAAATCCATTCAAGAATAGATGATATCAAGTACTGACGAGTAACATGAATGAACTCAATATGTTGTGGGACTCAAGGCTACCCTTGGTTGGGGTGTTGAGGGATGATCAGCAGCAACCGTAAAACTAGATCTAACGTTAGGAGGACGACTAGATATGGGGTTAAACTGTGCCACAGGCTAACAAAGTTGGAAAACTCAAAGATTGTGGGTACATGGACTTGGGATACTTGTGGTTTGTTAACGATGTCAGTATGAGAAAAGGGTGAATTCCCCAACCACGACATGGGTTTCTTTTCCAGGAAAACAGAATGCCATCGAGGATGATAAAAAAAAGCTTTGTATATGCTGGAAAAAAAGGATTTATACAATTACCAAATAAATAAATAATAAGTTGGGTTGAGTATACAAATACATAAACGAGTGCCCCAATGAAAGATGGCTTGGCTTGTTTAGGGAACAAGTTTGTGAAAGAGAACAAGTGGAGGGTGGGGGGCCCATGGGTGGGTTTCTATATTAGGTAAGTGGATGGAGGACAATTTTCAAATGGGAAAACTGATAGTGGATGAGATGGAGGGCTAATGAAACTACGAAGATGCAGTCAATAAAACCAAGATGATATGACCTAGGAGTCCATTGGGAAGGTTAACAATATGATGAGAAGAAGTATGGGGTTCATTCTCAGAAGTGAAAAACAGACTATCGAGACTCCCAATCCTATGGGGTGAAATCAGCATGAGTGTAAAGTTGCCAAGGGGAAATATAAATGGGACAACTCATGTGGGGGAGAGTGCCACCGAATGACAGTACCAAAATATGTCAGAGGTAAAGATACTGCAGAGCCGAATGTAGGGACCCTAAAGGTAAATTTGAGAGGGTGTGACTGGGATATGTAATTATTAACAGAGGGAGTAACTACATGCTAGTGTCATACATATACGTGAAGGGGTTGTAATATTGTTGAACAAGTACCTACACACATGTAAACAAAATACCCAACGTGAAAAATATATGATGATAAAGAACATATAATATCTATTTGATAAAATTGAAATTGGGCATGCGTACCTGAACGTGGCGTGAGAAAAATGCTCCTCAAGGGAAAAGTGCAGATGATAACCTGGAGAATGTGAATGTGTAGATGGCTAGATCAGGATCTCATGGCTGAGAACAAATCAGAAAACGGAGGCTCTAGGCTATTATAACAGAATGTGGAAGTTGGGAAAAAGGGGTTATATATGGATGGTGGACCCACAATGCCACCTCATTTGTACCTGACACTATTGTTGAGCTGACGATAGAGATGTGAGGGGATTTGGAGATTATGAGAGTGTGAGGCTATCGATCTGGGAGCGGTGAGAGATAGGTTAGTGGTCCTATCATCATGCACATTGTGAATTTGATAGATTGTAGTTAGGGGCCGTACAGGGGTTTTTAGGGGTAGGGACCCACAAATGCAAGGAAAAGGGGAAATACGCATGCATGTGTGCGTGGTTATAACTCAGTTTCCCACAAATTATGTGTGGGATTTTTCAATACAGTCATGCATGGGGTATGCACGGTTGTGGAGATAAATCTCATGCATAATGTGTGGTTGTCTCTGAGACAGTCGTGCACATGTGTTTGAGGACTGGCTAGATAGGTGCACATTGGATGCGTGCATGTCTAACCAACAGGTGTGCACCCATGGGCACCTATGGAATATGTAGTTGTGGATTTGTGTGTAGTTATCTGAAGAACAGTTGTGCACAGATGTGCAACTGTATTGGGGAAATCCGTGCATTGTGGGAAGGATAAGGGATGTAGTATTTTGGATATTTTATGATTTTTGATGGATGATGAGGATGATCATATGTTTCTATGTGGATGCAGGTGATCAGCAGAGCCTATAGAATGATGTCAGTCAACTGGTGAGAGCACGATGCTATTCCACTAGCAAGAGCATGATGCCAGTCCACTGGCGAGAGAACGAATGGGACCAGTTACGAGAGGCTGCGAGGGCACAGCTAGGTGTTAACGCTCTATAATTTCTCAGCTGAAGAAGAAATTGATAGAGGTAACTATTTCAACCGCTTGGAGTCTTGGATCTAGCCCTCCAAGACTCAGAGAGGGATCTCTCTATTCGCTTTAACTTTGTTTGTATGGGATAGATGTTAGGCTAGCTATGAAAGTATGGGGTTGGGGTTTTTGAAATATTTAGATGAGGGTTTGGTTGACAAGTTGCTCAGATCACCATTGGGCTATGGGGTCTGTTTATAAGGTAAGGATCAACTCAGATCTAGAGGTAAATGTCTCCACAGGGCATGATAGTAACAACTGTTGGATCGTCTTAATTTTAGTGTGGATGAATGGGGTGAAAAGGGAGAGATCCACTGAACAGAGGAGAAATTAAGAATTCCTTTGTAAAGATTCAGATGAATAACATATATATTATTGAAAAATTGGACAAAGAGTATGCATACATAAATTCTTCTCCATTACTTTCTTTCAATAATAAGAAATGACAGTGCGTGAATGATAGCAAAAAGATAACTGAAAATAGAAAAGGAACACACCACCAATGCTCCTACACAAGAATCCTGTAAATTCACTTCTCTATTAATGATTGATCATTCAAACATTACAGAAACATCCTCCTAGAATAGCAAGGAGCACAGTCCAGCAAAGAAAATTACTTCCTCCTCATGTCGAACCCCCTTCATCTTTTTTACATGTCCCTCTATAGAAGAAAAATGTCTCAGCCTTCAAAAGACTCGGGCTCTAATTTATGCTTTCTAAAAATAGAAAACAGTTACAATGATTGACACATGTAAATTATCTCTTAAAATAAAAAAAAACAGATTCTAACAGTAAATTAAAGGAAATTTAAATTTGGAAACTGCTACTTGGTTGTCACGAATTTGCTGGAAAGATGTCGATGCTTATCCTTTGAATTATGGGACTAATGGTCACTTGTCCATTTGACTACTTGTCCTCTCTCTAGGAAATAGAGATACTCTACCACCTATCTCATTCTTTTTCCTTTAACTTTATTCTTTAACTGTTAAGAAGAGCCTGAAAAAATGGGATTTGATTTGGCTACCACCTCCTCACAAGTGCCCTGCTTTCTTGTTTTGAAGTCTGAGTGATAGAGTTGAACTTTCCATTTGTTCCTTTTGAGATTGAAAAGATCGATATGTTCTTGAAATCTTGGGATATCCATCTGCATTTGATTCCATCCCCAGAGAACTGCTTGAACATTTTGAACACTGGAGGTTGTTAAGATTTGCTGGAAAATAAACTCTAATAGAATCAAAACAAATAAATGCAGAATCAGTCGAATGCTTGAGGTTGTTGGATTTTTTTCCAGCTGGAGAATCTATCCTCTAACCACTACCTGAAGTATAGGAAATCTCTGCCACATCAAGGACACCTGCATGTACCTCTTCCAAATTGTTATATGATCCCTCACTACGAAGCTTACCAATAGTTGCATTAGCGGTATTAATAAACCATTCATCCTCTGGTAGGGCACTGTTAGGGTCTATTCCTCTTGTAGTGAATTCCTTGATAGCATGAGTTATTATGGATGAGACACTTTGATTGATATGTCTAGAGGAATAACATTCAGACTTTGCAATTTGACTTACAAAGTGCATATCCAAGATAGACTGTTGTAGTCCAAATGGACTTAGGGATGTTGAATTATCCTCAATCACTTCCCAGAAGGCCTGATCATTTGATAACCAAAGTATGACTGTCTCTGTCAGCCTTATAAGCAATTGCTTCACCACCTTGTCTCTTCCAACCAACACAATCGCAACAAGTTGTGCAAGCTCGCTCAATTTCATGAATAATGCCTGGAAAGATGAAGAGGTCATTGCATCTGCATCCCAAAATATATCCTCTTTCTTCCCATTTAGATATGCATTTCCAGTCAGTTGCACAGTGCCTTCTTAGTTTTCAGTTTGTTGTCCCAAAAATTTTGAGACAGAGAGTGGCATCAGTTCATCAGCAAGGGTTTATGCTTTTCTCAAAAAGGCAAGTTGTTGAGCCTTTGTTTCTGCACAAATCAAATTAGAGTTATCTCTAAACTCTATGTTATTTTCATCTTCCAAGGGATAGGGTATAGCTCTCATACAAGTATTTATATAGCTATCAAAAAGGTGAGCAAGACCATTTAAAATACTTCCTCCAAAGTACACAATTGTGAATGAGGTCAAACATTCTACAATGTCCTATACCACTAAAATAAATTTGAATGCACTATTAGTCAGCTTAACTTGACAAACCAAACAAGCAGTACTTTCCATCCAATATGTGTGCTTCATAAGGATACCATTAACTGGTGAAGTGAGGACCCAATCATCATTTGCTGCAAAAGCACGGATATCTTCCTCAACCTGTTTTAAGTTTGCCTCTAAAGCCCCTTCCCAATACAGTTGAATATGCTCTAAAATATATGGAGATAATGTCAAGCCTTTCTTCTCCAGCAATGAGCAAAGCAACAAAGAAGCCTACACAGACATCATGGTAGCACAAAAACCTACTTCTGGATTTGAGGAGGATGCATATTTCTTCACCAGCTTCACAATTGAACAAATCTCCTTCACGTACACAACTTTGGCATTTCCATATCCAAGAATCACAACTTTATCTCTGGGAGGAGCTGTAAGGCTAGCCTATGCCTGGCTAGCAAGGAAATACCCTACAAAACTATTAATAGAGACGTATGTATAAGGAATCCCCTCTGCCTCGATTTCCCTACAGACTTTGGCTTTCACCTCAAACACACTCTTTGCAGGCTCCACTGCATGGACGTTATCAACATCATTTTCGAACTTAGATGGAAAAAACCTCTTGGTGTTTCCGACTTCTTTAATCACCTTGATAATATTTAACTAACTGGCTATCTGTTCTCCCCCATGTGACTTTGTGCTCGAGCTTGGGTATTGGCTTTGAGTTGATATGGTGGCTCGATTTTGTCTGTTGTTTTTAACCCATGTCTTGTGTGTTGCATGATGTTGCATGCTAACCCATGACATGCATTGTGTTGTTGTGTGGCAAGTTGCATGGAGCTTGAGAATTGGAGCATAAACTTGGCCTCCAAGCTAATTTTTGATGAAAAACACATAAAACAAAACCCAAATTTAGGGCAGAAGCTCGAAACCATAAAATGAATTGAAAACTAAAGAATCTTCCCCATGATGTGTACACGGGCTAGAAAACTCAGAAAAATTCCAGAACGCCCGAGAAAAGATAGAAATACAAAGGCTAGGATGATGAATATGAAGATCAGAGAGCCATTTTTTAATCTAGCTACAGGCTTTCAGTCGCTAGGGGTACACAAAAATTGGGTTCTAAGCGACCGAAATCTCTCTCTTTCAGTAGCTAACATAACATGAGACTCTACTCTTTAACTACCGAAAACAAAAAACTCTTGTGTGATAACAACTGAGGTGAATTGAGAGATTTTTGTTGCTTTTACATCTTTGTTGTGCATCGTGAGAAAAAGTGTAATGCCTGAAATAGATGACAGTCAGAATATTGATTTCCCTATAAATTATAGGGTCCTAACACCAGGCATACAGAGACACTTTCCAGCCTGTGAGTTGCTCAAGTTCTTTTACTTCCCCCTTATACAGTCGTAGGAGTACCTGCTCTAATTTCTTATTAAGATGTGGAGTGTTGATATGCAGTTCTTCATTGTGAGGAGGAAGTAGTTTAAATTCTCTACGATAGAGGATGTGTATTTTTTGATGAGAATCCCATTCTATGAGATGGCCTTAGTCATTGATCCCCATCTTTGAGGGGAGGATCGGGTGGAGACCATGGAAGCTCGACACTGTACTAGGTTGAACCATATGTTGGGTTTGATCATCCGTATTGAGGCCATTGATGACTTATTGATTGAGTGCATCACGGTAATGGTGGTGAGGATATATAGATCCTTGGGTACTCAGCGGATCATTGGTGGTCAGTTGAGGGTGGTGGAGTAGGTCCTGGATGGGGACCTGTTTGCATGGGGCATCTTGATGCACACCAAGATGATTTCCCAGCTGAACTGGTATCGACATTCTAACTCTGGTGACTTTGAGTACGAGTTTGTGTTAGTGGCCTAGTTTTTGGAGAGGCCTCTATTGTGCCCATGTATTCTTCTAGAGACAGCGGGGTGGCGAGAGCCACAACTGATGTAGTGGGAACACATGTTGGCCTGGCATGGAGGAGGGGAGGGTGGCCACTATTTCATGGCCACAGTTGTACGAGTGTGGTGTCGTATGCCACAGGTGATATTGTGATATACATACACAGGTATGGACTACCGGCAGGATCCATACATGGTGCTACCTCCAGGGGAGGACTGGGACAAAAGAAGTACGTTTTGTATTTGTTTATGTTTTGTGATTTTATAGATATTATTTATCAGACATGTATATGTATGCTGACATTATATTTGGTGTTGTTTTGCATATGTTGGACCCAAGGGATAAGAGGCAGAGGTTTTTTGGGGAGCATCTTGAGAGGATCCTGCAAAGCCGAGGACTGGATAGAGGCGTCGGCAAGATGATGTTGGTACTAGACTAGCCAGAGAGCCATGGGGGGATGTTGTGTCCACTTTAGAGGATCTACATAGACGGTTCGAGAGGGTCATGTAGGGTGTTCCTAAGTTCATATGGGTCCACATCCAGGATGAGGAAGTCCTAGACCAGTGTGGGGGGGTACCAGCAAAGTGGCGGACATTGATCTGCAGAGCAGCAGTGGTGAGGGAAGCGATGATTAGTCACCTACCTCCTAGAGTTGGAGGGCCCTTAACTGGTGGGGCACCTTCGGTTGATAGACGACCTAGGGGGGGAGCTATGGGGGAACCTTGAGTGTCAATTTTGTATGTATATGGGTTTATGGGCCCAGTTTTGTATAGGGTATTGGATACCCATTTTTTGTACTCATAAGGGTGATTGGACTCATGGACCTACGAGAATTTTGTATATCTATATTTTTTGTAAAACACTGAGGACCTTCATGATGATATATATATATATATATATGATGGATATATTGGATTACTCTTGTATTTATGTTTTATGTTTTGATGTATGATGTCTATTCTATGTGTTGACAAATGTATGATGATGTGTATATGATGATATTTAATGAGATAAATGCCAATATAATACTAGGTTATCCATGTGATCTTCTACTTGATTGAGGTTTCTTGGAATATGTCTAAATGTGATGGAATCAAAGTTGCAAGATAGGAGTCTAAATTGTAGGTATTTGTGAAAGAGGCAAGGATCGTGAACATGATATACGTTGTTGAACTGTAGGATGACAAGCTGGGAATCTAATAGAATGCTAAGGTGACGAATGTGGAAGTGACTGGCCTCAATGAGGAGACCAATGACGGCATCATATTCGGCTTGGTTATTGGTGTTTGAGCCCAAACATATGCCACTGGAATGGAGTAACATATGTGAGGGGGTATAGATGGCCCAAGCAGACGAAGCGATATTTTGGGTCCAGCGGCTAGCACCGTCGACATAACCTATGTGGTAGGTTGATGGATGATGCATCTGTCAATAACATGGGTGATAAATAAAACATGAGGAGTGGTGGTGGTAAAGAAGAATAAAAACTCTACAAATGTGTACAAAGAGAAACCTAGGTAGGGAGCTACGCTTAGGCGTAAAACTTCTTTAAGTACAACCCGTTGACGGGTTCTTTGAGAGGGTAGCCTTCTGGAGAGGCCAAAATGTAGGTGCCTTTAGTGAGGCAATGTTGGACGATGAAGGGTCCATGCCATAATGACTCAAATTTCCCATGGCCGAGAGTATCCATGCCATAATGAATTAAATGAGCGAAGGTTGACATGGCAGTCAAAGGTGGATTTGGACCATTTTTTAGCTACCTCATTGTGTTGTAATGAATATTGGCAGTCTTCATCGAGTGACTCTAAGGTTAGTAGGCACTTCTCCATTGGAGAAGTGTCAGTTAATATCTCTATGGAAGTGTGTAACGTTGTGATTTTGCACTCGATAGAGAGGGTGTCTTTGATCCCATGTACGAGGTGGAATGGTGTAAAATTGGTGCCATTTTGTACTGTCGTGAGATAAGCCCATAACGTGAAAAACAACATATGATGCCAGTTGGTCTTATGTTTGTTAATGATACGTTGTAGCATGGTTTTGAGGACTTTATTGGCAGCCTCAACCTACCCATTGGACTGAGGGTAGTATGGGGAGGAGAAATCATGTGTGAAGCCTAACTTTGAGGAGATTTACGCAAAGATATTGTTCTCAAAGTGTTTACCATGATCGAAAACTAATTGTCATGGGACTCCAAACTGGGTAATGACGTGGTTGAAGAAAAAATGTGTTGTTGTGTCAGCGGTGTTGTTAAATGTGGGCATGGCTTCAACCCATTTGGTAAAGTAATCCACTGCCATGACAATGTACTTGTGTCCATTACTACATGGGGGATGGCAAGTCATGAAGTCGATGCCCCATTTACAAAAAGGATCAATTGTGATTATTAGGTGTAGAAGACCTGGTGGAGCTCGTGCTTTGTTTGCATAAAGCTAGCATTTGTTGCATCACTTGATAGTGTGGATGCAGTCATGAAACAAAGTGGGCCAGAAGTGACCTACTCAAATTATTTTTTGGATGGTGGAAATACCTGAGAGGTGACCACCGCAAGTGTCATTGTGGAAATCATTCAAGACTCTGTTGACCTCGTCAATCGTAATAAATCGTCAAAGGATGGTATTGACCCCACATCAATAAAGAATTTCTCTAATAAGGAGGTATATGGGGGCTTGATGGTGAATTTGTCGATGATCATCTCAAGAGAGATGAGACCCAAACTTCTGTGTATGAAGGTATATGAGGAGGTCATCATACTAGGGGTCATCGAAGGGGATGAAGAAGAGGTGTTCGTCGGGGAAATCCTCATTGATGGGGAAGATTTGGCATCTGAGGGAAAAGTTGTAATGAGTTCGAATAGGACGAGAGAATTCTTTCTTTTGGCAGTAGAGAACTATAGATCGTATTCCTGGAGGATAACAATTCATCGAGAAAATTTTCCATTAATCTGTCGTCGACTAAGAAAGTACTGCATGGGGTTGGAATTTTCTACGACCTTTGTAGTTCACAGTAAAATGTAATGTCACAGTTTTTGGACTGTGAGGACAACTGCTAATGCCAGTTTCTCATCATTATTATACTTTAAGGGTGGCCCTGAAAGGTTTTTACTAATGTATTAAATCACATGTTCACGTCCATCATCCCCTAATTGGACGAGGACTCCTGCTACTGAAATAGTAGAGGTTGATAGGTAGAGGATGCAATCACAATCACAGTCTGGGGGACTAATAAAAGGGGTATTGGATAGGCAAGATTTTAAATCATCAAAATCTTCTTGGGAATGTTCATCCCATCAAAATGGAATATCATGTCATAGTAGGAGGATAAAACCATGTGCGCGAGTGGCATAGTCTGGAATAAAGTGGCATAAAAAGTTGGCATTTCCTTGCAAGCTCTGCAGTTGGTGCAAATTCTTAGGTGGTGGAATTTTGGTGATAGCTTGGACCTTGAGGGGGTCCATAGTGATTCCATGTTGGGAGACGATGAACCCGAGGAGGCATTGGGCAGTGATGCAAAAGACACACTTGAGGGGGTTCATGTGGATATTGTATTGGCAACATCGTTGGAAAACGATGTGTAAGTCATCTAAATGTTGGGTTCTCTTTTTGGAGCGAGTTGTGAGGTTGTCCAAATATGAAAGGATGATGTGAGAAAGATCATGAAAAACATAGGTGATGGCCCATTGAAACATAGCACCATCATTTTTTAGTCCAAAAGGTATGATGAAATAATCAAAGGTACCCCAAGGGGTTGTAAAAGCGATTTTTTACTGATCTGCTGGGTGGATTTGAATTTGATTATAGTCATAGAATCCATCCATAAAGAATAGTGCTTCATGGTCAGCACAATAATCAATGATTTGGTCAATGAAATGGGTTGGGAAGTTTTCTTTTGGACAAACACGGTTGAGATCGCGAAAGTCTGTCTAGACGTGAAGTTTGTTGTTTGTTAACATGGATGGGGTTGGATACCCACGAAGTGTACGCAATGGGGTAAATGAACCCAGCAGCATGTAACTTGTCAATTTCGACTTTGATAGCCACAGCTTTGGATGGGTGGAGGGGGAGTTTCTTTTGAATGGGGGTGATATCTAGCTAGGTGTTGATTCGATGTTCGACTATAGAAGGATCAAGGCTAGACATCTTCGTATATGACTAGGAAAAATTATCCCGGTATTCCTAAAAGAGAGCTTTGTAAGTAGTGATTTATTCATGGGAGCATGCGGCACCAATGGTGATTTCTTCTATGATTCTTGGTTTAATGGAAATGTCAATTTTGATAGTGGGGGAGGTGTTGGCCATGTTTCCTTCTTCAAAATCATTAGGGAAAGGGATAGGGTTTTTGAACCAGTCAATGTGCCTTGAAGGAATAAAATCATTGGTTTTGATTGCGCACAGGGAGGCTTGGGTAGGAGGGTGAAAGGCCTCTGGTGAAAGGAAAATTGCTTAATGATGGAGCACATTCCATGGGAAATTAGTGGTAGTCAGTTCTTCCAAGATATATTCATCGCAGTGGAAAATGCGAGAATATAGGGGATCTTGGGAGGTGGCATGAGGAATTGTCAATGGGTAAAGGTTACTGTATTGAAGGGGTGAGGACGTAGAAGGGATATTGTGTACAGGGTGTGATGGATTGCTTGACATAAACCAAATGTCACGATATTGTGGATGGTACCTCGTTTTCTTAGGGACTAATGAAAAAATATAATGAATGTCAGTGGTGTGAGCCTATGTGGGGAGTGAATGAGAGGGATCTAGCTGAGATGTGTGGCATACTACAGCTAATGTTTGGTGAAATTGAGGTAGAGCTAGACAATGATGATTGTAATGGCCATATTCTGAGCATATGGAACAAGTCAATTTGGTTTGTAACCCTTTATTGTGTGTGGTTGAGGACTTAGTAGTAGTAGTGGATGTACTTGGTGGAGTAGCAAGCAATGGGTTAGCTTTAGGGAGATAGTTAAGATTGTGTAACTCAAGAAGAGTAGGACATCTGTTAGTGGGGTGTCCTTCTCTTTCGCATAGTGCGCAAGGAGGTTGAGGTAGGGGAGGGAGTGTATCTATGGGATCATTCTTCCTTTGTCTGCTCCTAGTGGTGGTGGTGTTTTCTCTATTTGGGGGTGGGGTTGGTGTGGAAAGAGCATGTGCTAGGATATGCATCGGTAATCCCTCTATCTGAGGAGGGAGAGATGGTGTAGGAACCATAGTGAGTGGATGAAGATACCAGAACGGGATGGAAAGAACCATGTTTGTAAGGGTGAGAGTACCAGCTACCTGGAATGATTGGACTCCAGATGGGGGGTAGAAAAAGGGAATTTGGGTAATCTCTTGGGGGACTATCTCCCAAATTGGGATTTTCCCTTAGAGGGGGGGGGGAATCCGGGACAAGTGGTGCAGTGGGGTTTTCAGGGAAATACTGAGGTAATAGTTCTTCGAATGGTGGAATTTCGATGTGGTCGTAATGGTTACCATCGTAATGGTAATGGTAATGGTAATGGTAATTTTCACCATAAGTAGGTGACGGGTGGTCGTAATGGTTGTGGTGTTTCATAGCACCAATCAACCCATCCATAGCGTGGGACATTCCAGATTTGTCTGGCCAAATGGTATGGGTCCTGGTGCATCAGGAAATACTATGTACAAGTAACCTGAGTGGTAATATATGAGGTCAAATTGTTGGGCATTCCTGATGGCTTCCTCTTCTGACTGAGGAAAAGTGGATGCTACATCTTTGGCAATGACAGAGACGAGTGATTTGAGAAACCAATCAAGATGTTGTTTTTTGGTGGTTTCTTCTTTACACAAACTATGTCGTCGATGTCATTCATGGATGTGGTCGGTGATATGGACAACAATGGTTTGTTTGAACTCCGAGAGAAGTTCTAAGCTAGTATCATGACAAACTAGTAGTTGGAAAAGGGACAAAAAGGCCTTGGCCAATGATTCAAAGGTCACATGGGACCCTGATTTTTCTTCCACATACCATTTGGTTGATGAACCGAAGAGATTTATTTGAAATAACCTCAAGAGGATGGAATCATCCATGATGTTGTTTGAAGAGAACCATAGGTGGAAGGTCATAACATGGTTGGTGGGGTGTTCCCCTGGTTTTCCTTCAAACTTTAGAATATATAAAGAAAATTTGGTAGGCATATTAGGCCAAGTGGAATCATGCAAAATGGGATCATTCATGAGTTTGGTTAAATCAATAATGTTGAGGGATGCCAAGTATCGCATAGGGATATTTGGTGAAGGATTAGTTCCATCCATTGTGTGTGTAGGTAATGGACTGGTCCCTTGAGAGAGATTTGGTGGCATTGTACTTCTCCCTTGAGAAGAAGTTTGACCCCGACCTCCTTTTGAAGTAGACCTAACAGATGGACGGCCTTGGGTATTTGACCCAAGCAAAGTGGAACCAAGTAAATTTGATCCCAAAATGGTAGCACTCATAGGGGTGTGATATGGTTGAGCCAATGAATTGGCGAGACTAGGGACTCTCCTACAATAGGAGGGAGATTCTGCAAGCGTCTAGAATGACAGGGATTATGTGGTTCCCGTATGGTTTCAACTAGCAAAGTGAATGTGTGCAAATTGTCACAAGAGAGAAATAAATGAACAAGATATTTTGACCTTCACAAAATATTATAACTCACAATTGCATGTAATCAAATGAGCATCATATATAAATAAACTGTAAATAAACAAGCATGTGGATAGGTGGATTTTGTCCACATGGGGGAACAATAGAAAACAAATTCTTGTGTCCTAAAATACTTATTGTCCTTCCTCTCAATTTAGCATTGGGCCTTCCAATAGTACTCAACAGTGGGGTCTAAAGCCACCGGAATAGGAACTAGTGAAGGTTGAAGTAATCAGTTATAATGAGGGGTAGAGGGTGCATATCCAGAAAGAGATGGCGAGATTTCCCAATAGCCACACAAAATCCTATCAAGGTGTGATTGCAACCCACAACCACCGCCTGGGTAGATATCCTATGTTTGGCCACTAAGTACCTCGGTCAAAGTGCATCATTTAGATTTTCAGCCTAAGAAATGGGTCACTGGTTGAAATCCCTCACAATAGTTGGGTGACTCAAGGAGGGATGCACAGAAAAACCAAACCTTGGCCTTCGACCCTTCACGAGTATCTCCCTCCCTTATGGTACAGGAACAGTTGACTTGGAGGATTTGAAATATCCCTATTCTCAACTTCTATTGTTTCAAAATGTGAGAATTTGATAATGGGGGGTTATTTGGATGCCTACCACCGAGATCCTACCTAGACTAAAAAAATTATTTTGGCACCTCCTGTGGAGGAAAATTTAGTGTGTTCTTAGAAAAATTTTAGATGTGGGATGAGAGATTGGGTTCATGGACCAATCTTGTTTGAATTAAATTGGTGTGGATAATTTCCAAAGAAGTAGTTGGATCTTTTAGAATTCCTTTGAAAAAAACCTACTTCGACCTCCACTATTCTAATAGAAATTATGTGTGTGTGGAGTGGCTTTGTGTGCAAGAAAGTGAAAAGTTTGCAAAATATTTTAATAAGTTAAGTGTGAGATTGCAGCATGTGGACTTCCTGTGGTACTTCGAAATCTTCTTACCTAGCTTTATTATGTTTCTTTGGTACAACCTTGCAAAATATTTAAATCCCTAAAGAACTAGTAATGTGGACATATGGGTCCTTACAAATCCTTTAAACTCCCTAAAATGTTTTCTATAATAAGAAATATTTTGAAACTATCCTAGGATTGTAGACATGTGGGAATGTATGGGTCCATTACTTGATCTTTTAAACTTTCCTATAATGTTGTCTAAACTAAGAAATTGTTTTAGAAACTATCCTAAGATTGCAAACATGTGGGCATGTATGGGCCCTTACAAAGCTTTAAGATGATTTCCAAAACTAAGAGGAATGCTAGGGGGGATTTTTCCTCTCCTAATGATTTTTAAGGGAGATGAAATTTCCTTTCAACCACCTTTTCTGATTCCCGGGATCACACTATGGTGTGGGGGAAGAGCATACTTGAGGGTTAAAATTGATTTCTAGTTCCAACTTAATTGATTTTGTTTTGAAAAAGAAATAACTTCAACTCGAAATTTTAAATGCCAAATGAGTCATCCATGTGGCAACAAAGAAAAGAGAAGAATAGTGATTATTTTTACTCCAAAGGGCTTATGTTAGCTAACATTTATTTTGAGAAAGGACTCTAAGTGAAGTGTAGTTGCTTTAAAAAGTGTAGGAAGTTAAAATATGAAGGCTAGGGGCCCTCAATCCATTCATAAAATCCCTTACAATTTGAGAAAACTAAACTTATGCACAGGCTACAGTTATGACAGGCACGCAGAGGGTCTACAGTGCACAGAATGCACAGAGTAATGAATATTTTTTCGTGCACAGTGCACAGATTGCATGTCTATGTGCCTTGAAATCCATGCACTTCCTGTCATGCATCAGGCAAGAAATTTCCAAGTGAAACTCTCTTGTGTTGGCTCAAAATTTTGACTTTGGAAGGTTGGACTAGGCCGGTTTTGGTACCTACATATCAAAACAACCAAAAATAAGTTCTCTCAAGACTTAAATAGGGAGGAATTTGATATCGATCCCCGGTATGGTTTCCAATTGGCTGTGTTGGTTTTGTCACATGGGTGAGCAAAAAAACAACACTTGCATTCTTAGTTAAGTCATCTAAACAAGATAGAAGTTTGTGAGTTTATTATATAACCAAATACACATGAAACAATGAAATAAAAACTAAAAACAACTAAGAAATAAATGTTAGAGAAGCTTGAAATAACTAGAACCATGAAAAGAAAAAAATGACCAATATATAGCTACCAATGGATCAATATATTGATAGGATAAACATCGTAGATAAAGGAAGGGACATATGAATCCCCTCTTCCTCCTTGGGAGGGCTCTCGAGTTCCCTAATAGAGAGCTCTTGTCTTCATGCAAATGGAAAATGACAATGGTGAAGAAATACAATGTCAATTCCCTCAAGAGGTGAGTAGAATGGCCCTTGCTATAGTGATTGAATGATTCAAAGATAAAAGAGGATTCTCAAAGAAGAATTCTTGCAGCATAACAATACCTTGAAGTTCTTATTTTTCTAGCACACCCATGGCACATATTTATAGTGTCCATTAGATAACACGACACTTGCATGCTTAGTTAAGTCAGCTAAACAAGACAGAAGTTTGTGAGTTGATTAGATAACCAAATACACATGAAACAAAGAAATAAATGTTAAAGAATCTTGAAAGAACTAGAACCATGAAAAGTAAAAAATGACCAATATATATCTACCAATGGATCAATATATTGATAGGCTAAACATCGTAGAGAAAGGCAAGGACTTATGAGTCCCCTCTTCCTCCTTGGGAGGGATCTTGAGTTCCCTAATAGAGAGATCTTCTCTTCATGCAACTGGAAAATGAAAATGATGAAGAAATGCAATGTCAATTCCCTCGAGAGGTGAGTGGAATGGCCCTTTCTATAGTGCTTTAATGATTCAAAGAGAAAAGAGGATTCTCAAAGAAGAATTCTTGCAACATAAAAATACCTTGAAGTTCTTATTTTTCTAGCACACCCATGGAAAATATGTATAGTGTCCATTCATGGAAAGATATAATCGGTTCATAGTTTGAACAAGGGGCCTTTTAGGACACTTCTTATCCCTTAACCAGCCTCCAAGATAGATTTCGCTCAGATATGAGTGTCAAATCGTGTTGCGGGTCGGACTAGAAAATAACACAATATATGTCTTAACAAGATGCTCAATGAAGTGTCATGTTATCACTCCAGGAAACTCTCCTAGGCTATAAGTCAGAGATGCATGGTAACTTAATCTTTTTCGAAACTATTTTCTCAATAATAAGTGTGGGTTTGGATCAAGATGAATATCCTAATCTCTGGATTGTATCTTCAAGACAATCTAACTATATTCATGCAACACAAGGCCTTCAAGAGCTATTTATCAGATAGGTTTGTATAACATATGGATAAGAAAACCAATATGTTAACCAAAACATACATAAACCATATATATGATGGGTCAACAAACTAGCCAAAGATGCTTATGATTCTTGCTTAACAGTCAAAAGTAAGATGACAGTTACCATAGGACCATTAAACAGAGACAAAAGAACAAATTCAAATCATATGCATAGACAAAGATGAAGGAGGATTTGACAATAACAAATGAAAGAAGCTTGCAGGCTTGATATATATTAAAGAAAATGTCTTTCATACAAAAATAGTATAATATAGAACTCAAAATCGAACCTTATGTTCATCTTCTGTTTTCAGCTTTATAGCTTTTACAACACAGTATCTAGATCCTGAATTAATGGATCAGATATGTTAAAAATAGAAAGTCAAAACTATCTTGCAAAAGATAAGGAATGATCCTCAAAATGAGGTCAATTCCACATTTCATCGTATTCAGATCTTGTAGAGTCCTTGTGCAGTGAAGAATAGCATTCCAAGGTCGATTGATGACTCTTCTAAGAGATAAAATTTGAATTTGCTGAGATGTACAAAAATCCTAATTTGTTTCCACCAAAATAGGTGCCAAAACCAACTTGGCTACCTTTTCTAATCCTTATACACCAAAAATGGATCTTGAATCTGACTATATAATTCAACATCTATCCATTACAAGTGTTTTCAAATGATTTGGATTATTAAAACCTTGATCTGTGCAAAATTTAGCTTTCTCTGGCCAGTGACAGGTTTCGGTGGTTAACACAGAGGAATTCTGGGTGTATTAACTACCGAAAGCTCTGCTTTCAGTGGTTAATGAACAGTCGTCCTATTCACCTAAACCACCGAAAACTTAGCTTTGTCCAAAACTTCAAAATTGCAAAAATTGATTACCTTGATGCTTTGTTGAGTGTTCAAGGCCTCTTTGATTATGCAGCTCTTCCTTGTACAGATCTGCGAGCTTTAACTTGTTGTGTGGAAGATTGTGGTATATCCACCATTGTTGTAGCTAACTTGGCTAGAGTTTCCAAACCTATTTGATCTTGTGTTGGAGGTTGAGACTCTTTTGACTTTAGCCTAAGAAGTCTAAGCTGCCTATACAGCTTCATGTTCTCTTTTATCATCACCATGTTCTTGTCCTTGATTTTATCATGCTTTTCCTTGAGACTTTGGTTCATGTTATAAAGTTCTGCATTTCTTTCGGTCAAGTCTATATTTTCCTTTTTAATGACTCTTTCTAAAACTTCCATCTCATAGATTTGTTTCAGAAGTTTATTGATTTTCTAAGTCTTGGATGTTTTAGGCTTGCTTGAAGAAGCTTTCGCTAATGGTTGATTGTGTTCATCTAGAGGAGTTGGTGAGGGAAATTTGGGATAATCTTCTGCAACTTGCTCAGCCTGTTCGTCACCCTGTGTCTCTGCTAACTCCTGCTCTGGCTCTGAGTCACTATATGGTAAGTTCAAGGGGTTATCTCCTTCAGTGAGGTCTTTGGTCTGCTCACCCTCTTTACTAAACTGTAATTTCCTTTTGGTTCTTTTTGTTTTAGCAAAGGATGGTTATTTCGGCTCTCTTGGAGGTGAGATAGCCTTCCTTTTTCTTCGAATTCTCTTAGGGGTGATGGACTTCTTAGCAACAGACTTCTTCCCCTTTTCATCCTATTGAAAATTAGTTTGGAACTCATTACAAAATAGTAAGTAATTCCAATCCACTTGTTTCTTCTTCAAGGACTCTTTAATAATGAGTGTAATCAACCCTTGGCGTGACAACCTGCTGGCCACTTTGGTAGGCTTCTCCTTGACTTGTATGGCCATTTTTGTGAGAGATTTGTGCAGGTAGAAAGTCAAATTGATGGGAGACCTTCCTGTGAAATGGTTCAATAGATTAAAGTGATAAAACATAACCCTGTTGTATCTACCTTCACAGGTGATATAGACAAAGATTTCCTTAAGGAGAGATTTCCACTTAGGTTCCAGATAAGACATTGGTATGTATTTTTTCCATATAAGATCCTTGTGTAGAGGATGTAGGTAGGATCTAAATTCAATGTTTGAAGGCATAGTTTATTTGAACCAGCAATCCCTTGTTCTAGGGAGACCAGTGAACTCGGCTATGGCTACCTCATCAACCACAAACTCCTCTTTTCCCACTGTTGCTACTCTTCCATCATACGAGATAGCAAAGGTTTCAGACACCTGTTGGTGGAAATCTGGCAGCTTTTCACAATATGCATAGACTTTAGTTTGCTTGAAGAACTCGGCCACCTCAGGGTGAGCCTCAAGGTACCAAACTCCATCCAATTCGGCCCTTAGGGCTGGCCCTTCTTTCGGCATTTAGTAATTGTTGACTTGTACCTGTGATTTAGGAAAATATTCGTGCCAGGGAGACAAAGACTCTATGATTTAGGGTGACAGGGAGTATGACTCAGAGTAAAACAAATGAGACAGGGTGACTCAGGGTTCTAATTGCATAGCTCAAACACTAACCAAATCTAAACAACAGACTGCCTGAATACAAGCCGAAAATTTCAAGTTTAGGTGAGATATAAAATCAAATTGAAACAGTATGAAATTCAAACTACCTGATGACTCGACTTGGCTTGATTGGTATGACAATTGGCTCGATAACCATCTGGTGAAATCAAACTCCACTTGGCAATCACCACAAAAATGAGATTATGGCCTCTGAGTATGCGTTTACTTGATGAAATCACGGGCTCAAGACTGTCACAATGACTCTTGGATTCAAATTGGTAATTAATGGAATAAACACAGAGATTAATTAGGGTCATAATAGATATGTATCCTTGTAACTGAAGATAATGAGGGGCCATGTGACTAATCACTTCTTTTATTCAGGATCACACATGAGTTTTTGTGTCTCTGTTGAGCCTTAATTCTGAAATGACAAATGTAGTTAAAAGGACAACATGGTATCAATCTTCGGATAGATGCAATAATAACATGCATACCTCACCACCTCCATGGACTTTCGGTGGTTATGTCTTCATGATTACGCCAATTGACAGCTAGCTTGTGCAAAAGCATGGGCTTTTCTTTTTTCCCCGTGGAAACCTTTTCGGTGGTTAATGAACTCTTCACAGGTTCGCCTAAACCACCGAAACCTGTAATTCACCCTTTTTTGTAAAGAAAATAAATTATGATGTTTATTTCAAGTTTATTTACAAAAAATAGGCTCTCTAACAAGCCTATAAAAATTTAGAAATATTTTTTTGGAGTTCTCTCTATCACCTAAAAATGACAATTTTGACTGTGCTAGTTTAGGTGATAACATGTCCCATCAACAACCAACCAATACAGTAGAAATGTATCTCTGTAGATCTATCTTATATAGAATATACCATATAACTAACAATCTCTCAAGGGAAAAATCTCAATCTCCCATGGCCATACCCAAATGATTCACCAAATACCTATTTTAGACAAGAATATAAAATAACTTTTGTTACTGTAGATAGCTCAGTTGTATCTTATCACAATTAGAACTTCATGTAGCCTCTTCTCAGCTCTATAACTTGTCACTGATGATGGATTTTATCTTTCGTTTATTCATCTTTGACAACAGATCCACACCCTATCTGAAATAAACTCGTGAATTTCCATGATTTGTCCCACTATGACCTGCATATGTCCACATCCTTGTAGTTATGTAACTCACAGATTTCTTCAGTAAAACCCTAATTCAGTAACCATGGTCTCGGCCCTTCAATTCCTGTAACTTCTCTTTTCATTGAACGTTGCTTCTTCAGACTCACTGCTTCATATTTTTCAATAATACCTTCCCATAGAATTTCACAAAAGATATATTCAATGTGCTCAATAGGTTCTAATGGGAGTCCCTTGCTCTCTTATTTATACTCTCCAAGTGGCTTCCTTTAGGGGTTATCTTCTAACTCTTTTACCCAACTTCCCTCTTTTAGGACTAACCCACTTTCAACTACTTTACCCACTTGCAACTAACTTTTCCTTAATTAGTCTCTTGTTACAACTAATTGATTTTTAATTATTTTATTTTTTCAACCACTTTGATTAGGAATCTTCTTGATGACTTTCTAGAAGCTTTCTAGAATATTTGACTTCTTGTTGGCCTTCTAGGGGCTTATAGATTACTCTAAAGGGTTCTCCAACTTCACAAGGCCATATCTCCCTAACTGTGAGGAGTTATGTGATATACCACATATCACCAAAAATGGCATGACATGTATTATCCATCTAGAATAGTCTCTCCTACAAATTCATTGGTCTTCATTACATTATTCCTCTGATAAACATGGGTTCCTAATCCACACTTTTGTGGCTATCGAAATTTTCTACTGGACATGCTTCAAGGGTTTACATTAATGACATCAAACCCAATTAATCAATAATATCCCCCTTTGACATTGATGACAACACTCTGATGCAACATTGAAGTCATGTCTCTCATTATTTAATCAATAATCTCCCCCTTTGACATTAATGACAACACTCTAATGCAACACTGAATTCATGGCTCTCATGATCCCTCTATGACCATTTCTCCCCCTCAAATCATGCCTCTGTGATTTCTCTCCATGCATCTGATCAATCTCTCCCCCTTCGATATCAATGGAAAAGTGTGACTTCCCTTCGGGTTGCTCCCCCTGACTAAACTCTCTGTGAGGCTAATCCCCCTAATATGAACTATCCTTTGTCCTCTTCATGGTGCTTCCTCGTGTAAATATATGACATATGAGAAAATAATTCAAAAATAATTGTGGGGCAAAAACTACTCTGAGTTTCTGGAAAAGATACTCAAAAGATTCTCGTGGAATCAGTTTTGTAAAGATATTTTCAATATGCTCTTTTGTCCCAACAGACTCAAATATGATTTTCTTCTCTACAACCTATTCCCATAGAAAATAAAACTTGATTGGAATGTACTTCTTGGAATTCATCACTGGATTCTTTGAGATATTGATGGTGCTTGTGTTATCACAAAATATCGAAAAGGGCTCATCATACTAAACCTGTATATATTTCAATGTTTGTTTCATCCATAGGACCTATGTACAACATGTTGTTGCTACAATATACTTTTATTCGGTTGAATACAATGATATTGATGATTGATTCTTTCTTATCCAAGATACCAAACACTCACCCAAGAAGAAGGTTGATCCACTTGTACTTCTTTGATCATCAATGCAACCTGCCCAATATGCATTTGTGTAGGTAAAAAGTGATAGATACTTCCTTTTTGGATACAATAATCCAAACTCTTTTGTACCCCTGAGATATATGAATATCCTCTTTACTTTCAAAACATGTGATTCCTTTGGTGTTGCTTGAAATCGTGCCACGTGTCTAATTGCTTGCAGTACATCTGGACTGCAAGATGTCACGTAAAGTAAGTTTTCAATCATTGACATGTACTTCCTCTGATTTGTAACCTTTGAATCATCATATTTACTTAACTTGCAACTGGTTTTCATAGGAGTACTCTCTGTTTTGCAATCTTCCATTTTGAACATCTTTAGAATTTCTCTAATATAATTGGTCTGAGAGATAAATATTCCTCGGTTACTTTGACATATCTGAAGGCCCAAAAGGAAAGTTAATCCTCCAAGAATTTACATTTCAAACTCATTATGGATATCCTTTGCAAATTTTTGTCTCATCTTGTCGTCATCACTTCCAAAGATAACATCATCAACATAAAATTCAATCAACAAAATACTATCTTGATTTACCTTGATGTAGAGGTTGTTGTCTACATTAGCTTTCTTGAATTCTTGTTATTGTAAGTATATGTCCAGTCTGGAATACCATGCTCTAGGGTCTTGTTTGAGACCATACAAGGCCTTATTCAACTTGCAAACATAATTTTCATTCTCTGACAACTGAAATCCTTCTAGTTGCTCAATGTACACTTATTCCTCTAGATCCCCATTTAGGAAAGTTGATTTCATGTCCATCTAATACACTTTAATATTCTTGGAGCCTGTATAAGTTAGGATCAATATGATTTCTTCCATTCTAGAAACTACGAACAATGTTTCTTCAAAGTCTATACCTTCAACCTGAGTGTATACTTTACATGCCAATCTTTCTTTGTTTTTGGTAACATGTCCATCTTTGTTCATTTTTTTTCTGAAGACCCACTTTGTACCAATCACATTCTTGTTCCTTGGCCTTGGAACCAATTCCCAAGTGTTATTCTTCTCTATCTAATCTAACTCTTTATCCATGTCTTTGATCCAAAAGCCATCCCTATTGGATTCTTAAAAACTCCTTGGATCAATTGTGGATAGTAGTGTTAGGTGCAGTTGTTCTCGTGAATGGATTATTCTTATAGTTTCAACACTTGCATATTTATTCCCGATGATCTGACTTTGGATGATTCTTATGCACTCATCTACTAGGTGTCTTTGAAGGTACTTGAAGATATTTTTGTTCTTGCTCTTATTCTAGATGCTCTTCTCAATATTCCTCTTTTTCTTCATCCTCTTCCCTTACTTCTTCTTCATGAACCTATTCCATTGAATCCTTACCTTCTTTTATCTTACGTCCACCTATCTCATCAAATGTCACATTGATGTTTTCCACAATTTTTTTTAGCCTTATATTGAAGCATTTGTATTCTTTCCTTGTTCTTGAGTACCCAAAAAGTAGGGCTTTGTTAACATGAGAATCAAACTTTCCCATTCTACCATATTCTCTTTTGATGTAGCAATTTCTTCCAAAAACTTTGATTTTCTTTGCATTTGTTTATATTCCTTTCCATAGCTCATTGGGATTTTTATCACAATTGTTTCTGATCATTCCTATGTTTTCAATGTGAACTATTGTATGCACTTCTTGTACCCAAAAGATGTTTGTCAACTTGAAATCCATTAACATAGTTCGATTCATTTCCTGTAATGTCCTATTCTTCCTTTTGATGACTCCAATTTGTTGTGGTGTCCTAGAAATGGAGAATTGCCTGTTTATCCCGTGGTCACTACATAATTCCATAAATCCCTTTGAAGTAAACTCTCCTCCATTATCCTATCTCAAACATTTGATTTTCAAATATATTTCATTTTCCAACATCTCATTGTACATCTTGAATATCTTGAATGCCTTTGACTTCTTCCTAAGAAAAAAAAATGCAATCATTATTTAATAGTTGGTATTGGATGCCTTTGACTACACACCTTTCAATCCTTTTGTTCTAGTTGGTCCAACTAGATCAATATGCACAATTTCCAGTAGTTTTTTTGTGGAGTATTCCTTTGATTTAAACTTGGTCTTGGTTTCCTTTCCTTGTTGACAATGCTTGCACAATGTATTTTTTGGCTTCATGATCTGGGGCATTTCTTTGACTACTTCATTTTTGTTGACCGTGACAAGATTATGTGACCCATTCTTATGTGCCATAGCCAAACTTCATATTCCTTTCCTAAACAACACTTTTCCTTTTCAATTTCATTTAGTACGTATGTGTTTCTTGGAGTTCTCATAGTTGTAGCCACCACTCTGCCTGAATCTATTTTTCTTATCTCACATTTATATGATTCAAACACAAGTTTGTAACCTCGGTCACACATTTGGCTTACACTCGAAAGATTTGGTTTCATATCTTCCACTAGTAGAACATTTTATGTCTTTTCATCCTTACTTCCAATATTGATTGTACCTCTTCTAATGATTTTGGTTGAGTTATCATTTCCAAAAGAGACTAACCGATCTCTTTCATTTTTCAAAGTTAGAAACTTGTCCTTATCACCTGGCATGTGCTTTGAACAACCACTGTCAACATACCAACCACGTTTCTTCTGTTGAGATTGTAGAGCGAGTGTGCATTCTTCATTGTTGTACTAATTATGCTTCCTTATCCATATTATTTGAGGTTCATGTTTGTAAACCATTGTTTCTTTGTAGCAATTCTTTTGGAGGAACTATCATTCTACAATATTTGGCCTTGTGTCCAAATTTTTTGCACTGGTGGAATTCCACTTCAGTACTCAAGGATTCAAACATGTTTTAGTTTTTGTTATATGTTTCACTAGGCCTTATTGGATAACCATTTCGTGCATAACTTTCATGGTTGTTTTTGTTCCTGCTATTTTCTTTTTACAACCTTATTTCCAAAATTGTTTTACATGAATAACATATTCCAAGGAAGATAGTTTGATACCTGGGATTTGAAGATAATCTAAAAGGAGTTACTCTTCTTAATCCTTCTTCTTCTTGATTCCTTTTTATTTCTAACTATTGTTGATTCTGAAATCTTAATCTTCTAGGTGGTGGAGTATTTCTATGATCTTCCTTATTAAACTTCTTGTCTTCTTCCTTCTCAAGAGATCCTCTGACTATATTTGCATAGCTTCCTTGTTTTGTTTCTTGAACTATTGTTTTGGAGCTTGATCATTTTTATACCTAGTTTTATCCTAGTCTGAACTTATCATGATGTGGCCTTTGACTGCTAGTAATCTCATCCAAAAATTTAGAGCTATTCTGCATGTTTTTCTTCTGGAGGTCTTTTCTCAATGTGACAATCTATGCTTCCAAACTTCTGATGATATTGTTTGTTTATTCTAACTATTCTATGAGCACTTCTTCAATTCTTGTGTCTTCTTCTACTTGTATTTTTAATTTAGTAATCATTTGCTTTAGTTCTTTGGAGTTGGAATTATGAACTCCTTTTATTTTTAATTTTGTCTGAAGTGACTTGTTTTTCTTCTTTTCCCTTTTTATAACTTCTATGGAACTCAACAATTCTTCTATGTAATCAACTTATGTATCTTCATATTCTTATTCAGAACCTTGTTCATAGAATTATTCTACTACCATGAATAATACCCTTTTTGTATCATTATCGTTGACTTCATCTTCATCTGATCATGAACTGTCTTCTTTGGTGCAAAGGATTTTCTTGAAAATTTTCTTTTTGTTTCTTTTTCCTTTTTGTATTGTTTCCTTTTCGAGTAATATTTTTCATTTCTTTTATTTTTCTTATGGGGAAATTTATTATAAAAATCACCAATACCATCACAACAAAAACAAATCAATGGAAGCTTACCTTTATATATGTTTGTTCCATTTTTCAGTCTTCTGATGAAGTTGGCTACTTCTTCATCATCTTTTGAGACATCATTGTTGCTACTATATTGTTATTGGGTAAATTGATAGATGTGGACATGAACTAATCCCCCTAGATCCACCTGGATCTAGAACAAAACGAGATGGAACAAGACACTTTCCCTAAGTTGTGATCATTGAGTTTACAACCAAAGGAGGAATAGATAGCATACCTTATGAATCGCTTCCTTATATCTTTGTTGTCCCTGCTTCACTCTAGTGCTCTTGTAGAATCAAATATGTGATAACACAAACCAGCCAACGTGAAAGCAGAAATAGTAGAATTCAATGACAAACTAAACATGTGATCAAGGAATCATGTAATAAAATACTAATCATTTTATGGGAAAGAGACGTGCCATCGTATTATATTAATGAAAAGTAGAAGATACAACCGAATTGCCTTGATGTTGCAAGTTCCCTTTTAGTGGTCCTTCATTCCAACACACACATACACTTGCTCCGAAATCCACATGAAGATAATCCACAAAATCTTGATAGACAAATGGAGGCCTCAAGCATCACTAGGAATAGGGTTCTTCACACAGTCTTCAGCCCATTCTTTGATCAATTCTCTGCTTAATCTTGCTTAACCTTTTCCATGAGAAGACCATGATTATATAGGAGAAGGTGAAGTGGCTAAAGGGATGAGGATTATCCCACCAAATCAGAGAAACCAGTAGGATCACAACGATACATATGCCACCTCGCATTCTAGAAGATTCCCCTTCTAAAAACTTTTTGAAACCTCTTTCCTCTTTTAGCTTTGGAACGTCATCACACCCTTTCTATATAGCAGCCTGTGGAAATCCCGTGGGCCATCTATAGAGAAACCTGTGGAAATCATAGATTTACACACTGTGTAATATATGCAGCCTGTGGACCCTATCTAAAAATCATCCTTGTAGAGGAGGAAAGAAGTTGCTTTTCTCAGGAAAAAAGTCATGTTGGGAGCCTGAACACATCTTTGTGAAATCATCATTAGGGTGACCAAAATAATGTGTAACAGAATGCCCCCCAAAGTATGAGGCTGGAACTCGTAACAACCGAAATACTTTGTAAAAATGCGTGTGTGTGTCGGGAACAAGGAGTGCACCAATTGGGAACCTGCAAACAATCAAGCATCTACACAATATTATACCACGTATGAAGTAGGAATTCCCATGTTCATACAATAAATGATTGAAATCATAAATATAAGTCACGGTCACCAATTATACACTGTGGATCCATGTCATAAAAATTCTACATAGCCACTTGGAATACACTGTGGATCTATGTATTAGAAAACTCAGACACAGACATAGCCATGAGACATACAAAGTGGATCTATGTGTCAATTCAAATCACAAATACTCCATCGCAACCTGGATCAAAAAATGATGAGGTCCAGGGTCTTCAATCCAGTCGTCCATTAGTACGAATCTAGCCATGTGATTATAGGCGCTGAAGTCGAACATGGTTAGAAACCATTTTATTACCGATCGTTAATGAAAACCGTTAACAAGTGTGAGGGAAATCACCATTGATGTCAATGACTCCCAAGGTACAATAGTACAATCCAACGAGTGTGAATAAATGAGTTGAAGTCGAACACTCGATGGAATATTTCAATCAGGGACCAATGATGTAAATCCACTGTCGAAAGCGAAGAAACCTACCATTGAGGCATGCAGGCTCTAAAGAACTAAATAATTTCTAAGTCTTGTTCCTGGATAATGAGCTAAATTCAATAGGAAAAGACTCGTCACATGAGGGCCTTGATGTATCCCCCATCAGATGACACAAAATAAGTAATAGATTTAGGGTAGATCAAAGTACAAACATGATATGAAACTGACACAAGGAAGGTCGACATGGTAGGAATTGACAATTGCAGATGGCTGACTCAATAGAGGGCTTGGTTGAACTTCTCTTGAACATATGAATGGCACGACAGCAGTCTTGGCAGCATTGACTCAAAGACGACCCAAGATATGAACCTACACAAAGTTAGATGAGATACAAATGGATTTCCCAACCCAGATTCAAATGATGAAGGGGGTGCCATGTTCAAGAGCGACGCTTACTGCCACTAACACAAATATAGAGACACGTCTCTTTCCCAAATTTTCCCCCACCATTTATGGCGAGTACCTCTTTATTTTTACACAAGATTGAGGAGGATAACATATACTTGTTGATGTAAGCTCATCCTTCGGATGAGTCCCTCAAAGTATGTTTAACGAACCCTAAGAAGGAGTGGTTCGGTCCCATGTGGGTCTTTTGATGTTTGTTTAATGAGTCCAAAGATAGAAAACTTAGGGGATTTTCATATTTTGAGAGTCTAAAAAATGCTTAAAGAGAACTCTCCCAGTTCATTTTTCGTAAAGTAGCTCGTTAGGACTGAAAAAGTGATAAACTATTGACCATCAAACATTTTCTTCAAATACTTTTATGAGCGTGAAAAGAAAAAGGTCGCTCGGAAATCTTTTCATTTTTATGGAGTGTGAAAAGAGCTTAAAGGTTACTCCGTAATTTTTGTTATTTTCTTGTTACCATGATGAGTACAAAAAGATGAAAAAAGTATACTCGGTTATGTTCTCATCGATTTCGATCACGAGAACAAACAAATACTAAGCTCGAGGTTTTTCTAAAAAACCCTAAAAAATAATCGTATGTGTGACGAAAAAGAAAAACAAATCGCAAAAATTGTCTACACTTCATTGTTCGGAACCCTAGTCTGCCCATCTACAAAAAACAAAACACTCACGAGACCATTAGGCTGGTAGGTTTTTGAGAAAATATATTTAAATGATATAAAATATTTTTAGAAAAAGTAAAAAATGAGATAAATAGGGGTAAGAACTCATTTTCACTATTTCATTTGTATTTGGTCAAAAACTTGTCTAAGAGACCTTTTTTCACCTCATATTTTGGCGATCAATTGTGGGGAGCACAGGCGATCATTCGGTGAACGGTTTGTGTGAAAACAGTGAGTACCTCATCTTCTTCCTTTTCAATGGTTTAAAATTCATTTCAATCAGTTAAAAGATGATTTTTTGGGTGAATTTTTGGGTCGTAGGCATGCGTTGGGGCCGTCGCAGGTTCCCTATATTGGGGCTTGCAGAAATCAAGGATTTTTGCAAGTGCACAATGGTTCACCTATGAAAACCCCTCTCTCTAACTAAAGCCTAGTTGTGGCATCCAAAAACCCAAAGAGAAAATGATGCATTGGACCAAAAAGAATTCCAAAAAATGATGATTGAAGGTGCTAACTTCTTTCTTTCATCTCCATGCAGGTATTTTGATTGAAAAAATGTATCATGAAGATGATGATGCAATGGATTTGAATGATCTAAGCACCATAAATTCCCTACGACAGTGTGGTTTGTTAAATTTCTTCAAGATCCGGGGCATGAGATCCCAATTGAGACTGTTGGAATATCTGGTCCATATGTGGGGCGTGGACCAACAAGTATTTCATGTGGGTGTTCATGTGATTTCCTTGGACATTGAAGATATTTACTTCTTAACAAGGCTATCTCGTCATGGGGTGCAAGTGACCTTAACAGGAGGTCGAGGTGGTGGTTTTCCAATGAGTGAATAAATCAGATGTTATTGTGAACCTGAGGTCGAGCGGCATAAGGGTAAAGTGGCTATCAGAGGGGTTCGTGATCTGACTCTCAGAACCATACTTTTCACCATTGCACGGATGGCAAGGAGTGATTATCCACACATGGCTCTACAGAGCTACTTTTAGTATTCCATTGAATGCACCGAACCTCGTGTGTTCAACTGGTGTGATGGTCTTCTCAGCAGTATGAAGAGATAGTTGACCAAGAGCAAGAATGGGGAACTAAAGCAATTTGGGTACGGATCCATTTTGGTATATTTCTTCCTAGAAAGAGTCCCTCACCTATGCCTATAGGTAGAGTGGAATATACTAGCACCACGAGATCTACGGATGAAACGGTGGTGTGACCTCATGTCCCGACATGTAGCGGGTCCCATTATTAAGTATAACGATACATTTTTTGATTGGTTGGAGCCCCAAATCTTGATGATTGATGAATATGCGTATGTCAAGATGTATTTTCACAATGAACCTGACTTGGTGCTACCAGAGGGTTCTTAGTGGGGGGACCTAGGTAAGAAAAATATTTTGATTTTATGGTGTTTTTGTAAAAAAATTCAAAATATTAAACACATTTTTTCTTTTTATGTTTTCAGTCCAATGACTATTCAAAATATTTGGACCATGCAGATGTAGGTCCATTCTGGCCCTCGAGAAAATTCCCTATTTAGAGGTGAGGGGAAGCAGCAGTAGTAGCAAGATGGGATGCAGATGATTATGAAGAAATCGAGCATAATCTAGAGGGTTTGACTACAGGCATCCTAGATATGTCGATCGGCGAGGTCCTGAGGCCTTTCCAGCGCCATACCATAGGCGTGGCTGGTCCACTGAGATGATTGATTCGTAGGGTAGCACAAGCAGTAGTGTGTTACCATGAGAAGCATCCATGATGCCATTTTGTAGAATCTATGAGCTTCATATTTTGATATTTTGGTCTTCAGACGAAAAACAATATTTTTGTAAAAAACTTTTATCGTTATATATATATATATATATATATATATATATATATATATATATATATAT
>ML784877.1:140310-173689 GCA_009831015.1 Picea engelmannii | reverse complement strand
GAGGCTTATACCAGCTTATTTTTCTTTGTATAATACATGTGATGTGTGATTGGATTTATAAATGTCTCAGATGTCTATCTAACACATAATTAGCTAATGCATCAGTTAATGTATTTAGACATCTAGGAATGTGTTGATACTCGATATAATCAAAATAATGTTCCAAGAGGCGAATGCATAAATATACCGGTAGCAAAGTAGGACTTCAGATAGCATATACATTACTTAACTGTAGCACTACTAGCTATGAATAAAGTTGTATAACCAGGCGATGAATCCCAAGTGAGATAGCATCGGTCAACAATTCGATGAATGCACTATATCCTGCGATATTATTGGTTGCACGACCAAGGAAAACACCGTGTAGACTGATAAGTTCATTTGTGGGAGCATAGATTGCCCACGCAGTAGAAGCTAGGTTCTGAGTGCTATGACTAGCGCCATCGGTGAAGCCAAAGTGGGGTAACAAAGACTCTGACATCTAGAAACCAAGCACAATGGAAGGTAAGCGGTAGAGGGTAGAAACCAAATAACGAAAAAGCACACAAAAGTAGCACACAACAGTATGATACAGTAAAATACAAGAACTCATGCAAAGATAGTCTAAGCATAGTACTTCTTCAAGTAAAGCCCATTTCTGGGTTCACTCAAAGGAATGCCATCATAATCCACTAACTCGTAGGCTCCCTTCTCCAATACTCGTTTGACGATATAAGGGTCTCGCCACATAGCCTCGAATTTCTCGGCTCCTAGAAAATGACGGTCTTGTTCATAGAGGAGAACTAGATCACCCTCAAAGAAAATGTGTGGCTTGACATGCTTGTCATATTGGGATTTTACACATTTCTTCTAGGTTTCATTAACTAGGGTGGCATCACGACGGGCTTCATCCAATTGCATAAGATACAACAAATGTTCTTCTTCAGCAGAGGTGTTTGGGAGAAGTTCAACGGCTAGTTTTAACGATGTAATATCACATTCAATCGGTAGGACAGCTTCTATACCATACACTAATTGGAAGGGTGTAAACCCTGTGCTAGACTTCATGGATGTCCGATAGGCCCATAATGTTGAAAACAACATCGTGTGCCAACTCATTTTGTGAATTCCTATAATCCATCGAAGCATGGTGATAAGAACCTTGTTGATCGTTTCAACTTGGCCATTGGCCTGTGGATAGTATGGGGTTGAGTTTTCATGTCGAAGACCCAACTTTTTTGTAAGCTCAGACATCATGAAGTTTTGAAAGTGGATACCGTGATCAGTGGCGATGGATTGTGGGATTCCAAATTGTGTGATGATGTGATTGAACATGAATAGGGCTGTAGTTTTTACCGTATTGTCGAATGTAGGCATCGTCTCAGCCCATTTCATGAAATAATCCATAGCTACAATAATGTATCCATGCCCCCTGGTCGAGTGAGGGTTATAGGTCATGAAATCGATAACCCATTTAGCGAAAGGTCCATCGAAAACTACAGGGTGTAAGGGATTGGAATGAGATATTATCTTATGATTGTATGTTTGGAAAGCATGGCATTTATGGAATGCAGTTATACAATCTTTAAATAAAAAAGGCCAGAAGTACCCTGCTCGCAAGATTTTTTGGGCAGTGGCATACCCAGAAATATGACCGCCACATGCTCCAGAGTGGCAGTCATTCAAATATTTATCGGCCTCATCAAAGGTGAGACAACGTCAGAATATAGAGTCAACACCACGGCGATAAAGAGTGTCACTGAGAATGATGTATTGATGGCATTGATAGCGTATGCGACGATGGTATGTACTAGAGAGGTATGGCCGGAAAGTTTGAGTCTGGAGATAAACGATAATATATCCATACCAAGCATCATCAAAACTAATCAGAAAAAGGGATTCGTCTAGTAGGGAATCCTCTGCCATAGTTTATGTCTCAGCAGAGGAAAGGTCACATATTAGTTTGGAAAACACCAAGGATTTCTTGGACTTAGCGCGTTCGAATTCTAAGCCAAACTCCTGGAGAATCACTATCCATTTGTATTATTTTCCCCCTAGCACTTGACGTGTAAGAATGTGTTGCATAGGGTTGCAATCGGAAATTACAGTGGTCTTGCGTAGTAGAATATAGTGATGGAAACGTTGGGCATCTTGAACAGCTGCCAAGGCCAGTTTTTCAACATGTAAGTACTTGGCTTCGGTAGTCGTGAGACTCCGATTCAAATAATAAATGACATGTTTTTCATGTAAATCATCTTATTGGACTAGAACCATGGCAATGGTAGAGTCTAAAGAAGCGATATAAAGGAAATAATATTGACTATAATCGGGTGGAAAAAGGAGTGGGGTATGGGTTAAAATCAGTTTCAAAGCATCGAAGGCTTTGTTGGAAGTGGTGTCCCATACAAACTCAAAACCCTTCTTTAGTAGTCGAGTAAATCCAAGTGTTAACTCAGCGTAGTTTGGGATAAAATGACGTAGAAATTTTTCCTTCCCTTGCAAACTTTGTAGTTGTTGAAGTGAGGAAGGAGGAGGGAGATTGAGGATCGCCTCGACCTTCAAAGGATCTACCATGATCCCCTTACATGACACAATAAATCCCAGGGGTCAGCCGAACTCCACACAAAAGACACATTTATGTGGGTTTAAGTGTATACGATAGAACCGACAACGAAGGAAAATGGCTCAGAGGTGGGCCATATGATCACTACAATGCATGGAATGCACTGGTAGGTCATCTAAATATGTTTGTACAATATGCTTAATATCATGGAAAGTGTAAGACATCATACATTGAAACATTGCACCGACATTCTTCAAACCGAAGGGCAGTTTAAGGTAGGCAAAGGTGCCCCAAGGACAAATGAAAGAGGTTTTGTGTTGATCTGCAGGTAAGATAATGATTTGATTATATCTGGAGAAACCATCCATCAGAGAGAAAATTTCACTTCCAGCTCAATTGTCAGTGATTTGGTCAACGAACGGGGTAGGAAAGTTGTCCTTAGGACAAGCTTTGTTGATATCCCTATAATCAAAACAGACATGGATCGTACCTTGTTTCTTGTTAAACATAACTAGATTGGATACCCAATCAGTCAAAGCCACGGGATAAATAAAGCCAGCTTTAAGAAGTTTTTCGACTTCAAGCTTGATAGAAGCTGCTTTACGGGGGTGGACCAGGTGAAGTATCTGTCGGATGGGTTTAGCGTCTGAGTAGGTCTTAATTTCATGTACAACAATATCAGGGTCAATACCTAGCATCTCTTCATAGCTCCACGCGAAGATGTCATGAAATTCTTGAAAAAGTGACTTATATGTGAAAACCTCATCAGTGGAACATGAAGCTCTGATGTGGACATTTTCGACAACTCAAGGTTTAATAGATATGTAAAGGGGGATGGTGGGTGAAATGTTACTTAATTTCTTTTCATATAACACATCGTGTGTGGATTCAGGAACCAAATAAATAATGACAACGGTCGATGGAGTCGAGATCCACTGGTAGCTCTTGATGGTGTGTTGTTCAAGAAAGAGAATGGAATGATGATGCCCATCATCCCAAGGGGGTATCTTCCATCAACATAGCTGACATAATCATCTCGTCTGTGGGAAAAATAATGTGGAACGGATCAGAAGACGAATCATCGAGAGAGGAAGTAGAAGGGTTAGTTGATTGAATGGCTTGGTAAGTAGATTCAACTGGACTTAAAGGCATCTGGTCATTGTAGTGAAGATAATCACCATGTTCAGGTATTATCCATGGGTCAGAAGATGCGGGAGTTTCACAGACAAAGGTGGAAATCATATTAATTAAGGCAACCAAAGGAGGTGGAATGTTAGGTGGTGGGATCGGAAATGTACCCATCAGAGTTGAATCTTTTAGTAGACCCGCATCGACATTCTTGTACCCAAGGGGTGTTTTGCAATGAAAGGTACATTGTTGGCACATGTATTAGAGTTAAAGAAGGTTAGTTGGTCTACTATAACTACTTTTCCCTGATGTGGAAAATGCATGATATGGAAAAGAGTAGACACGACTGCACGCATGGAATCAATCTAGCTACGACCAAGTAAAAGGTTGTAATCGAGAGGTGTGTCAAAGACATCAACTTCAACATTGACCATTTTGCCTTATAACGTAATAGGCAATGAAAGGAGTACACCTTAAGGTTTAAAGCCAGATTCATTAAAGGCTTTGAGCATGTTGTGTGATTCAGTTAAGGAGGGAGAGCCAATAGCCTTCTAGCAGGCAATAGAAATGACACACGTCGAGGCACCCTCATCGATAACTATTCTACAAATGTTCTTGTCAGTGACAACAACTTGTATTTGAAATGCGAGTTGAGGGGGTAACCTCGAAATGTGATCTTCCAAGTCAAAGATTATTAAATTTGTATCTGTAGGATCGATTCCACCGATATCTTTCAACAATGCCTTCCGTTGTGTAGGAAAACTCTGAAGGACTTCGAGGGTTGACATCGTGGATGGTTCTTGTGCTAGATCCTCTACAATACTATAGTTTTGGGCAGCATGTGCATGAGGATTTAAAGTAGAATTTTGAACCATGCCCTTGGAAGGAGGGTGAAGGACTTTATCAGTATTCGGTCGTTTGAGATGAAGTGCACCTTTGAAAGGTGGGGCCGAGGGAGATTGTTGAACCAATGAAGGTGGTATATCATCAACTTTCTCCTTGGAGGAAGAGTAATCTTTGGCACGAATGCTAAGTGTGATGTCATTCTTCTTTGAATCACAGTTACACATAAGTATGTAGGAGGTAGTGGAGGTAAAGGTTGATCATGGATGACCAATTGAGCCTGTTGTTGAGAAGGGAAGGGTTGAGACAAGATGGCAGGTGTAGGAGGTTTTGGGGTCCCTTGAAGGAACTTAGTAACCTCGACACATCTCGAATAGTCCTTCGTGTAGTGATCATCACCACAGATAAGGCAAGGAAAGCAAGGTTTGTGTGTGTCCTTATCATCAGCAGGTTGTGACTTGGTCTTGTCAGATTGTGAGTTGTTATTTTTATTCTCCTTAATCCTACACTTCCCTTTTTTATATTTATTCTTACTGGTAGGAGTCGATTGAACAACGTTTACTTATGAAGTTTTACCGGTGGGAGGAGTGGGCGTCGGAGCAGTTTGAACGTTAGAAGCATGGGATTTGGGATTGGTATGAGAGGCCTACATAGATTGAGGTTGAGCATGGAAAGTATCTATCACACCATCGACAGCATGAGAAGTTGTTGGGGTTGTTGAGGTGGTCGTGATAAAAGGATGATGTGCATCAGGGAGAAGATCATAAAGAGTACCTGTTTGTGAATAAATGAGATCAAGGTACTAGGCATGATTGATCACCTGTTCTTCTGTGACAACTCCATTCATGGCAATGTCTTTCTGTTAGGGTCCTAACCCACACATAGGTAGAACAATATATTCAGATGTAATAAAGGTCAATATTAATAAGACCTTGCAATAAAATAGAACAAGTCAAATGTAAGAAGACCTAATAGAAGCTTTCGCTTCTAGAAGGATCTTCCTCTAGATGCTTCTTTTGATAAACATATTTAGTATAAATAGGAGTCAAGGGTATGAGAACCCTAGCTTGGAAATTATTGTAATAGAGCTCTGCTCGACTGGAGGTTGCCCCCTCAAAGAGGCCCATGAACATTGCTCTCAGAATCAAAGAGCTATTTCTATTGTTATTCTCATATCATTTCAGTGTTATTGTGGTGATTATTCTGGTTATATTGTTGTTATTCTTCCATTTCTAGCATTTTATTTCTGTTCTGCATACTTTTTATATCTGGTATATTACAAGTGGTATCAGAGCACTTTCTTGGCAGAAATTGTGGGTAAATTTTTTCAGGGTAGAGATGTATTCTGGCGTATTTAAGCCACAGAGATCTGTCGTTACGCACATAAACCCCTGGTTGAGGGATTCATACACACAGGAAATACAAGTGGTTCTTAAGCACACATCTGTTGTCCACCCTTGTAACCCCTTTCAGTACCCCTTCGAGTGGTAGCACATCAGATAGCACCTGTGTACGGATCGGTCTAGATTTTCTAAAGCCCTCTTTAGATAAACCGATCGGTCGCCTGACTGCTATAGTGCCACCGAGAACAGCACTGGGGAACATACTCTCTAGTACCTGGGTAGTCGGGTAGTATGGCTAAGGGTATGGTCTATCCTCCTTAGTCAGTGCCCTAAGATATTGGGTCGAGTAATATTGTTGGACCCCGCATGTATATCAGAGATCTATAACACAGGGAAAACCCTTATCTGTAGAACCCTTGAATACCTAACCCTTGGGGACCGAAACATAAACAAATTAAAACAGACAAGATCTATTGTCACGCAACTGTGTTTGGGTTCCCAAGTAAATACACATTTCTTTCTGGTTAATCATTTGGGCATTTCCTCTCTGCAGTATTCTTTAGACCAGAGTATAACTCCGCAGGTATTAAAAAAAAAAAGTCTAGAAATTTTGTCACCATTATTTGAGACCTATTCCATTGGGTTCATCTCTTCACCCTTGTCACTTTCATCCATATAATTTTTTGGAAAAAATTTTGACTTCGCCCCCCTTTTCAATTCCCCCATCCTCATGGCCCATACCCGTAGCCAAGACTTGGAAGCTCGCTTCAACACCTTGAAATCTAGTCTCATCGAGACCCAAAAATAAGTAAAACAACTCGATGCCAATGTTTCTTCCATCAATACAACCATGCAGTCCTCAATGGAGGAAATCAAACAAGACCTCACCACCCATCTTGAATCTGTCTTTTCGGCACTCTACACCAAAATACATATCCCTACAAATAACCCTTCCTCTTCCTCACCTCCACATACTGAAGGTGACCATTCCTCTCATTCCCATAACTTTCAGAACCATCACTTTCAATGTGACCTACACCTTCTGCGAGTGGATGTGACCAAATTTGATGGCTCAGACCCCACTGGTTGGGTAACCCAAATGGAACATTATTTCTCTTTATACGGCATTACAGATGACTTGGCCAAACTCTGGTATGGTTTTCTCCATCTAGATCAAGAACATTGGCAATGGTGGCAATGGAGAAAAACTTCTCGTCAAGGGTATATTGCTTGGACACACTTTGTGGCAAAGATTTATGAATGCTTTGACACTGACACCAAACATTTGGGTCATTTGACAAAGTTGAAACAATCAGGAATGGTGGAAGACTTTATAGCTGCCTTTGAGCGCCTAGATTTTCAGACAGAGGGCATCTCTGATGCCTTTTCCGAGAATGTTTTATCAGTGGCCTCAAGGATGAGCTTTGGGCCCATGTCCTCATGGCTCAGCCTTAGAGTTGGGTGGAGGCTACTAAAAGAGATAAAGAAGCACAACAGATTGTATCTTCTCAAAACTGAAAACCCTCCTTTATCCCTCACCCTAAACCAGTAAATCCCACTACTCCCTTTGTTATAATTGTGATGACAAATATTTTTCGGGCCACAAGTGTAAGGAACAAAAGTTGTTTATGTCCATCTCTGAGGATATTTCGGAAGAGGATATTGAAATTCCCCTTGTGTCTGATTCACCTGAAACCCCGGACATAAACCCTCCCTTAGACCCAGTAGAACTGGTCATTTCCCTCAATGCTCTCACTGGCTTCTCTGCTCCCCAAACCCTCAAGCTAATCAGTTACATCAAGCATCTGAATTTCATCATTCTGGTTGATAGTGGAAGCACCCATAATTTTATTCATCACTGCATTGCCCAAGAAACTCATTGCTACATCCATGTCATCAATAATTTCCAAATCATGATTGCCAATGGTGGCTCCATGAAATGTGGAGGGTGTTGTGAAAATGTGTGTCTCCAAATTGGTGACTACCACCTGAAATCTCATATGTTTGCTATAGACATGGGCAGGTGTGACATTGTGTTGGGTGCAGACTGGCTAAGGACTTTGGGTCCCATTATCATGGATTTTAAGTAATTAACCATACAATTTGACCAGGAAGGCCACCAATATAAGTTCCAAGGAATCACCACCAGGTCACTTGAGATCATTAGTTCCCATCGCATGGAAAATCCTCTCAAAAAGGGTCATCCTGGTGTTATTTCTCAACTCCATGCCATCCAAGCAACAGAAACACCCTCGGTGACACAAGACCTCTAAGACATCCTTTCTAAACATCAAGTGGTATTTTCCACTCCCCATGGACTCCCTCCTTCACATGGTGTTCATGATCATTCCATTCCCCTTGTACCCGGAATCCTTCCTCCCAATATCCGTCCCTATCGTCACCCCTTTTCCCAAAAAAATGAAATTGAGAAAATGGTCCAGAAACTCCTTAATGCAAGCGTTATCTACCCTAGTATGAGCCCCTACTCTTCTCCTGTGGTCAAGATCCATTTTTTCTCTTTCCTTCATTGTACCAGATTGGCTCCGAGATGTTTGCCAGAAATGGCTACAAGATCCCAAAAGTTCGCAGTTGATCCAACAATTGCATTCCAATGCTCTAGCTCCCATGGGGTACTCTTGGCTCCATGATGAGCTTTGATACAAAGGTCATTTGTATTTAAGTAAACAATCAAAGCTTAAATCCATGGTACTTTCTGAGCTTCATGCTACACCGATAGTGGGGCACTCCGGGTTTACCAAAATCTATGACAAGGTCAAACGTTCTTTTTTCTAGGATGATATGAAACAGGACATTCATAATGTTGTGGCTAAATGTGATGTGTGTCAATGCAATAAGGGAGAAACAGTCAAATCTCCAGGCACACTACAATCGCTCCTGATTCCACCTGCTATTTGGAAGGACTTCTCTATGGATTTTATTACAGGCTTACCCAAATAGGTAAATAAATCAATCATCATGGTGGTTGTTGATCGCCTTTCCAAGTAGGCTCATTTTTGCGCTCTTCAACACCCGTTTACAGCATTCACGGTGGCTCAAATTTTCATGGATCAGGTCTTCAAGCTCCATGGCATGCCACACTCTATTGTTTCTGATCGCGACCCCACTTTCACAAGCAATTTTTGCAAGAACTGTTCAAGCTACAAGGCACCCAATTGCATCTCAGTATAGCTTATCATCCCCAGACTCATGATCAAACAGAAGTTGTCAACAAGTGTTTGGAAACATATTTGAGGTGTTTTTCCTCAGAAAAGAAAAATCAGTGGGCTCAATGGTTAACCCTAGTTGAATGGTGGTACAACACTTCATACCATATAGCTACACGCATGACTCCTTTTGAAGCGGTATATGGACAGAAGCCACCTCCAGTTCTCTCATACTTACCGGGTGTCTCGAAGGTCTAGGCGATTGACCAAACACTTACATTTCGAGAGGCTATTACTCATACCCTCAAAGAGAATTTGGTCATGGCACAAAATCGCATGAAGCAACAAGAAGATCAAGGTCACTCTGAATGTCAATTTGAAGAAGGGGATCAGGTGTTTCTTCGCCTACAACCTTACAAGCAGAATTCCCTCAAGGCCGAGCATTGTCAGAAGCTAGCACCCAAATTTTATGGTCCTTATACAGTTCTCAAGCGTGTGGGATAGGTGGCCTATCAATTATCTTTTCCCAATCATTCGAAGCTACATCATGTTTTTCATGTTTCCTGCTTAAAGAAGGTGATCGGAACTAAGTGCCAAATTCAAACCAACCTTCCCAAGTTAGCTGAAGAATGATCCATTTGGCTACATCCACAAGCAGTTTTGGACCAGCGTGAGCATCGCCTGTGTCAAAGAACCATCAAATAAGTGTTAATTCAGTGGAAATATACAACTCCAACAGATGCCACTTGGGAACTAACTACCATTCTGCAACAATTTCCACATCTCCAGCCTTGAGGACAGGGTTGTTTTTAAGGGGGAGGACATGTTAGGGTGCTAACTCGCACATAGGTAGAACAATATATTCATATGTAATAAAGGTCAATATTAATAAGGCCTTGCAATAAAATAGAACAAGTCGAATGTAAGAAGACCTAATAGAAGCTTCTGCTTCTAGAAGGATCTTCCTCTAGATGCTTCTTTTAATAGACATATTTAGTATAAATAGGATTCAAGGGTATGAGAACCCTAACTTGGAGATTATTGTAATAGAGCTCTACTTGACTGGAGGATTTCACGAAGGATTTCGTGAACCATTCTGCCAATAACTGATCGGGAAGATCAAGTTTGATTAAACTTCGTCTTCATCTCCACTCATGAATGTGATTAGAGATATGAGTGGCTTTATTTTTCTTGAAAGAACTCAAAATATTTGTTCCCATTTCATAACGGATTGGCAACTAGTAGTGAGTGAGGAAAGCCATAGCTAGGGTATTAAATTCGGCGAAGAAGCCTCGTGGTAATTCTATATACCACTTCACAGTTGAACCCATGAGAGTTCGTTGAAAAAGACATAATCGAATGGAGTCATCCATCAAAGAGTTGGATAAACACCAAAGGTGGAAAGCCACTACATGATTGTTCGGATCCTCTCCTGGCTTACCATCTAACTTAGGAATGTCTGATGGTAATTTGGCCGGTATGACAGGCCAATGAGGAGAGTGATGGATAGGGTCATTCAAAATTATAGACAAATCGGGAAGATCCAAAGTGGCTAAGAAGGGTAACTGTCTATTCACATGAGGGTATTGGTTTCTCTAATTTGGTGAGATCATCCTCATCCCTTTAACCACTTCACCCTCTCCTATATAATCATGGGCTTCTCATGGAAAAGGTTAAGCAAGATTAAGCAGAGAATTGATGAAAGAATAGGCTAAAGACTGTGTGAAGAACCATGTTCCTAGTGATTCTTGAGGCCTCCATTTGTCTATCAAGCTTTTGTGGATTATCTTCATGTGGATTTCGGAGCAAGTGTATGTGGGTGTTGGAATGAAGGACCACTAAAAGGGAACTTGCGACATCAAGGCAATTCGGTTGTATCTTCTACTTTTCATTAATATAATATGGTGGCACGTCTCTTTCCCATAAAATTATTAGTATTTTATTACATGATTCCTTGATCACATGTTTAGGTTGTCATTGAATTCTACTATTGTTGCTTTTATGTTGGTTGGTTTGTGTTATCACAGATTTGATTCTACAAGAGCACTGGAGTGAAGCAGGGACAACAAAGATATAAGGAAGTGATTCATAAGGTATGTTATCTATTCCTCCTTTGGTAGTAAACTCAATGATCACAGCTTAGGGAAAGCGTCTTGTTCCATCTCATTTTGTTCTAGATCCAGGTGGATCTAGGGGGATTAGTTCATGTCTGCATCTATCTATTTACCCAATAACAAAATTGGCGACTCTTTCTAAAAACAAGCCTTGTAGAAGAGGAAAGAAGTTTCTTTTCTCACGCAAAAAGTCTTGTTGGGATCCTGAACACATGTTTGTGAAATCATCATTAGGATGAGCAAAATAATGTGTAACATATATGACTTTTCCTTTTTCTTGTTATTTTTCTTTGTCTTCTTATATACCTTGAATGTTTTTCCCTTTGTAACTGAATCGTCTTGCTCTGTTCTCATCTCATAAGTTGTGAGTGTCCCATGCAACTCATCCATGGTCATTATATCTAGGTCCTCTCTCTATTCTAGTGTTGAAACTTTGAATCAAATATCATTGGTAGAGATCTCAATATATTTTTGACAACAACATGTTCCTTTATCTCATATCCCAGACCTTTGATATTTTTTACTACTTCATCAACTCATAGAAAGTAGGTTTCTATGTATTCATCTTCATTCATTTTCAATTGTTCAAACTTTGCTCTAAAAATTTGAAGTTTAGCTTCCTTGAATTTCTCATATCCTTCACATATATTCTTCAGTTTGTCCCAGATGTCTTTCACATAATCACAGTGCATAACCTTGGTGTATATTGATTTAGTTAGACCATTCATGAGTGCACTTGTGGCTCTTGAATTATTTTCTTCAAGTGTCTTTCCATCTTTATCTATTGGAGGAGTGGTCGGTGCTTTGTATCCATCTAATATTGATCGTCAAACATCAAATCCTAGTGCTTGTATGTGTGTCTTCATTATTCTGCTCCATAAGGCATAGTATTCCCCAACAAAATGCGGTATCCCAATCTTAGAGTAATCTATGATCTCCTTCCAGTGGTTAAACTGTCTTTTGAAGGACCCACTATAATACCAATTGTTGGATTAATGAGAAGGAGGGTGAATTAGTAATAGTGTTTTTAATCATTTTTAACCACAGTGTATATAAGTGTTTTTAACTTTATGATCATTTTACCAATATCATTGAACAATTTAAGAATAAATAAACCATGAACAATGAGAATTATTACACATACACATTACTCCAGTATTTTTATGTGGAAACCCAATGTGGGATAAAACCACGTAATTTTTTTTCTTATATGTCTTTAAGAAGTACATTCATTGGAAACATCAACTTCCTTTTTTCTCCAGCTCCAACTGGAAGGAGGCTCCAACCCCCTATATTCTCAGGCTACAACCTAAGGGAAGCTCCAATGCCTCAATTCTCTAGCTCCAACCAGAAGGATACTACAACCCTCGATGTTCTCCGACTACAACTGGAAGGTGGCTACAACCACCTATCCTTTCCCCATCCAACCACCTTGAAATATAAATGCCAAATCATTGTTAGAAAAATAGGATCACAGAGCAATAAAATAAAATAAAAATGCAGAAATAAAACATAGAAGATACACAATAAAATAGAGACAAATATACATGGTTCACCCTGTGTGGGCTACATCCAGCATAGAAATTGTCAGGTCCTTCCTTATTATTATCCATCAAAATGAAGGGATACAACATACAATGCACCTACTGTAACTTCCTCTTCTTTCTCTCATAATATCCTCTCTTAGAATACTATAGTCACACACTTACACAATCGCAATACAATTCCTTCATAAAAGAGGGTTTCCTTCTATGGAAAAAATCCCTAAAATAACTTCCACCGTCAAATCTACGACCTTATAATGAATGCTCTAGATTGACTACAAAATTACAATTTTTTAAAGGAAATTTTTCCCTAAAATTTCACTTCAGGGGCGCTTCCCCCTAATCCCCCACCAGGGGGACTACAAAAATCATCATCACCCCCCTAGACCCCCCATGGAGACAATAGTGGGGGGGGGAATCCCCACCACACCCCCCTATCAGGAGATGGGGTCCAACCACAACTGAAACAAACCTTTGAATCAGGAAGATAATCAATCTCCACAACCAACAATATCCCACTTGGATACTGATCAAAAAAAAATTCATTGTTGTTGTACCTGCTGGACTATGATCCACCTTGGACATGGAAAATTTCTCATCTTCACCTTCATGCTTAAAGGCCAACTGAAACTGATCAAGAACTCAGTTTCTCCCTAGTTACTACCTTTGTTAACATGTATGCGAGATTCTAGCTAGTATGTATCTTTTCCAACTTCAAATGTCCATCTTCTAATATGGATCGTATGAAATGGTACCTAAGTTTTATATGTTTGGTCCTCGAATGGAAGGCTTATTTCTTTGTAATATGAATAGAACTCTCACTGTCACAGTACAACCTGTTATTCTCCTGCTTATTTCCCAATTCCTCCATAAACCTTTGTAACCAAATAATTTCTTTAATGGCCTCTCTAGCAGCAACATACTATGTTTTTATTGTTGAAAGTGCAACAACCTTTTGTAGTTTTGAAATCCAAGTTATTGTTGTTCCACCTACAGTAAAAACATATCATGTGGTACTCCTCCTCCTATATTTATCAAATGCCATATATGAATCAACATATCCCTGTAGAACAATGTCTGAACCTCCAAAACATAATGCATGAGTAGCAGTACCTCTCAAATACTTGAGAATCAACTTTACTGCCTCCCAAAGTTCCTTACCTACATTTTTCATATACCTTCTCACAAATCCCACATCATGTGCAATATTTGGTCTTGTGCAAACCATCGCATACATCAAGCTGCCAATTGTTGATTAATAAGGGACCCTAGACATGTATTATATCTCCTCCTGTCTCTTGGGACACATTTCCTTGGTTAATTTGAAATGTTTGGTCAAAGGTGTACTAACTGGTTTTTCATTCTGCATTCTAAATCTCTCCAACACCTTCTCTATGTACTCACCCTGAGATAATGTCAATTTGCAATTTTTCATGTCTCTTGTTATTCTCATACCAAGGATTTTCTTTGCAGCACCCAAATCCTTCATTGCAAATGAATTAGCTAATTTCTTCTTGAGCACATTTATATCATGCATGTTATACCATGCAACAAACATGTCATATACATACAATATCAAGATAATACAGCTTCCATTTTCTAGCCTTTTAAAATAAACACAGTAATCAGAATGACATCTACTATAACCTTGTTATGTCATAAACCTGTCAAACTTTAAATACCATTGCCTTGGATTTTCCTTTAGGAAATACAAGATTTTCTTCAACCTGCATACCAAATTATCCTTCCATTTGACCTCATACCCCTATGGTTGTTGCATATAAATCTCTTCGTCCAAATCCCCATGGAGAAAAGTTGTTTTTACATCTAACTATTCAAGATGAAAATGTTACAAGATCCTAATTGAAGTCATTTTAAAAACAAAAGAAAACATTTCATCAAAATCTATACCTTTCTTTTGTGCAAACCTTTTTACAACAATTCTAGCCTTGTACCATGTTTTTCCTCCATCTTATTCCTTCAACCTGTAAACCCATTTAATATATAATTTTCTTTTTCCTGCAAGAAACTGAACCAAGTCCTAAGTCTAGTTATTTTCCAATGAATCCATTTATTCTTGCATGCCTTGCTCCCACTTCATTTTAGTGTCTACCCACATTGCCTCTTCATAACTTTATGATTCACCAGAATCATTCAACAATAAATAATACAATGAAGGTGAGTATTGTTCAGGGGGTCTACTTAACCTGGTAGATCTTCTAACAAAATGTGCATGGGTTTGAGGTACACATTGCTCCTATTGTTGTACATTTTGATTTTCTAGTACCTTTGGAATTTCTTTTTCAGTGATCGCATCAAGCATTGTGTATTTTGGTTTTTATTTTTCATGTTTCTTTCCCTGCAACCGATCTGTGTACATGACCTTCTCATTGAATATGAAATCTCTACTCCTAATGATTTTGTGATTTTCATAATCCCATAAGTAATAGCCAAAATAATTAACATTGTATCCAATAAAGGTACACTTATTGGATTTCTCCTCAAGATTTGTTCTATTTTCTTTATCAATATGGACAAATTCTTCACAACCAAAAGTCTTCAAAAATGAATAGTTTACCTTTTTACCTATGCCTCCTCTGAAATTCTACCATCCAAAGAGCTTGAAGGTCCTTTGTTTATTAAGTAAACATAAGTATCTATAGAATGTACCCAGAACTGTAAGGGCAATCCAGCATGTAATCTCATACTCCTTGCACGCTCTATGATTGTCATGTTCATCCTTTCTGACACACCATTTTCTTATGGTCTTACTGGAATTGTTTTCTCTCTACGAATCCCAAGGTATGAACAGTAATAATAAAACTCCTTGTTGCAATATTTACCTCCATTGTTTGATTTGAGACACTTCAACCTTTTTCATGTCTCATTCTCAACCAAAGCTTTCCATTTATTAAAAGTATCAAAAACATCAGATTTTTGTCGAATGCAATAAACCCAAGTTTTTATAGTTGCATCATCAATAAAAGCAACATAATAATGAGAGTCACCAAGAGATGATATCTGAGTTGGTCCCCATACGTATGTATGCACAAGATCTAACCTTTCACTCTTCTTTTATTTTTCGACTCTCATAAATATGACTCTCTTTTGTTTTCCATAAACAAAGTGCTCAAAGAAATCCAAATCAATTTGTTTAATATCTAGAAACAATTTTATTTTGTGCATTATATGCATCCCCTTCTCACTCATGTGTCCAAGCCTATGATTCCATAGTGTTGTATCCACCCCTATAGAAGCTAAATAGATAGAAGAGTCATCATTACCAGTACATAAATACAATGTACCTACCTTCTCTCCTTTTGCTATCACTAGTGATCCTTTGGTGACCTTCCACACCTTATCTGTAAACATAGATATACATCCTTCACTTTCCAACTGCCCTATTGAAATTAGATTTTCCTTAGATCTAGAACATGTCTTACCTATTTCAACAACCATCGGTTTCCATTCCAACAAATTTGCATGGTCCATTATCACCCAAATGAACCTATCCAAAATCATCTTGAACATAACCTAGAAAATGTTTCCTATGGGGTGTGGCATGAAATGAAGCCCCTGAATCTACTACCCAAGACTCAGAAATATTATCTATAGAAAGAATAAAAGCATATTGCAACACATCACCTATTACATTTGCTTCCTGATTTTTCTCCTGTTGTCCATCTCTTTGTTTCTTTGGAGCTTTGCAGTCTTTCTTCAGATGTCCTTTATTCCCGCAATTCCAACACTCTATATTTCCTAGTCTAGATTTGGATCTAACCTTCCTAGAATTCCCATGGTTCCCTGATCCCTTTCCTATATCTTGTTTTCTTCCCCTATTCTCCACGGTCATCCCATTACCTTATTTCTCACCTGTGCTTTTCCATCACATTTCCTCGTTAAGGATAACACCAACAACATCATCAAATTTTAAAGTGTTTGAACCAGACACAAAGTTACGTACAGCCATGACCAAGCCATTCCATCTTTCTGGCAATGAGCATAATATTAAAAGAGCCTTGACCTCATCATCAAATTCCACTTTTACAGAACTTATCTAATTCGTAACTGTATTAAATTCATTTAAATGATATGCGACAGACCCACCTTTTGACATATTCATATTAAATAATCGCTTCATTAGAAATACCTTATTGGAGACTGAGGGTTTTTCATACAATTTATTCAATGCATCCATCATCTCCTTCGTTGTCTTTTCTTTTGAAATATTGAAATCCTCTAACACTGCCAGGCTTAGTTGTATCATTCCTAGTGCCTTTCTATCAAGAACCAACCATTCTTCGTCCTTCATGGTTGTCATCTTATTTTTTATTCCACCCAATGGTAGGAATAGATCCTTCTGATATAATAATATTCCATCTTCATGTTCCATAACTGATAGTTTTTTCCATTAATTTTGTCAACCCTAAACTTCCCATATTCCACCATTTCTCCCACTTGAACTAGGAATCCTATTTTCCTGCAAGTTACCTTTATCTCTGATACCAGTTGTTAGAAAAATAGTATCATTGAGCAATAAAATAAAACAAATACGGAAATAAAACACAGAATATACACAATACAATAGAGACATGGATATAGGTGGTTCACCTAGTGTGGGATACTTCCACCAAAGTAATTGTCAGGTCATTCCTTATTATTATCCAGCAAAATGAAGGGATACAGCCTACAATGCACCTGATGTAACTTCCTCTTCTTTCTCTCACAGTATCCTCTCTCAGAATATAATATTCACACACTTACACATCCGTAATACAATCCCCTCATAAAAGAGAGTTTCCTTCTAGGGAAAAAAGCCCTAAATAACTTCCACCATTATATATGTGACCTTATAATGAACGATCCAAATTGACTACGAAATTACAATATTTTACAAGGCATTTTTTCCCAAATTTTTTCTTTGGAGGCGCTACCCTCGAATCCCCCTCCAAGGGGGGTCTACAAAAATTGTCAATGCCCCCCTTCTTGGACCTCTCTAGAGACAATAGTGGGGGTAAAATCCCCCCTAAACTCCCTCGTTAGGAGATGGGGTCCAAGAACGACTGAAACAGCCTCTGAATCAGGAAGATAATCAAGCTCCAAAACCAACAATTATTTTCTATGCCACTACTTTGTCACTATCAGTACCACAACTTTGTCACTGTCACTACTGCAAATTTTTCATTGAAAACTTTCCACAACCTGTACCAATATTCTTCAAATATTTCATACAAATCTGTGACCTGTTTATGCTGCAACACACAGATTTTCATGGCTATCTCTACTGCAACTCGCGTACTACTACAAAAATATCCCAATTTCACTGTCATTGTCTATGTTTCTGTCAATTTTTTACTGTAAAACCTGATACTGAGAACCTGACACTGTAATCTATCAACCAACTAGATCTAACGCATATCAATGACGAGATGAATGACCATCGGGACTTCGAGACTTCGTCATTCGAAACTTTGGGATTTCAAATTTTCAATTTTTTGAATCAAATCGAATGGTTTATTTCACAGAACCAAATCAATGGTCATAATAGTATCTGAAGGGTGTCTCAGATCGACGGTTGAGAGTGACTTCGGAATTTCGTCTTATGGGACTTCAGGTATTTCAATATCTCAACTTCACAATTCTTCCGAAGTGAGATTCCCAAAGTGTAACCCCCTCACATATTTAGAATCGAAGTAAATGATGTTCATTTGATCAAGATATTAGATCGATGGATCGATCTGTCTGCGATGTTGCTTTGTGTTGGTTTAAATCCAATGGCCCCCATCTTTTTTTATCCTATCCTTCCACTTAATTTGATCCAACAGTCATGAAGACTCTTGAAGTGGATTAATGATCAAGGATGATTGTGGAACCACAACTTGTGAGTGATTTAAATCGTTACCCAAACTCTGAAATTTGAAGTTGTGCATTGTTGGTGCATCAAACATAATCGTTGATATTTGAAACTATAAGATCTGACGGTCCTAACTAATTGTGGGATTGGAAATAGAACGATGTTTAATACTCCTTTCAATCTCTACAATTCATCACTAATCTATAGCATGTGTATAAATGGTCTTGATTTGATCTGAGTTTCATCGCACCATACCTATTGAGTTTCATTGTGCCATATCTTTTGAGATTTAATCTCTGCATATCGTCCAATTGTTTGACATCAACCATTATATGATAACATAGCATTGTTTATATCAATGACAATTCGTCATTCCAACTTATCATCACATCAATAACATCGACTATTGACATCAATGACACTATATCCAACAATATCCCCCTTTGTCATTGATGGCAACACTCAAAATTCATACTGGATCTGTGATGTTGCATCTCTCCTCTGAAGTTATTCTCCCCCTTTGACATCAATGGAAAATGGTTTCCTCCCTTATGGTAAATCTTTGTTTGTTTGTATACTTCTGACCATAATTTAAAATTGAATAACTCCTCCTGCAATCATATTTTTCCTGTCATATTGAAGGAATCCTTCTGACTTTGATTGTTGTCTCCCCCTGATTTGGTGCCAATTGATGCAATTTTTTTTCTTTATATTTTTTCTTTATTTTTTTTTTTAGAGATTTAGGTTGGAAGAAGGATTACTCCCAATTTTTTCATGAGATATTCAAATACATATCTTCTTAAGGGTTTTGTGAAAACATCTGCCACTTATTCTTGTGTTGGAACATATTCCAATTTAATGTTCTTATTTTCTCTTCTTGTCATATAGTGTGAAGCATTTCTTATTGATTGTCTTTTTGAGTTCCAAATGTCATGGGACTTGTGGCCATATCCACCACAGCTATAGCATCTCATAGTGTAACAATGTGTAGTAATATGTCCAACAATATTGCAGTTCCAACATCTTATATTGTTGTTGAACCTACCAATTTGTTTTCTTCCATGATGCCTACAATCCAAGGCTTTATGACCATATTCATTACAATAAAAACAATAACCATTAAAAACAATCTCATACTTCCTTTTATTCATCCATGAAGGTGTCTCTCTTCTAAACTTACTTTGAGGTGTATGAGTAGCTTCAGGATGTCTTCCTTGATCTAATTTTTTAAATATTGTAGTGTTTCTTTCATTCTTTAAACATGACGGACTTGCTCCATACCTGCTTTCCCTTTTTATAAATGAAATACTTGCATCATACCTATCTTCACCCTTTACAAATGAATGACTTGCATCATATTTCCTAGGATTATTAATTTCTTCCTTGTTGTAGCCAAGACCAGATTTGTCATTAGGTGATCTCTGACTATCCAAGATCTCATATAAGATCATAGATTTATTCAAGAAATTGACTTGGGTGTTTGACTTCTCAACCTTCTTTCTAAGACTCGCAACTTTTTCCTCCATATTATCACATGATTCTTCCCTTTTGTTCAACTGGTTCCATGCTACCTCCTCTCTTATTTTGGTTTCTTCAAGTTGGGCCTTCAAATTGACATTTCTTTCTCTTAGTTCTTTTAGATCTGCAAGGATTATGCTAAGTTCATCATCTTCCTTCTTTTCTTCTTTTACTTGATTGATTTCATTCTTTAATTTCTCAATCTCCTCTTCTTTTTCTTCTAGCTGAAAATTTTGCTCAAATATGACTTTTTCATTGTCTTTGATCATTTCCTTTATTTCCAAGAAATGATTTTGACTCTTTTCAAGAAATTCTTTAGTGTAGTCATGAAGAAAACTATAGTCTAAATAATCAAGGTCATAGTGGTATTCATAAAGACTCCAATCAACTTTATGTTTGACCTTAGATAGTTCTTCTTCTACTTCTTTCATGGGATAAATGCTAACAGAACATTCTTCTATTGTATTTAAATCTTATTCTTTGCTTGCAGGGCATATTTTAATATCAACGTTATTGAAATCAGAATATTGTGGAGAGTATTTACCTTTATTGATGGTTGGGTCTTCCTCTTCATCCTTGATAGGAATGTCTTATGTGTCTTTTATTTTGATTTGATACATCTTCATGGGAGGATCGGCATATTCTTTGGAGGTATCATCACAACACATGTCATATTCAACATCAATATGAGTAATAGGACTTGAACCTTTAATCATGTGCACTTGTTCATATTCAAGGACAAATTCATTTGAAGGAATTCTTTGTAGACTGAGAACTTTATCAAGGGCTTCAGTCCCTTTCTTAAATTTTTCAACAGTCTTAAGTTGATCCTTTAGTTGTTTACACCTTTGTTTATATTTTCTCAGATCATCCAGAGCACACTCAAGCTCAGCTTCAAGATTGACTTTTTCTTCAATGTCTGAGTATTCTTGAAAAGAATCTTCATCACTAGAATTGGTGTAGACTGAACTTTGTTCGAATTAAAATTCTTCATTAGACTTTTCTTCTGAGTATAGGTCTTTCATCTTGTCCCAAAGTTCCTTTGCAGAATTATATTCACCTATCTTCTCTTTGACATCATCAGGTAGTCCATCAAGGATTGTATTCATTGCCACTGAGTTACTTTTCTTGGCTTTCTTTTGAGCTGCAGTCCTTACTCTACCTGGTGGGAAGTAATTAGTGATCACTGAATTCCATACATCATGTCCCAATTCCTTCAGATGACTTTCCATTCATGTACTCCAAAATATGTATTATTTTCTTCCAGGTACTAGAGTTCCATTCTCAGTGTAAATATTTTGTCCATCCATGTGTGCTTAATTTGATCTTCCTTTCAGATTGTTAGAATGTTCTTAAAGGAACCTTGCTCTGATACCAATTGTTGGAATATCCAGCAATACTAAGAGGGGGGGGGTGAATCAGTATTGCCTTGTTTTCTTTATTAATTCCTTTAATATTAAGCACACACATTAATTATTCAATTAAGAAATATATGATGAACAAAAAACCCTTATGAACAAAAGACTTTATCGTGGAACCCAATAGGGAAAACCACCAACACTTTTCTATTATCTGCAAAATTCCTTTTCTTACAAGTTACATAGAAGGAATATGTTCTTCCTTTTTTATTAGCACCAACTGATCAGGATGCACCCATACCCTTGTTCACCAACACCAACTGGTAGGAGGCTTCGACCCCCTGTTTAGTCAGCTACAACTAACAATGATGCTTCAACACCCTATTTACCAGCCACAACTGGAAGGAGGCTATGACCCCCTATTTAGTCAACTACAACTGACAAGGAAGCACCTACTCCCCTACAGGCTCCAACATGCCCTTGCACCACCCAACCACCCTTATTTTCTGAATCTAGAAAAACTTATGTATCAAGTCTTTACTGCATCTCTCTCTGCTTTTGTGATTTAATACATCTTCTGATTCAAACTGCAGAAACACATTTTTCTCAACACTCTTCCTCATTTATATAATTTTTAAAACAATATGAGAGTGATACACTGTGTCCCTCTGTTTTGAACCAACGCACCTCTTCATTTAACTTAACCATAATCATTGTTTATTATTTTTACCGTGAAGGCTTTCATAAATTGATCAAATTTATGAATCAATTTCATCCTTTTAACTCGATCCTGAATCTCTACAATTTATTTAAATAAATTGAGTTCTGCAAAGGTGCTTCATTCAAAACATTACATGTGACTGAGTGATACAAACCACGGGCTTTATAAAATTTAGCAACGTATTATATTCTTCCTTTTAAATATCTTATTCCATATGACCAATGGTAGTGACCAAACGCTAGGACAAACGAGCGTGTGTATGCTTATCAGAATCAACGGTCATAATTGAATCCCCTGATGAGATGGACGATAGTCAGGACTTTGGGACTTCATCATTCAAAACTTCAGGATTTAAACTTTTCAAATTTTTGAATCAGATCGGATGGTTTATTTCATGGAACCAGATCAATGGTCATAATAGTATCCGAAGGGTGTTTCAGATCAACGGCTAAGAGTGAATTCAGAATTTAGTCTTACGAGAATTCGAGTATTTCAATATCTCGACTTCACAATTCTTCTAAAGTGAGATTCTCGAAGTGTAACCTCCTCACATCTTTAGACCAAAGTAAATGATGTTCGTTTGATCAAGATATTATAATGATGGCTCGAAATGTCTGGGATTCTACCTTGCCTTCGTTTAAATCCAACGGCCCTCCATCTTTGCTTATCCTATCCTTCCACTTAATTTGATCCAATGGTCATGAAGACTCTCGAAGAGGATTAACAATCAAGGATGATTGCGGAACCACAACTTGTGAGTGATTTAACTCGTTACCCAAATTCCGCAATTTGAAGTTGTGCGTTGTTGGTGAGTCAAACACAATCATCGATCTTTGAAACTATAAGATCTTGTGGTCCTGACTAATTGCGGGATTGGAAATAGAATGATGTTTAATACTCCTTTTGACCTCCACAATTCATCCATGTCATTGATCTAGAGCATGTGTATCAACGGTCTTGATTTGATATGAGTTTCATCACACCATACCTACTGAGTTTCATCACGCCATCTCTTCTGATCTTTAATCTCTGCATATCGTCCAACTGTTTGACATCAACCATTATATGCTAACAGAGTATTGTTTTTATCAATTACAATTCATCATGCCAACTTATCATCACATCAATGATAATACATCAATGTCACTATATCCAACATAGCAATGTATCTCTATAGATCTGCCTTATACAGAATATACCATACAACCAATAGTCCCTCAAGGGAAAAATATCAATCTCTCATGGGAATACCCCAAGAATTCACCAAAGACCTACTTTAGACAAGCATATAACATACATTTTTTTATTGTAGATAGCTCTATTGTATCTTCTCACTGTTAAACCTTCATGTAGCCTCTTCTCAGCTCTGTAATTTATCACTAATGATGGATTTGATCTTCCTTTTCTTCAATTTTGACAACAGATTTGTGCCCTGGCTTCAGTAAACTCACGGATGTCTATAATTTGTCCCACTATGGCCCATGGATGTCCATGTCCTTATAGTTCTTAAGCTCCTGGATGTCTTCAATAAAACCCTAATTCAGTAACCACAGTCTTGACCCTTCGACTCCTGCAACTTTTCTCTTTGTTGAACGTTGATGCTTCAGACTCACTACTTCACATTTTTCAATAATACATGCCCATAGAATTTCACAAAATAGATATTCAATGTGCTCAATAGGTGTTAATGGGAGTCCCTTGCTCTCTTATTTATACTCACCAAGTGGCTACCTTTATGGGTTATCTTCTAATTATCTTACCCAACTTCCCTCTTTTAGGGCTAACCCACTTTCAACTACTTTAACCACTTACAACCAAGTTTTCCTTAATTAGTCTCTTGTTACATCTAATTCATTTTTAATTATTTTCTTTTTGCAACCACTTTGACTAGGAATATTCTTGATGACTTTCTAGAATCTTTCTAGAATATTTGACTTCTTATTGACCTTCTAGAGGCTTCTATATTACTCTAAATGGTTCTCCAACTTCACAAGGTCATATCTCCCTAACCGTGAGGAGTTATGTGGCGTACCACATATAACTGGAAATGGAATGACATGTATTATCCATCTAGAATATTCTCTCCTAAAAATTTATTGGTATTCATTACATTATTCCTATGACAAACATGGGTTCCTTATCCACACTTTCGGGGCTACTGGAATTTTCTACCGAACTTGCTTCAAGCATTCACATCAATGGAAACCAACCCAATTAATCAACACTTTGTTCATCCCAAAACCATATTGTTATGCATGACTAATCCAATTGAATGGTTCTTCGAGTTGCTTTCACATCCTTTTCCATATACATGTTCCTTTTGCACTCTGACTCTTGTTCTTCCAGCTTTTGCACGTCCTTCTATACTTAGCATGTCGGGTTGTTATCCTTCCTTTTCTCTTACCTTATTATATTGCTTTATTCTCTTCTTTATTCCTTTTTCTACACATTGTACTTATGGATGCACCTCAACTATGCACTCCTGAATCTTCCTTCTTCTTATGCATACTTCTTCTATGTACTCCTTCTATACTTAGGATTTTTATCAAAATTGTATCCAAAACTTCTTGTCTAGCATGCCCCCAACACTCACTTGTGGCTCGTTCTGAGCCACTTAGGCTTGTTGCACGCTTCTCCTCTCTTGTATGAACTTTTGGGAGGCTTCCTTGGCTGTCACAAATTCTTTTATTATTTCTTTCTTTCTTTCCACAATCTCTTCGACCCCCTATGCAATCAAGGCTGTAATTTTTTTCTTATGCTTCATGGATTTCTTTCTTCACCTTGCCCTATGTAGTGGCCAATTCACTAATCACCCTTACTGCTTCTTCCTGCTGTTAAGCATTGGTGAAGGATCTTCTAGTGATCCCTCATATATTCCACTTCCATGTATGACTACCTCTGTGAAAAAATTGTTGTCACATGTTCATCTAGTGGAAGTGTGTTGATTCCCTATGAATCTTGTTGGGCCTTTTCCTATGCTTCTCTTAATTCGTCCTCCTCGGCCTTCATCTCTGTATCTTCCACTAAGTCTTTCCAAATTTGTGCACTCTCCTCATATATTTTTCCACACTCTTCTTCTATCTTATTGATGTTGGCAACTGATGTCATCTTTGGCCTTTCTCTTCTGGCTCGGACTTCTTGTGGCATGTCTAGTGTACTTTGCAACTGTAGGTCCTCAAAAATTTTAATACCTACTCTTCCATAGTAGCTTTGACTACTATTGGGACCTATGGCATTGCCTTTTACAATCTATAAATGGTCTCTTGTGCCTTTTTCACCATACTCTCGGCTTCATCCTTTTCCTTTTGGGATTTCCTGGCCCTTTCCTCAACCTCATTCTTTTCCTTCTTTACTTCTTCCACTTTCCCTTCCACCGTGCTCTTTTTCTGTCAAATAATTTCATATTGTTGTTGCAAGTGAGCCTTTTCCTCATGTACTTTAGTTAGTTCCTAGTGTTCTTCCTCTCCTCAGATCCTAATCTCATGCAACATGCCCATTTTGTAGATTTTAACCTTGTACAATATTTTACTGCAAACATATTTTCAATAAAATAATAGAAAAGATACAATGGAAAATACACACATTACACAGATATTTTTTCCCTGGAAACCCAAACCGGGAAAACCAGCATATTATATATTCATTCATAGTGATACATTATTTACAATACAATATACATATAGGATCCAGCGACATCCAAAACCCTGAACCAATGACTTGGATTAGTCAAAAACCCTAATTCCTTAACCGAAAATAGAAAACCATTGACAAAACCATGTTCCAAAAAACCTCCCAACAATGGACACAAAAATCAAGATGACTTGAAAAACGAGGCAAAAATGTGACACATTTCCCGAGGAAAAAAAATCTCAGTGGTGTTTCCCATGAATCCCTGCATCCCCCCCCCCTCAAACCGCCATGTGCGCCCGACACAACATAGCAAACATTATGGCTAGTCCTGCAAAGAAAATAGCACATACCCAACATTCTCCCACTTGTTATTTTCTTTCCATGCAGGGGGTTATAGAGTTACATAGTCAACAATCTAGGGCAGCAATTCCCATGGATCCTATACACAAAAAGAACTTCTCAGTGCTCATAGATTTTGTTAATGAATCTGCAACATTCTTCAAAGTTTCCACCTTCATCAGCAACACTTTCTTTTCTTCAACCATGTCTCTCACAAAGTGATATTGAATATCAATATGATTTGTCTTTGAATGATAAGTCAGGTTCTTCGCTAGAAAAATTGCACTCTAATTGTCACAATCTATCCTTACAGCTTGTTTTACCAACCCAATGCCTGAACACAATATTTCTAACCATAATTCTTCCTTACTTGCATGAGTGTTTGCCATGTATTCAGCTTATGTAGTTGAAAGTGCCACTACAGCCTATTTTTTGCTCATCTAACTGATTGATCCTCCAAATAGGTTAAACACATACCCACTTATAGATATCCTATGATCCAGATCTCCAGCCCAATATGCATCCACAAATCCATGTATTTCCAACACTATGTCCAATCCCGGTCTTCCTTGGTAGCACAATCCATAGCTATTAGTGCCACGCAAATACCTAAAAACCCCTTTTTATTGTTGTCCAATGCTCCTTCCCTATTTTTGACATATACCTGCTCAAAAATCCCACTGCATGTGCAATGTCTGGTCTAGTACAGACCATTACATACATCAAACTTCCAACTCCACTTGCATATGGAACATGAGACATGTCCTCCTCTTCCTATTTCTTGGCACACTAATCTGCAAATAACTTTACACCAATAGGAATAGAGACCTTGACTGGTTTACATTCTTGCATATTAAACCTATGCAATATTGTCTTGACATATTTTCTTTGATTTAACCATAGTTTCATCTTTTTCCAATCTCTTCTAATTTCCATGCCTAAAATGAAATTTGAAGCAACAAGATCCTTCATGTCAAATTTAGAGGACAACTGAGTTTTCATATCCTGGATAATCTCCTTGTTGTTTCCTATCAACAACATGTCATCCACATATAAGACCAAATAAATCAAATGATCGCCAATTAATTTAAAATACACACAGTGATCCTCTTTCCTTCTTGTGAATCCAAGTCCCGGCATATAAGTATCAAATTTTTTATACCACCTCCTTGGTCATTGTTTTAAACCATAAAGGGAATTTTTCATCTTGCATACCAGCTCCTTTTTTCTCTCCATAGCAAATCCTTACGTTGCTTCATATAGATTTATTTTTCTAGATCCCCATATAGAAAAATTTTCTTCACATCCATTTGTTCTACTTCAAAATCAAATGAAACATTAATAGATAATAGAAATATTATAGAAGTTAACTTGGCAACAAGAGAAAAAATCTCACCAAAATCAATTCCCTCAACCTAGGAATAACCCTTTGCTACTAATTGGGCTTTGTATTTCTCCACTTTTCCTTATGTATTCATCTTCTTTTTAAATACCCATTTGTTGCCAATGGGATTTCTTCCAGTCGAAAACTCCACTATATCCCAAGCCTCATTCTTATCCAAGGCTGTCATTTCTTCATACATGACATTTTTCCATAGCTTTCCATCCTCTGAATCCACTGCCTCCCAGATAGTTCTAGGATCATCATAAGTAATAGACAAAGAAAAATTTGAATGGAAATCAAATGGAGTATATCTTTCCAGTAGCCTTCTTTCTCGAACCGATCTCCTCAATACTGGAGTATGAGGATCTTCTTCTTATTATTCTTGTTCTTCTATAGAGTCTAATTCATCATCCTTTAAATCAAACTCTATTTTCTCTAGTTCTTCCTTACTTGGTAGGACTTCCTATTTAACAACATCCTTCATTTCTCTAAATACCATGGCTCATCTATACACAACCTTCTTAGTTTCTAGGTTCCAAAGCTTATAAACTTTGAGACCATATTTATACCCAATAAAGATACACTTTTCAGCCTTCTTATCTAGCTTACTCATGTTTTCCTTTGGAACATGAACATAGACCTCACAACCAAATACCCTGAGATGTGTGAGAGAGGGTTTCTTACCATTCCATACCTCTTGTGGAGTCTTTTCATCCAGCACTAATGAGGGTGATCTATTGACCAGGTAACATACAGTACCCATTGCCTTTGCCCAGAATTCTTTCCCTAAACCGGCACCACTGAGCATGCACCTTGATTTTCCCATCAGCATCCTATTCATCCTTTCTGCAACTCCATTATGTTGAGGTGTATATGGAGTAGTCTTTCACCTTGATATACCACAATTCTTACAGAATTCTTCAAATTCATTCCCGCAGAACTCCCTGCCATTATCTGTCCTTGGTACCTTAATTATTTTCTTTGTTTGATTCTCAACAAGAGCCTTAAACTCTTTAAACATGTCAAAAACTTCATATTTATTCCTGAGGAAATATATCCAAGTATTTCTCAAGAATTCATATATAAATGAGACATAGTACATAAAAATTTTCAATGATGGAACCGAAACAGGTCCAAACATATCACTATGAACTAGCTATAAAATTTCTTCTGCCCTCATTGCACCAGAGGGGAATCTTACCTGATTTTGCTTCCCATATACACAATGTTCAAAGAAATCAAAATCCAGAGAGAAGTTATACATACCTTCAACCATACCTTTATCTTGTAGTAGTTGAAGACCCTTCTCTCCAATATGCCCCAGCCTTTGATGCCACAGCATAACCTTTTCTCTAGAGATTGTAGGAGTTCTTTATTTTCAACTCCAATATCAGGAACAATGGAACTATTACACCCATCACTAATAGTACTTCCTTGCATATTATACAGAGTTCCAAACCAAACTCCCTTCAGCAGTACCATTGCTCCTCGAACCATCCTGTAGGTTTCCTTTTAAAATATTTATTTTACCCCTGCATCGTCCATTTTTCATATAGAAATCAAATTTATGTCCAATCCTGGGATGTGTAGAACATCATGTAATGTTCTAATCCTTCCATATATGAGCCTCGAATTGAATTTTCCTCGACCTATGATTCTGGTTTTCAATTCATCACCTAGGAAAACATTACCTCCTTGATACCTTACATATTCACAGAACCACTACCTGTGGGGAGTCATATGAAAGGATGCACATGAGTCAACCAACCATGCCTCGTGATATGCATGTGTTCTTGAAGAAGCCAAGTAGATATCCCCTCCTTCTTCCTTCGAGATCTTTTTCTTCTATAGAAGGAGATTCTTCGGATCCCTTCTTTTTCTCAACTTTGGATCTACATTGCTTCTTGTAGTGACCTTCTTTTCCATATATCCATCATACCTTTACAAAATTTCCAAGAGACTTATATCTTCCCTTAAAATTAGATCTCCCACTTGAGGACTTAGATCTGTATCTTCCCTGGGAGCGTCCTCTTGCAAATAATGCATCTGTTCTCTGTCCTTCCATTTTCTTTCATCTCATCTCCTCCAAAAACAAGAATGAGACCACTTCATCAAACTTCAAGGAAGTTGTATTAGTACCTATGGCCACAACTAGACTATCCCATGAGTCTGGTAAAGAGCACAGTAAACTGATACACTTATTTTCATCTAAAATTTTAATCTCAACGTATACTAACTGACTAACCATGCTATTGAATGCATTCAAATTCTTTGCCACCGAGTCTCCATCTCTCATCCTCAGTTTATATAGCTTCTTTCTCAGGAATAGTTTATTTACTAAGGACTTAGACTAATACAACTTCCCCAACTTATCCCATAAATATTTCACTATAGCTTCCTATGACACATTCAGTAATATTAAATCTGAGAGACACAATTGGATTGTGCTTTTTTCCTTCCAAACCAACTTTTTCTAGTCATCTGTTGAATTTTTTGTAGGTGCAGTACCTGGATCCACCACGATCCACTGATCTCTACCCACCAACAGATCTTTCATATTGAGCTTCCACAGCTCAAAAATTTTCCCATTAAACTTCTCGATCTCCATTTTCGAACTGCTCGGCATTTCTTTTCACCTGAAAAAATCAATACCACAGATCTCCCACTATAACAAGGCTTATTGTTATCGGACAAATTAGTAAGTGCGGACACAAACTGATCTCCCTAGTTTCACCTCGAAACTATAACAAAACAAGACAAAATATAAAACTTTCTCTAAGTTTTAATTATCAAGCATATTAACTAACAAGAGATAAATGACATACCGTTTAAACATCGTTTGTCCTTGCTAATGTTATCCTTGCTCCATTCCAAGGCATATGGGATGATGAACCTATAAAAATACACAATCCAACGAAGTGAAAGCAACAATGTATACTCAACAAAACTTATGTATGTGATCAAGGATTCATACAATAAAATAAGACCAATTTTATGGGAAAGAAATATATTACTGTATTAAAAATATGAAAAGGAGAATACAACCAGATGCCTTGATGTTGTAAGGTCCCTTACAACAGTTCTTTTCTTCCCACACACTTATTTCTCCATGGATTCTAAGATCAACTATCTATCTTGACAAAGAAAATCCAAAAGCTACAAAAATTACTCAAGCTCACACCAAAATCTAGCCAACTCCATCCAACTTTCCCCATGAGAGCTCCTCTCTTTTTATAAGTTGAAGAGGATAGGGTGAGGAGGTTAGGATGATCCCACTAAATCAAAAAAGTGAGTAAGATCCAAACCAATCGAAGGCCACCTCACCACAGAAGCTTCTCCTTCTATAAGCATCGAGAAAATGCTCGTTTTTCCCACGTACGAAAAATCGTCGCACCCCTATAACTGAGCAGAGTGCGATGAAGTCACGGTTCAAGTTTAGTACAGAAAGCAATGATCTGGGATTGTCACTCCCCTAGAACTGGGGAGGGTGTGACGATCCTCCTTAATAGGGTTTTTACAAAGGAAAAGACAACTTTTTCTCTCATGTAAAGTTCTTCTCCCTTCTTTCCTCAGTAATTCAGACCATTGATCCTTCTAAAGACAAAGGATAGGTTTACATCATTAATGGTCATAAAGGTGAAAAAAATAATGTGTAACACAGAGCCCCCAAAAGTATGAAGTTAGAAAAGAGTGATAGTTGAAATACTTTTTTGAGTGTGTGTGTAGGGAACAAGGAACACGTCGGTCGAAAACCTGCAAACAAACAAGGAAATACAGTACAATAATATATCATCTTTGAGGTAAGCATTCACATACTCATAATACAAGTGAATCAAAGAATAAATGTCGACATGCAAAGATCCATGTCAAGTAAGACAGGTCATGGCCACCAAACATACATTGTGGATCCATGCCCATATGACTCAAATTTGAACATAGCCACCAAAAATACATTGTGGATCTATGTGTTAAAGACTCAAATTTGAACATAGCCATGAGACATACATTGTGGATCTATGCAACAGTACAATATGAATATACTCCGATGCAACTTGAATCTGTCATAAAACATTCAGGGTCTTCATCTCCACCACTCTATAGTATGAATCTAACCATGTGAATACATGTGTTGAAGTTGAACATGGTAGAAACCACTTGATTACCGGTCATTAATAAATATTTTTCACAAGTGTGAGGGAAATCACCATTAATGTTAATGACTCCCAAGGTACACTAGTATAATCCAATGGGTGCAAATTAATGAGTTGAATTTGAACACTTAGCGGAATCTCCCGATCAGGGGTCAATGATGAAAACCCACTGTCGAAAGCGAGGAAACCTTCCATTGAGGCATGCAAGTTCCAAGGTACCAATTAGTTTCTAAGTATAATTTCTGGATAACGAGTTGAAGTCGATAGGAAAATACTCGTCACAGGTGGGCCTTAATGTATCCCCCATCAATGACACGAAACGGGTAAAAAGAATTGAGGTAGATGAGAGTAAGAAGTGATTCAGGACTGAATTAGGGATGGTCGATGCAATAGAAGGATTAAGGACAACAAAAATGGTTGACGGAATAGAAGGATTTCCAGGTTGAACTTCTCTTTGAACATATTGACGACACAAAAATTGTCTTAGCAACACTAACTCAACAACAGGGATCACAGACCAAAATGTAATCTTATAGGAGTATGATCAAGAGACAAGTGAATTTTTCAACCTAGACACAAATCAAGTGAAAGGGTGTCATGTTCAAAAGCTACACTCCCATAGAATACAGGTTTAGATACATTTCTTTCCCAATTTTTCCCCACCATTTATGGCGAGTACCTCTTTATTGTTACACAAGCTTGAGGAGGATAACATATGCTTGAACTGTAAGCTCATCCTTTGGATGAGTCCTTCGAAGTATGTTCAAAGAACCCTAAGAAGGAGTGGTTTGATCCCATATGGGCCTTTCGATGTTTGTTTTACGTGTCCAAAGAAAGTAAACTCAATGTTTTTTCATATTTAGAGAGTCTGAAAAACACTTAAAGGAAACTCCAAAATGTCCTTTTTTGTAAAATAGTATGGTGAGACTGAAAAAGAGATAAACTATCGCTCAACAGATGTTTTCTTCAAATACTTTAACGAGCGTGAAAAGAATAAGATCGCTCAACAATCTTTTCATGTTTAGAGAGTCTGAAAAGAGCTTAAAGGGAACTCCAGTGGGTTCCTTTTTCATATAACCTTTACAAGTCCAAAAAAGTGATAAAAGTTTACGCAATTACATTCTCAGGTATTTACGAGCACGAGAAATAACAAATATTGAGATTGGTATTGTTTTCATTTTTACGCAAGCTTAAAACAAAATAAAACTATGCTTGGGATAGATTTTATTTTTACACAAGCTTAAAACTAAACTAAACTTTGCTTGGACCTGGTTTCATTTTTACACAAGATTGAACCAGAGGAAACTATTCTTGAGGTAGGTGGTTTCATTTTTACACAAGATTGAACCAGATAAAAATATGCTTGCAACTTCCCAACGCAGAATCCAAGGATGGTTGGTACTTAGCCCCCATCTTAAGAAGTTATCAGCTTAAATTCCGCATGAAGTCCAGAGGTTGTAAGCATTTCCCCCTAAGTTTCATTTCATCCAATATCACAGTCGGAGGAAAGGAAGCTTCAAATACTATACGTAACAAAGTACTTGACTCAATCGAAGAGGGGGGAAAAGCTATTTCATTTTTTAACGAGCTTGACATGTGTTATAACCCTAAAATGCACCATACAGGTTTACCTGACATCAGGCCAACTCATGCCTCTTCCCAGCCAAAGCCATGCTGAGTAATTCCTCAAAAATCACTTGAAAACAAGCAACCCGCGCCCTAACTTCTTACTGGGCGCGGGTATCC